>JASPKZ010007223.1:0-600000 GCA_030220185.1 Diploptera punctata | reverse complement strand
CAGTAAGCCTAAAGATCGTTGTTAAAAGCCACCGCCGCCGTATTTCACGTGCCGCTATGTCCGTTCATAAATGCCACCCTCACCACGACCAGTGTTTTATTGCTTCAAATTGTCATTCGTTGCAATAATTTTGATTGAATAACACGTAACTCTTGTGCTTTGTTGCAAATTTATAATGTCGGGCAAAATGAAACAAAATTAGTTCCGAAGCGGAAAAAAAGTAATGTTGCCGCTTAAAGTAAAAATATAAATGCTTGGCCGTGTATACGCGTTGGCGAGTCGTTTGTGTCTATATCACGCTGTTTCAATGTTAATGAATCAAGATATCCGAAGACAAATTAAGGAATTCTATCGCTGAATTCACAGCCGAATATCAATATGAATTGTAAGACCTTTTATAAGCGGCAAAACAGGAAAAACATACAAAGAACTTTAAGCCCTTGCCTAAGCCTGGCAGTAATAATTAATAGAAATTGTTCAAAATCTCCCATTAATTGATTTTATTTTGATAATTTTTATTTTATTTTCGAACCTTGGAACGTTTCCCCTATATACCCATACAAATTACCATTCCATATTTGCAGTTTCTGTATTCGCGGCATATTTGCGGAATATATCCCCCGCGAAAAAAGAAGCTTTTACTGTAGTATTATTTCACTGCAAATGTTCCGAATAGTCATTAAGCAAATTTTATGTTCCACAGAAATAGGCCCTATACTTTGCAAGTGTGAATCTTGCTCCTGCTTACATGTGACCGCTGTTCAGGGTTCAGAGTCACCTCTACTGTATGCTTCAAGTTTAGTCAACCTCGCGTCATTGGAAGGAGAAATTTCATCGTCATTTCGTCATAGAGAGCACGAAACCCTTGCCTACGTCCTTTGGGCTTGTCCGTTTGGGGAATCACTGAGAAACATTCAGCACCACACTATTCGAAACATGATGGCAGAAGCCTTGCGCGATTATCGGTACATAGTTTATGAGGAAGTTCATGGTGTGGCCACTAATGGTAGTAATAGACAAATAGATATTATTGCATTTAGACCATCTTCTAAAATTGGTATGATATTAGATCCCATTCGTTTTGATACTCATAGTTGCCAACCTGAGGAAGTTGACTCTGAAAAGAAAGCCATATATGAGCCAACAATTGACTATTACAAAAATAAGTAGGCCTACCGACTAGATAGTATAACTGTTACAGGATTGATGATCGGGGCAAGAGGTATTATACAGGATTCTTAGCTAAATTTTGGAACTCCTTAGATTTTGACAGAGTGTATCTTTCTAAAATTGCCATCGCTGCCATTAGATGGTCAATTTCGATTTTAAGAAACCATATTTACAAAATTTCTACTTTGTAGAATATAGGCCCTACCTCAATTACAATTTGAAATTTTTTAATGTATTTACAAAATGTATTTCATCAATTTCGAAAATATAGTGTCTATCACTTTGCTCTTATGGCAATCCTCTAATGAGGAAAGTTTTATATAATAATAAGATACAAGATTAAAATAAACGGCTCAAATGTGTTATTTATTATTGGTCCATTTTTCTTTCTAGGATTAGTCCTGGAAGCTGCAAAGGATGAAACACAACTGGATGTAATGCCAAATTCCAACTATTAATTCCTAGTGTCAGGTTGAAAAAACCGGCTATAACGGCTGGGGACCCGACATGCTGACTGCATGTCATCCCTATACTGGCAGGATGATCGTCTACCTCTATGATAAACACATGTAGATGTGAGGCCAGCAGCCGGATGGTAGGCCAAGGGTATTCTAGGCCTATCGCGCCATAAAAAATCCTTGTGCAAATATTAAAATGTCTTATAAACTTAGGGTTAAAGAGTACCGATTTATTTAAAAAAATACAGAAAATTATTCATCTGTAGCTTTTTGATAAGGGAGCGCGCTGTTGGGTAGTTGCTTAAAGAATTACGCTACAAGCCGGAAGGTCGGGATTTTTCAAACTGACCCAAAACCTCCGTCAGCACCTCATCTTCTAAAGGAAATCAGTACCAGACGTATATTCTGGGGTAAAAGCGGCCGTCATGCAGGGCTAACAACTTGGCTGACATCCTGAGCAGATTGTCTTAAAGGTAGGAGCCTTACCCTCCCACTACTCCAAAGGGCCTCCTAAAGCCTCTAGTGGCATCAGTTTACTTTGTAATAATGATGAGCAGGCCTAGCAGATTCTACGCGAAAACAAACGCTACAGATTAGATACTAGAGTAGACTTCCATTCCGCTCATCTCCATAATTCTGAAATAGCGCAATGGTAATTCCAGGTCGCGGTTCTCCGGGCAGTCTGTCCTCCCAGTCTGAATAAAGAATTAAAGAACTACGGATATGTTATTAATGGTTCTGCGAGTGCTCAAGGATGGATTACGTCATTCAACCCTTTCTATGCAACGTAACTGAGACTCTAAATACGATGTGGTTCTCAGAATTGTCGCTATAATGTATTTATTATTCTATATTTGTGAACAAATCACTGTGTATGCTATTCATTTTAAAGTGTAGCCTAATATTATTTTTATTCAATGTCTCAGGTTGTCATTTCGACATTTTTTGTGTTCTATCCTGATAATGGCGTAATTGTAATCCACTTCTGAGGTTGGGGCGCCTGGAAGGCGGGGTTACACTGCCCCGATTATATGATGGGTGATGATGATTATGGTGCGCCAGGAGCTTAATCTAAGGCGAAATATGAATCATGATGATTATGATGGCTATATAATGCTTTAAATTTTCCTGACATTTATCTTACAGGTGAGGAAAAATCCCGAAAAAATCTCACCCAGGAAGCTTGTCCCGACTGGGGATCGAACCCGGGCACGCTGCGTGACACGGCAGCACGTTAATTCCAGACCACAGCGCTGGACTAGCCTAATATAATAAAACTGCATAATTACTAATTATATTTGTAAGTAATGGAAGTTACGGTTTATAAAGCTGTAGTTTACACCATATTCCATCTAGCTTTCGTACACGGCTGGTTTCCTCTCCCATTACCGATTACCAGTCCTGCGCTTACTTAATCGTCCTAACATTACTGGCTTCATGGTCATGCAAAAGCGCTTTCTTTGATACCGCTGCATCACTTACTCAGCACTGCATGAAGAACATATCATCATGAGAAGTAGCAACAGTAGCAGCAACCAGGACAAACTCGTCTTGCTGGACCTCCACATCACTGCAAAACAAAATGCAAGCAAATCAACGGAAGACAAACGGTCCTAACAAGTCTCAAAATGGTAATATTCATAAGTAATGCCATGAGTGATTTCCAAATTATCAATACATTCACGACTCACGAAGAGAGGAGTGAATTTATCTAGAGAATTTGGAAACCAAGAGTGGCATTAGTTAGGACTATTTAACGAATAAAATTAAGCTGTTTACTCACAAATTATTATTTAACTATAGTTATATTAACATATTTATATATTTAATGTAAACGGCGATGTTTGAAAACAAATGAGAAACGATTGGTACGCTTAATTTGCTTCTTTTGTTCATCACTGCAACCAGATCATATTATTTATTGCCAAAGGATCGTAATATTGTAAGAATGCACCCTAGTGGAGAAATTTATAACCAACATTATAGGTATTAACAAGCGAATGATGACAAATCAAGATCTTCAGAACATTTGACTACTACTACTACTATAACTGTATTAATTAATTTCTGATGTCCAATGATGTAAATATGTCAATTATATGTTTCTGCAACGTCATTTCCTGGAAAACAATTCGTTTAAGAAAGTGCAAACAGTGGTTTCTCTTTTTTTTTGTGGTATAATCAATTGCTACAAATGTTATTTTTTATATTCTCTCCCGCATGCGGTATGAGCTGACATTCATGCACTATATATATATATATATATATATATATACAATCTGCAAAATAATGCTATAACCAATTCAGAATGTTAAAAAGGAGGTTCTCTCTTTAATATGATAAACTTTAGTTAATAAATTCGAGGCGAAGCACAACTGTGATTGGTTGTAAATAAAAAATCATTGAAATGTGATTGGTCATTGACTCCCATTTGGGGCATGAGTTAAATAGTCATTACAATAATTGAGAATGAGATTTTACGAATGACTCGATACATTTATGGGCGAAGTGCAGCTGAGACCGCAATTACGAAACGAATTCATAAAATATGTTCTGTCCTTGTATCGTAGGTTAACTAACTCGCTGGCACTCTCGAACCCGTAGGTTCATGGCCGCGCTGACATAAGCTCTCCATACATCCCTATCCTGAGCTAATGCTTTCCAGTCATCCCCTGTATAATCTACTTCCCTCAAATCATAGTTAATATTATTCTTCCACCTCATTCTTGGTCTACCAACTGGGCGTTTTCCCTCTGGTTTTCCTACAAGAAGCTTTCATTCCCCATTTGTACTGATACAGCAAATACATTTACTGTTACATCGTGTAGCGTTTAACGGAGCAGATATATATAATACTGACTTGTGAAGAATCAGTTTCGTAATTAATTTGACTTATTCAATCTTAATTATACCCTTATATGGTCTATTTTAAAATTCAATTTCATAGTTTCAGATCTGTAATTGATACATAAAATAATTTGTTTAGTATCCCCTATTGCTTATTATGCAAATACAAAATTGTTTAGTTTAAATGATCACATCTGTACAGGTAAAATAAACTGAAACTTTATAAAACACTGGTGAGACATATGAAACTGAAATATGGACACTAAACACAATATGAAATTGCATTAAGGGCATTTGAAAAAAAAAAAAAACTATTGGAAAAATCTATGGAGCGTTGACCGGGAATCCACTTATCCCGATCTTCTTGGCATCAATGAGCTGAAAGACAAAAACGATTATTGTGAGTTATCTGTAAAAGAAAGACATATGCTGTTAGATACTATTTTGTAGGATTGTTTAGATATTCAACTCTGTGGACATTAATTTGATGTATTTGTTATGGTTTAGGCAGCATAAGCTTTTTAAGCGTCCAAAAATCGACATTTTAGTGCACCGATGCACTTTTTTTTTTTAGCTCCGGCCCTGTAGTACGTATGGTAATGTTACATGCCTTAATTGTCCCAAAACTCTAAATGATGGTAAAAGCCCATTCTAATCGGCCAAGTAGTTTTTGTACCCATAAAGAATAGACAGACTCAGAGACGTTCATTTTTATATATACAGATTTGTAAAGCATATGATATTGGAAAATTATAAAATTACTTAGACTGAGTTAGAGAATGAATGAATATAGAATACCTAGAAATGTGTTATAAAATTGTGCGATGCTTGGAAGTAAAGGAAGAGGTAGGCCAAAGAAATAATCTGCAGTAAGGTCTGCATAAACTTAACAAAATTACAGAAGTATATGGATTGAAGATATCTACAGAGAAAACAAAAAATTATGGCATTTAAAGGTGTAGATCCTGTCAGAAGTAAAATTGTACTTGACAATAAAATAATTGAGCAGGTGAATAACTTTACATATCTAGGATGCAATATCTCATATGAAGAAGAAAAGGATCTAAATTCAAAAATATCAATTTTTTAAAGGATTTTAGGGTTAATAAATTCTATCTTCAAGCCACAGTTAGTCCAAAAACATTCAAGACTAAAAGTCTATAAAACACTGGCCGTTCCAACTCTTTTGAATGGTAGCGAAATATGAAAATTGAAACAGAAGGATATACAGAGACGTAGATCTGCTGAAATGAGATGCCTTCGAAGGACTGCAGGATACGCACTACTAGATCACAAACAAAAAATGAAGACATCTTAGAAGAATTACACATGGAACCTTTAGAAAACTAAATTTTGTATTATAAGTCAAGATGGATGTAACATGTTTACCGAATGGAAGATCACAGGATATCCAAACAAATCTTAAGCTATCAACCTGCAGGAAGGTCAGGACGTCCAATCAAAAGAATTTTAGATGGTGTTTCTCTAGAGGCCGAAACAGGTCAACAAATGACCTAAATTCGTGAATATACTATGATGATGATGATGATGATGATGACGATGATAGACCAAAGAAAAAGTTGCTACAAGAATTAGAGTGTGACCTTGATGAAATGTAAGTTAGGGAATGAAAGAAGAAAGTCAAAGAGAGATGAGTGGAGGAGGATTGTAAAGGAAACCAAAGCCCATCCTGGTCTGTACAATTGAAATAAAAGAAGAATATCCCCTGAAGTTTGAGTAACCTTATTTATATCTATCTACTGTACGAGAGATTATAGAGGTCTGTCTGTGCCAATTCTACACAGCCTTCTGTTCTGTACATCTTCACATATGAATCTCCTCTTGCTCATTGCTTCCGTTATCCCGTTTTTTTCCAAGTTTTACTTGCTCTTCCATTCCCTCGTCTTCGCCGAGATACACATTGATGAATTAAATTAGGCCATCTGTCGTTTCTGTTCTCATCAGTTGTCCAGACAATTTGAGACACTTACTTTCAGTCGGTGTAAGTATGTTTCGTTCTGCGTCCGTTTTATTCCTAATTTATTAATTTCTTATGCTCCAGTCTGAAAATTCTAGCCTTTTTTCATTTTCACTGTTAACATTCTTTTACTACAATGCTCTTGTAACAATGATCATCTCATGTGTCTGTTTTACACCTGTATCCCGACTCGACTAACGTTTTCCCCGTCAATTTCATTTTGTATGTCTCCCCCATAATATCCTTTAATCTCACCATATTGATTTTTGAACATGTGACAATTATTTACTCAGTTAAATTCAATTTTTTATTTCCTCGTTTCGAATACCTTCTTCACATTTATATTGTTTATAAATGTGTAGAGTTAACATGTTGGATTTCAGATCATTTTTCATTCACTGTCGTGTTAATGGCCAAATATTCTGTTTTATTTTAACTTACACTGAGACCCCAAAATTCTCAACAATACAATACCATATATCCTAAATCATAGTGAGCTTGAATAGTAACAACTTGGTCATCATAAAATTGTAAATTAAATGAGAGCCTGTTTATTTATTTATTTTTATTATAGAATCATTTTTTTTAATCTTTATCTGTTGCTTCGTACTTTACCAAAATTAATACAAGAAAATACTTTAGTTACGCATAATTGTATTTTCTTGTCTTTGCAATCAATTCTGTATTTCTCTAACTTCACAATGATCTTCAGATCCGCAGCCAACATCTCAAAATTACAGAAAACAATACGCTATTGCAATTTAATTGCCCTTAGGGAAACCACTTCTTGGAAGGTCCAATTTCATAAATATCCTCCCACTTTAGTAATGATCTCCTTGGGCAAACTGGTCCACCAGCTTTCAAAATTCCAGTACTAATTAATTATTTGAAAAATAAAGAAAGAAAATCAGCCTTAACTCATTTCACAGGTTCGAAATACTTTAGAGATCAGTCTTGTATAAACTCCAAAAGAAAGTAGTTTAGTTAATATTGTACAAAACCATAAAAGCGAATTAGGCTTTGATTTCAATTACTTGTGATTATCGTTATTCTCAAATTTCACAATAAATCCCATATAACAAATAAAATAATTTTTAATTACAGATAAAAACTCAATAGTAGGATCGAAATGCTCGGATTTAATACTCTCTGAGGAGAAATACTATTTCAAATTACAATTCTATTATTCATTTTACGCACAATCTCTAAGATTCCTTCTTACATTTTACACACTCTTACAGATACTAGTGATGTAGGATATTTACATTATATCTATTTGCATTTAGTTAATACTTGACTTGAATAAATTGACTTATCATCAGCGATAGTCATGATGCCGAATTTATAACAAAATGTATGTTAGAATGCAAAAATGAAAACCTAACTGAAAAGTGTAAGTTAATTTGTGTAATAAGCAAGTAAAATCTAAAATCATATCACAGAATCAAATCTCATTTGAGCAACAATGGTTTTTATTAAATTTTGTTAAGTTATATTTATGTATGATCGACATAATCACTAGGTATTCGTAAAATTAAAAAAAAATTGTAACAACAAAAAAATAAATAAAATAAAATTCGACGAAAATCATCAGGACTGTGTATAATTAAACATACACACACATTATATATATATATATATATATATATATATATATATATATGCCGATATAGTGTTTCTCACACTGAATAAATATCAGGAGTTAACTGTTAAATCATCTCTCTAATCATATATTTTACATAAATTCCTGAAGGAAATATTTTATGAAATTATATAGACCCGCTCTTTTACTTTTTAACTTTTAATTAAGATTTACAATTTGATAGAATTATGTGATTTATTGAAATTCCATCAACTATAGGAAAACAATTACCCTAATATAAGCTACTTTAACTTAAAACAGGTGTCCTACAGTTTATAAATCTCTCGAAAGTTTCATTAAAATGCTTGGTAAAAAATTGTAATCAATTTCTGTCAATTTTTAAAACATTTACAATAATTAATTTACTATGTTTCATTACTTACACAATAGAAAATTATATTAAAATTTAATTACAATTTTTAAGAATTGTGATAATATAAATATTTCGTTTTCGTACATTATTCTATTTTATCCTTCTTTTTATCTTTCGCGTTTTCATGTAACGTAAGAAATTAAATTAAATATATAATATATAGATGTTATATAATGTAAATTAAATATAAATTATCTAAAAATTTGACATATTTTAATTCCAAATGATTTTGTCTAAAACGGTTCATGTTGCAATATGCAAAAAAAACTTTAGTGAACTTTCAAAACTTGGAATAAATGATTAGAAAAAATGTAAAACTATATAAAATTTGCAAAAGTAACTTTTAAATCAAATTAACTTGTTATAAGTGTGACATGTATGTGAAAAAGAAATACATTTGCGTACTGACCCGAGAGTTGTGTTCCTGTGGAAAGCTGGCGAGACACTGCTGCTTGTAAGTACTTAAGTGCGATCAATCAAGGAAGGATCTACGTCTTTTACAAACAACTCCGCGCTTTAACCATTGTCGCATTCGTCCTGCAGAACCTCTCCTTCAACAAAGAACGTGTATTCTTTTTTTTTCTATCGAGCTTTAAAAATAAAGATTGCCGATTATTTTAATTGTTGGGTTCTTCAGTTCTAAAACTCAGATCTTACTTGAAAACTGACAATTCTAATAGAGATCCCAAATTGTATTTTTCATATTTTGTCTAACTAACTCTAACTCACTGGCACTATCGAACCCGTAGGTTCATGGCCGCGCTGACATAAGCTCTCCATACATCTCTATCCTGAGCTAATGTTTTCCGATCATTCCCTGTGTAATCTACTTCCCTCAAATCATAGTTAATGTTATACTCCCACCTCATTCTTGGTCTACCAACTGGACGTTTTCCTTCTGGTTTTCCTACAAGAAGCTTCCATACACATCTCTCATTCCTCATTTCATATTTTTTATCTCAGAATTTATAAAACTGCCTACACCGCTGTGCCTCGGAAAAATATCGCTGTCTCGCATGTAGCAGGCCCGGTTTCGATCCCCGGTCGGGACAAGTTTCAAGTTTCCTGGGAGAGGTTTTTTCAGCGTTTTCCTCGCCTGGTAAGATAAATGTCATGAGACGTTAAGGCCCAAATAGTCTTGAAACACAATTTTAACCATTCAAATCACGCTAACATATTCCCCTTGTTTAGTATGAATGTGTGCATGAATGGTGTGTGTTGTTTTAAATATTCGTGCTGTCTTGGAGGTGGCATCGGCATAGAGCAGATCTCTCATCTGGAGAGGCCCACAGTGTCCGTGTATGGTTAAAAAGTATGTATGTGATCAAGAGTATAAATATCCTTTCCGAAAGGGAAAGCCCTGGATGGCACGGTACACATAAAATACCTAAAAGGGAATATTAAACTAAGAATAACCAATTACATCTATAGTTAAAAGTCCCGTACCATAGCCGAGTGGTTAAGGCAAGAAGCCTTGGCGCAGAGCTACGGGACTTGCGCTGGTTCGAGTCCCAATGGTGGAAGAAATTTTCTTATGGAATTTCGGCCAGTGTGGGACCGGTGTCCATCACCATTCTGAGGCATTTGGAGAGCAACGATAAGTAGCGACTCCAGGTTGAAAAGACCAGCTACCAGCTATAACGGCTGGGGGACCTGACATGCACAGCACATGTCACCCCTAAACTGGCTAATGATTGTCTACCTCTGTGATTAACACATGTGGATGTGAGGCCAGCAGCCGGCTGGTAGGTCAAGGGCCTTCTAGACTTATCGTTCTTGTAGTTTATTTTTTTATCTATAGTTAAAAATATAGAACAAACTGAAGATTTCATACCCAACAAACGCCAGACTCAAAAGGCGACCTTTCAAGAGATGGCGTTACAATCACTTTGAGACGAAACATACAAGAAGGTATAATCCCGTTGTCGATAATTATATATAATATATATATATATATATATATATATAGAGAGAGAGAGAGAGAGAGAGAGAGAGAGAGAGAGAGAGAGAGAATAATATTAATGGGAAAATAGCAATTATATATATATATTTTTTTTTTGACCTTTGGCAATGAAGGCAAATATGATATGAAAAGAAAAATGAATGCTTGAGTCGGGATTTGACTCGAGTTCAAATCCCGACTCAAGCATTCATTTTTCTTTTCATATCATATATATATATATATATATATATATATATATATATATATATATATATATTCTTGTAAGTCTATGTTTAACAGAGATTTAGGCGCTTTCCCCCTACAGGGAAGAATTTAAACCATACTAATTTAGTTACACTTCTTTACGTATAGATGTCATTTGAGTGGTCCGTGGTCAGCGTTCCGCCTCATACTGATATCTAGGAAACCAAGGTAGTACTAGGATGGGAAAATTCGGTAATTTTTTCTTAGAGGCCTTTTCATTCAGGCTTACGAGCCTGAAAATCTTCAGACTGGGACCCACGGCTTAAAGTTCCTCCCGGAGGACTTGCTCCTTGGATTTTTCCATCCTAAAAAATCCATCGACCCCGGCCGGGTTTGAACCCGCGACCCTCGGGACCAGAGGCAAGGAGCATATCCACTAGTCCACCGCGGCCGATGTATATATATATATATATATATATATATATATATATATGTGTGTGTGTGTGTGTGTGTGTGTGTGTGTGTATGTGTGCGTGGTGCGTGTGTGTGCGCGTGCGTGCGCCTAGGGCAGAAATTGTTGTTTCTTGGAAATCAAATTTGGCTTATGGTTATACATTAAATTCAAGTTCGTTCACCAGCAAGATCGGACCATTGGGAGTTGGGGTTGACCTGAAGCAAAAACATTAAAAAATAGTTTTTCTGGCAGCAATTTTCTATTTTTCGTAATGAAACTGGTATATGGAATTGAAATCAAACGAGTATATTATTAAAAAAATCATCGAAATCCGGCAATTGAAAGTGGTGGCTTAACAGAAAATATAAATTTAAAAATATCCCTCTAGTAGCCGGAATATATTTTTTTCGCAACGAACCGACATGTATCGTATGATTCGAATAAGAAAGCTAAGATCGAATTTGTTAATCAGCCAAGTCGGACCACACATTTGACTTGTGTAGTAGTAACTTGCTCAAAATTTACGCAGCTCCTAGACATATAGGATGAGCTCGGGTGAATCGGGACAAATTAATATTACCTTTGGTCGACATTTTGTACCAGTTATAATTTTATCAATCAAATGCATAAGGAATTACTGACATTTATATTCCAGTACTGCATGCCTTTATTAATCCTAATTTGTTAGGGTGAATAGGGACTGGCTTTTGGATGAATCGGGACAATTTTTAGATGACTTCTTTGGGTAAAATATTTATTTCTCAAACATTTTAAACACAATTTTCGAATAAGATTTATTTCTTTAGAATAAGCTTACAATTTTTTTTCCCTCCGTTCTAACAACCTTTTCATACTATTCACTTCCTTTACCATGACACGAGACACATTCTCCGAATTATTTTATAAAAAAACCCACACATAGTGTTATTCCTTTCCGCCTCTCCAACATCATCATTATTTTCTACTTCTTTTTCAGATCCTGATGACGAAAAATTTGTGCTTATTGCATTTGTTCTCAGCCAAGCAAAATGCTGTCATTCTTACATCGTTTAAATTTAATTTAGATCCAAATGCAGACAATTCTTTGTACCAACTGCTGTTTACAGCGGATCGTCACTTCCACCGATACGGTGACGGCGAAGACACGAACCAGGTACCCCAAATAACTCTGCCGCATTTTAGAATCTCCTCCCCTGGCGGAATGCTTCAATAGCTCTATACATATCAACTTCTGTCCAACTCTGTTTAGAATTACACATCTTCAATGCAATAATTACAAATGAATTAATAAAACACGCTGTCCCTATTCACCCGAAAATTAGTGTCCCTATACACCCGAAATTCAGTGTTCCAATTTTCATAGGTTGGCAACATCGAAACCGTTGTCGACAAAGACGGAAATTGTCACAATCACGTTGGTGATAAATCCTTAATAATTTATGCATATCAACTTCTGTCCAACTCTGTTTAGAATTACACATTTGCAATGCAATAGTTACAAATAAATTAGTAAAATACGCTGTCCCAATTCACCCGAGAATTAATGTCCCTATTCACCCGAAATGCAGTGTTCCAATTTTCATGGTTTGGCAACATCAAAACCGTTGTCGACAAAGACGGAAATTATCACAATCTCTCTGGTGATAAATATATTTAATAATGTATGCATATCAACTTCTGTCCAACTCTGCTTAGAATTACACATCTGTAATGCAATAACTACAAATAAATTAATAAAATACGCTGTCCCTATTCACCCGAAAATTAATGTCCCTATTCACCCTAAATACAGTGTTCCAATTTTCATAGGATGGCAACATCGATACCGTTGTCGACAAAGACGGAAATTATCACAATCTCTTTGGTGATAAATACTTAATAATTTATGCATATCAACTTCTGCCCAACTCTGTTTAGAATTACACATCTACAATGCAATACTAACAAATAAATTAGTAATATACGCTGTCCCTATTCACCCGAAATACAGTGTTCCAATTTTCATGGTTGTCAAAATCGGAACCGTTGTCGACAAAGCCGGAAATTATCACAATCTCTTTGGTGATAAATATTTAATAATTTATGCATATCAACTTCTGTCCAACTCTGTTTAGAATTACACATCTGCAATGCAATAGTTACAAATAAATTAGTAAAATTCGCTGTCTCAATCCACCCGAAAATTAATGTCCCTGTTCACCCGAAATGCAGTGTTGCTATTTTCATGGGTTGGCAACATCGAAACCGTTGTTGACAAAGGCGGAAACTATCACAATCTCTTTGGTGATAAATACTTAATGATTTATGCATATCTACTTCTGTCCAGCTCTGTTTAGAATTACACATCTGCAATGCAATAGTTACAAATAAATTAGTAATATACGCTGTCCCTATTCACCCGAAATACAGTGTTCCAATTTTCATGGTTGTCAAAATCGAAACCGTTGTCGACAAAGACAGAAATTATCACAATATCTTTGGTGATAAATATTTAATAATTTATGCATATTAACTTCTGTCCAACTCTGTTTAGAATTACACATCTGCAATGCAATAGTTACAAATAAATTAGTAAAATTCGCTGTCCCAATTCACCCAAAAATTAATGTCCCTGTTCACCAGAAATGCAGTGTTCCAATTTTCATGGTTGTCAACATCGAGACCGTTGTCGACGAAGACGGAAATTATCACAATCTCTTTGGTGATAAATATTTAATAATTTATGCATATCAACTTCTGTCCAACTCTGTTTAGAATTACACATCTGCAATGCAATAGTTACAAATAAATTAGTAAAATTCGCTGTCCCAATTCACCCGAAAATTAATGTCCCTGTTCAGCCAAAATGCAGTGTTGCTATTTTCATGGGTTGGCAACATCGAAACCGTTGTTGACAAAGGCGGAAATTATCACAATCTCTTTGGTGATAAATACTTAATAATTTATGCATATCTACTTCTGTCCAGCCCTGTTTAGAATTACCCATCTGCAATGCAATAGTTACAAATAAATTAGTAAAATACACTGTCCCTATTCACCCGAAAATTAATATCCCTATTCACCCGAAATGCAGTGTTCCAATTTTCATGGGTTTGCAACATCGAGACCGTTGTCGACAAAGACGGAAATTATCACAATCCCTTTGGTGATAAATACTTAATAATTTATGCATATCAACTTCTGTCCAACTCTGTTTAGAATTGCACATCTGCAATGCAATACTAACAAATAAATTAGTAAAGTACGCTGTCCCAATTCACTCGAAAATTAATGTCCCTATTCACCCCAATTGCAGTGTTCCAATTTTCATAGGATGGCAACATCGAAACCGTTGTCGACATAGACGGAAATTATCACAATCTCTTTATTGATAAATACTTAATAATTTATGCATATCAACTTCTGTCGAAGTCTGTTTAGAATTACACATCTGCAATGCAATACTAACAAATAAATTAGTAAAATACGCTGTCTCTATTCACCCGAAATGCAGTGTTCCAATTTTCATGGTGGTCAACATCGAAACCGTTGTCGACAAAGACGGAAATTATCACAGTCTCTTTGGTGAGAAATATTTAATAACTTATGCATATCAACTTCTGTCCAACTCTGTTTAGAATTACACATCTGCAATGCAATAGTTACAAATAAATTAGTAAAATACGCTGCCCCAATTCACCCGAAAATTAATGTCCCTATTCACCCTAAATGCAGTGTTCCAATTTTCATAGGATGGCAACATCGAAACCGTTGTCGACAAAGACGGATATTATCACAATCTCTTTGGTGATAAATACTTAATAATTTATGCATATCAACTTCTGTCCAACTCTGTTTAGAATTACACATCTGCAATGCAATAGTTACAAATTATTTAGTAAAATAAGCTGTCCCTATTCACCCGAAAATTAATGTCCCTATTCACCCGAAATGCAGTATTCCAATTTTCGTTGATTGGCAACATCGAAACCGTTGTCGACAAAGACAGAAATTATCACAATCGCTTTGGTGATAAATATTTAATAATTTATGCATATCAACTTCTGTGCAACTATGTTTAGAATTACACATCTGCAATGCAATAGTTACAAATAAATTAGTAAAATACGCTGTCCCTATTCACCCGAAAATTAATATTCCTATTCACCCGAAATGCAGTGTTCCAATTTTCATGGGTTTGCAACATCGAGACCGTTGTCGACAAAGACTGAAATTATCACAATCCCTTTGGTGATAAATATTTAATAATTTATGCATATCAACTTCTGTCCAACTCTGTTTAAAATTACACACCTTTAATGCAATTCTAACAAGTAAATTAGTAAAATATGCTGTCGCAATTCACCCGAAAATTAATGTCCCTATTCACCCGAAATGCAGTGTTCCAATTTTCATGGGTTGGCAACATCAAAACCGTTATCGACAAAGACGGAAATTATCACAATCTCTTTGGTGATAAATACTTAATAATTTAGAAGAAATAATTCGTAATCTGGCTTAATCGTATTAGACTTTTGAGAAAGATCGTTTTACAAGGTGAGTTTCCAGGTCGACGCACAACCCCCAACCTGGAGGAGGGGAGGTTTTCTGTTGGGGTCATTTACCCTTAGAAGTGTGTCTTCTCCTCAGCTGACGAGAGTTCTCTTCCCGGGTTTATTTTCGGCGTTTTCCTTCTCCTACTTACTTACTTACTCACTGGCACTATCGAACCCGTAGGTTCATGGCCGCGCGGAGAGAGTTTATGTTCGTACGGCCATGAACCAACGGGTTCGATAGTGCCAGTGAGTTAATATATAAAATAATGAAATATTTACCTAAAATATCCGTCTTCTCAACTTTATTGGTTATTTAACTCTAGCGCTTTCGGGACTAGTCCCATCATCAGTAGGATTCAAAACTTGTGTTTCACTGAAGATCTGGTAGAGGGGGTTACACGTACTGGGTGCGTTTTCGTTTATCAGATGGTCGTTGTTGTTAGTTGCCTTCAAAATTTCCATCTCCTCGAGGACGTTTACCTTAGCTCGATTACATTCTCCGTGCTAAGAGAGATAAGATACTGGAAGTAAATATCAGTAAAACTAAATATATGGTCACACGTAGAAATTCAGTATATAATGGAAATGGACAGCTAATGACAAATGAGGGAAATTTTGAGAAAGTGGCCGAATTCAAATACCTAGGAACAATAATTACAAATAGGAATGAGATGCACAAAGAAATTAAACATAGGCTCAATTCTGGAAATGCGTGCTATTATGCATTGCAGAGACTTTTGATGTCCCAACACCTTTCAAAAAACGTTAAGCTGAAAATATATAAAACAATTATTCTGCCAGTTATATTATATGGGTGCGAAACATGGACTCTTACTTTTAGGGAGGAAAGGGGATTACGAGTATTTGAGAATAAAGTACTTAGGAAATTTTTTGGACCAAAGAGAGATGAACAGACAGGTGAATGGAGAAGACTACTTAACAATGAACTACATGGTCGTTATAGGAAGCCAGATATAATAAGAACAGTTAGGTCTCGTATACTGCCTTGGGCAGGACATGTTGCGCGTATGGGGAATGAAAGACGTGCATGGAAACTTCTTGTAGGAAAGCCAGAAGGAAAACGCCCAGTTGGTAGACCAAGAATGAGGCGGGAGAACAACATTAACTATGATTTGAGGGAAGTAAATTATACAGGGAATGATTGGAAAGCATTAGCTCTGGATATGGATGTATGGAGAGGTTATGTCCGCGCGGTCATGAACCTATGGGTTCGATAGTGCCAGTGAGTAAGTAAGTAAGTAAGAGAGATAAGATAAACGTACTCGAGGAGATGGAAATTTTGAAGGCAACTAACAACAACGACCATCTGATAAATGAAAACCCACTCAGTACGTGTAAGCCCCCCCTACCAGAACTTCAGTGAAATAATATTTTTGAACTATGCTGATGATGGAACTAGTCCCGAAAGCGCTACAGATAAATAACTAATAAAGTTGAGGAGACGAACCTTTTAGGTAAATATTTCATAATTTTATATTTTAATTTTGAATAATACCTCAACGGAACTTCATTATGAATCTTATTAATGTTGCCAGTGAGTTAGTTAGTTTTAAATAAATATTTAATAATTATTAATATATGTATATACATATATATATATATATATATATATATATATATATTTAAGTATCGTTGCAAAACATTAAAAATAGTACATGTTAGTAAAGACGGAAAAAAAAAAAAAACTTAGAGCATCAGTGTCATAAGATGTATGGAAAATCATAGAACGAAATAATTATTCTCAAGTTCAACCGAAAAAAAAATAAAGCATGTCTGCAGAAGATCTCTTGAAGCCTTTTAATTAATGAAACATCTGGTTGATATGACATTTTAAGAATACTTCAGATTTTCGCCTGAGCAGTTTTATCGTGTTTTGAATTTTATAGAATACGAAATGCTTGTACACGCACTCCTGGCGTGAAATCCCTTAGGGTACATTACAATAATTAGACGGCTTTTATATAAAAAGAACCAACCACCATTCATTCAAAACTGAGAAAACCTCTTTAAAATTATTCTCATTTTAAAAAATGTAAAACTTCATTTTTTTTGGGAAAAATATATTAGGATTACTTAGGAACATATTAAGCTGTTTTACTATTATACCATCCATCCATAGTAATTCTGCCCGAGGGCAGATCTTTCACTGCAATCATAGCATTTTCATGCTATGCTTTGCAACTTCACTGGGGAATTGTAGGTGTGGTAGCTTCCTGTTGCTTTCCACACCGGTGAAAGATGATGATGATGATGGCCATATGATTTCGGGGACCGTTTGGGCCTTAAAGTTTTCCTGACATTTGTCTTACAGGTGAGGAAAAACCCCGATAAAAACCTCACCCAGGAAAACTGTCCCGACCGGGGATCGAACCCGGGCTCGCTGCGTGACAAGGTGGGAGAATAACATTAACCATGATTTGAGGAAAGTAGATTATACAGGGGATGATTGGAATGCATTGGCTCAGGATAGAGATATGTGGAGAGATTATGTCCGCGCGTCCATGAACCTACGGGTTCGATAGTGCCAGCGAATGAGTTAGTTATTATGCTACTCACGATTATTCCCTAGTAAAACTGCAAAGCATAGCATGAAAATGCTATGATTGCAGTGAAAGACCTGCCTTCGGGCAGAATTACTATGGATGGATGGTATCTTCCCTATACTGGTTAAATTATCGTCCACTCTATGATTAACACATGCGGATGAGAGGCCAGCCGTTATACCAAGGACTTTCTAGGTCTGTCGCGCTATGTGGTTCATAGAATTATGAAGGGAATAATTGGAAAACATTTAGCTCGGGATAGGGATGTATGGAGAGCATTGTCCGCGCGGCCATGAACCTCCAGTTAGGTAAGAACATAAATCTGGTGTAAATGTGATAAATATAAACATTGTTCTGTTTGCGGTGTGGTCGGTAGCGAGCTGGAGTACTGTGTGCGCTTGCTGGGTTTTTTGGCTAATCAGCATTAATTCCAGTGGAGGGTTCTCTGGTTGTGCTCTCCTCAGCAGCGCTCGCGATCGCATCTCAAGAGCTTCCCACAAAGACGAACAAAGTGACGTCATCATAATGCCTCTCAAGTTCTCGACTGAGTAGTCACCCCACCTCAATTACTCAGATTATTTATCGATCTCAAATTCAGACCTGCCGACATTTTCTCTATTGTGCAATCCCCAAAAGTCTCCTTTTGCTCATAAATGGATGTTCCTTTTAGCAAATTCCCAAAATATAAAGCTGTTGAGATTCTAACCAAGAAAATATTTTTGAATCTGTTCTACAAATCTTCATTGATTCTACATACTAGACATTAAAAAAAAATAGAGAAATCTACATAACAATGCACTACATGGTCTTTATAGGAAGCCAGATATAATAAGAACAGTTAAGTCTCGTAGACTGCGATGGGCAGGACATGTTGCGCGTATGGGGAATGAAAGACGTGCATGGAAGCTTCTTGTAGAAAAGCCAGAGAGAAAACGCCCAGTTGGTAGACCAAGAATGAGGTGGAAAAATAACATTAACTATGATTTGAGGGAAGTAAATTATACAGGGAATGGTTGGAAAGCATTAGCTAAGGATAGGGATGTATGGAGAGCTTATGTCAGCGCGTCCATGAACTTACGGGTTCGATAGTGCCAGTGAGTAAGTAAGTAAGACATTAAAAATAACCATGACGGAGATATATATCCATCCATAGTAATTCTGCCCGATGGCAGGTCTTTCACTGCAATCATAGCATTTTCATGCTATGCTTTTTTGCAGCTTTACTAGGGAATTATAGGTGTGGTAGCTTCCCGTTGCTTTCCACACCATTAAGGATGATAATGATGATGGTCGGATGATTTTCGGGGACCGTTGGGCCCAAGCTTCCTGACATTTGTCTTACAGATGAGGAAAAACCCCGAAAAAACCCTCACCCAGGAGCCTGTCCCGACCGGGAATCGAACCCGGGCCCGCTGTGTGACACGTTACCTCGAGACCAGAGCGGTGGACTATATGTGTGTGCGTGCGCGTGCGTGCGTGCCTGAGTGTGTGCGTGTGTGTGTGTGTGTCACAAAAATAACATTTGATTGAAACCCCCAAGGATTGAGAAGGCGAAGGGGAAGACCTAGAGCAACATTGAATAATACCAGCAGGGATTAAGCTGACCAGGCAGGGATGAATTAGAATGAAATTAAGGCATTGCCAAACAGAGTTCGTTGGCGAGCTTTCGTCAAGTCCCTGTGCTTCCCAGTGGAGTGTCCAGGACTACTGCTAGCGGACGTAGTTTTCGTTTTTCACTACAAAATTCAATATATCCTGTTGAAATAGAGCGAGAAAGGTATCCTGCAAACAACAGCGAAATCCCACCATTACGTCCACCGCTGTGATCTCGAGGTAGCGTGCTAACTCAATAGTGAGAAGTACTATCACATACGGAGCTGAAGATTGGAAATTCAACAAAAACTTAGAACAAAACTTTTGTCAATGGAAATGGATTTCTTGAGGAGAGCAGCAAGATATTCAAAATTAGAAAAAAATAAATAAAAAATACTGTCATACAAGAAAAAAATGAATATTAAATATTCAATAGAAGATTATATAAGATACAAGCAATTAAATTGGTATGGGCATGTAAGACGAATGTAGGAAGAAAGGTTACCCAGAAAAACATTGGAATGGTGGCCACCTGGAAGAACAAGGAAAGGAAGACCTTGAAACTTGTAGATGCAAGAAATAAGAACTGGAATGAGAACAAGAGGATTGGAGGAAATGGAGTGGATGGATAGAGACGAGTGGAGAAGGAAAATAGAACTTTAGGCACAGAAATATGTGTAAACATTGAAAATCTGTATATAAATAAAATAACTGTAATTATTATTATCACTATTATCATTATTATTATTATTATTTATTTATTATTATTATTTATTATTATTATTATTATTATTATTATTATTATTATTATTAACGTTACTATCATTGAATTATAAATAAAGTTGAACAAAACTGAATATCTCACATCGGACACGACAGTTTATAGTGTGTCTCAGAGATGAGTATATGTTTTTTTTTCTAATGCCACCAGGTTGTCTTTTATGACATTGCTGGCTTTCTCCCCTGGCATTGACAGATTTGTAATCCATTTCTTGGGTTGGGGCACCTGGAAGGCGGAGTTACATTACCCCGACTGTTTAACTCATGCCCCAAATGGGAGTCAATGACCAATCACGTTACAATGATTTTTTATTTACAACCAATCACAGTCGTGTTTCACCTCGCTCTTTGTCGATTTCTCTTTATCAGCTCCAGATTTTGTGATAAAGAAAGCTCCTCCTTTTTAATGTTCTGAACAGGTCAAAGTATAATTTTTCTCCAACAAATACATTGAATATAGCAAATAATGAAAAGATTCCTTGATTTTACTGAGTTGTTTACTAAAAAAAATAAATGAATAACCCGTAATGTTGATTATGATATATAGTTTGATGTGTTTCATTATTTCTCCACTTGGGTGCACTCTTACAATATTGTGATCTTATTTGGCAATAAATAATATGATCAAGATGCAGTGAATGAACATAACCTCACATTTCTGATTTGTTTTCAAACATCGCCGTTTACATTAAATATATAAATATTTTAAAATAACTATAGTTAAACAATGATTTGTGAGTAAACAGGTTAATTTTATTCGTTAAATATTCCTAACAAATGCCACTCTTGATTTCCAAATTCTCTAGATAAATTCACTCCTCACTTCGTGAGTCGTGAATTTATCGATAATTTGGAAATCACTCGTGGCATTACTTATGATAATATGATGGATGATAAATGATAATGAAGCGCCAGGAGAGTTCTTAACCTAAACTTAACCTAAATTCCAGACCATGGGCAACCACGGGAATAATACCCTTTAAGGACAAATTCCTATGGTTTGACCGGGAATCGAACCCGGGACCTCATGAACAGTAGTCAGGAACGCTGACCACTAGCCCACGAGGTAATGTTGAAAACTTTAAATAATTATGTTCAATTATAGATAAAATTAGAAATAACATGTAGAAATTGTAAGAATAGTAGGCTATAAAAATTATGCAAGTCAAAAGAACATAATGGGGGGGGGGGGAATATAAGATAGATGGTATGGACACGTTATACGAATGAAAGAGGACAGAATACAAAATAAGGTTCTTAAATGGGAGGTTAGAGAAGGGAAAAGAACATGTAGAACAAGTGACCGTTGGACGGATTGAATATGAAGAAGTATTGAAGCAAGAGGTCTTAGGGAAGGAGCCTATAGAGAAATCTCTGCTGACGTAAACACTTTGAGTTGAAGGAGAATCACTGTATTCCTAATTAAAATATATTATTACGGTATTATTATTATTATTATTATTATTATTATTATTATTATTAAATCGCTGTTTTTTCTCATCTCGTGTCCAATGTGTAAAACTATTAGTATTCATTCAAAAGTTTAGGTCAAAAATATATTCGAACTTATTGAACAACTGTAAGTTTGATTATTATCGATATTCAATTAATGTAATGTTAAATAGTTGTTTTCTTACTAATTAATAATAGATGGCTCTCGTCTCAATTTATTTGCAATTTATGTTTGATAGAGTACCACTGACAAAATATACCCAGCGATAAAATATTGTATGGCAATCCATGGAATGCAGTTCTCTTTGAACGATGGTATTTTGCGGATTATCGCTGACCGGAGCTATTAATTTGGAATTAGAGGTTTTCTCTATGTTGCAGTTTGTCAAATTATGATGTTGTGTCCGTTGTGTCAGAATAGAAAGGTTAAGTTTACTTATGTAATACAAACATTTAACATTAATTAGAAATGCTGAATGCCGGCTGGACTTTGTGTTACGAGTGGAAGTAATTTGATTTCATGTTTTTATGACTGGTTCGTGAACATTCGAGAGACACCCATTTTAAATTAATTGTGAGTATTTTCTTAATATACTATTTTTGCAAGGAATATGCTTAATATTCATTTTTAATGTTTTCAAAGCTTTGAAACTCTTTAAAAGGTTGCAAGTAGTACACAACTTATTAGCAGCATTAGTAGCTTGTGAAATCATGCTGTCCACATGATCAAAACTGGAAATAAAATAACATTTTATAAATTTTAATAAACTATCAAATTGCTTAAGCAGTGATCAAACTGAAAGTTTTAAATATGTTATAGAAAAATTAATTAAGGGCACTAAAGTGGATAAAGTTATTATTAATTAATATATGTTATTTAGCCAGGAATTTAAAAGTATTTGGATCCATGAAATTTAGATAAAATAACAGTTTTTTGGGCAATGTGTTTTAATTATTGTTACTGAATTATGCTTTGAATTATAAGGATATTAGATTTTCTAAATTATCAAGACTTGGAAGTTTTTTTCTTTTTTTGCTAGAATAAGAATGTGTGAATTGTCTTAATTTCCCTTTAATAATTTTAAATCTCATTGAATATGGAAAACTACATTAAATATTGAGTGCATATAATTTATTACAATTTTTCATATCTTGTTTTGGAGCTATATGTTAAGAAAAATATACAATTTTATAAAAAATGTAATTTATGTATCATAATTTTTCGGAAAAACTGCACTTACACTATCTCAAAACTGCAAAGAACTGCGAATACACGGTAGCAGTTAGAAGTAGAGCGATAATGTTATCATTGAATGATAACCCACAAATATCATAGTGAGTTACCAAACGTTTATTAAAAATGGGTGTACACTTACTTATCACTCCCTAACGCTGATCCAACCAGCGATAACCCAAAACAGCGATAGAAAAATCATAGACTAAGTAATATACTCTGTGGAGAAAATAGCAGTTAGCGTCAACAGTCTAACAGTCTCATAATATTGCAATTTGCGTACTTAAGTAAATACTTTAAAATTGTCTAATAATGTTATAAAAATTGTTTTAAAACATTTTAAAATATTAGAAAATGATGGTAAGTACAGAACAAAAGCTATAGTTTACAACAATATAACAGAAACATTTTGAGATAGTAGAAGTGCAGTTGAGCCAAATTTTTCTCCTGCAGTAATAGAAATAATTGAGCTTAAACTAGAGAGAAATAAAAATTGAAATATGAATATAGACTAAAGCTAAAAGATAAAAGCAACCCCCCAAAAAAAAATTAAACTGCTTCAAACGCTTGAGAGGTGTATGAATGAGAAATATGTTCAATAACATTTTTTGTAAGCTTATATACATTACCCAAGTGGAATAAAATTTTCTCATTGGTATAAAAGACTATATATCTATAAAAAACTAAATATGAGGTTATTTCTTTTAGTAATTCAGTGGCTCAAATGGTAAGGGAGGAAAACGTTTGGGAAAAACTGCACTTAAACTAGCGTGAAATATTTTCAAAGTCTAATAGAACAACAGTGCATATGCGCCAAAGTTTATAGAGCCAGCGATAACCCACATATCGATTATCATCCTCGATTACTATCCGTCGCTATGAAATTTAAATGACCAATATTTGCAATAAATCCCCAAATCTATGATAAAAAATATATTAACAACATTAAAATTACCAAATGTTCATTAAAAATGGGTGTACACTTACTTATCACTCCCTAACACTGATCCAACCATCAATAACCCAAAACAGCATTAGAAAAATAATATACTCTGTGCAGAAAATAGCCGTTAGCATCACAATATTGTCTAACAGTGTCATAATATTGAGATGTGCATATTTAAATAAATACTTGGCTTTTCTTAAAATTAGAGCTGATAATTTTCCTGGGGATAAATTCAGGCAGACCATGGGCTCCTTCTTGTGACTTTTAGTATTTTATTTAATGTTTCTTTAAACAGATAAATCACCCTCAGTGGTCTAGGTAGTTATGTTCCTTGCCTCTAGTCCCAAGGGCCATTGGTTCAAACTCGGCCTGGGTCAATGGATTTTTAGGATGGAAAAATCCAAGGGACTTGGAATTATGCTGGACATTAGTAGATGGTTGCATGGGATAGTGAAGTGCATTCTAAAACCTCCCTATCCAAAACCTAACCTCCACCTGCCCGTGGTGCAACTGCTTATAACAGATGAGGCTCTAGGGACCGAGTATTGGCGGTATAACCATAACATCACTTGCAGAGTAAATGCTGCATAAATGGAAACCCCATCACTTTACCCCTTCAGGCTAGCAACCCTTCAGGTAGTACTTTAGACTTGCTTTCAATTTTCACAACAAGCCTCGGATGAGATACTAGAACAACTGGATGAATCATTTGCAACGAATGAGTTTAGATAGAGTTCCCAAGACTATGCTCCGTTATTGTCCAACATGGAAGAGATATCTGGGCCGTCCAAGGAAACGCTGAATACAAAATTCATCAGTGAGATCATAACAGGCCTATAGGCCTAAGATGTGGTTGGATGAAGAAGAAAAAGACGAATAGATAGTTTGAATATTTAATTTCCAGTTCTTCCTAGATTGTAAAGTCTTGCCAATCTCCTTAAAAAAAATCCATTTATTTTGCCAGAGTTCTGCTTCATAAGTTATTGTGCTTGTTACTATTGAATAAATGATGTAAATCTTTGTTCTTTTGTTATTTATTCATCCACATTTTAATTACTGAACATCCTTTAACAATTATGTTCATAATTTTATCACCTTTTTTGGCTCAACTGCACTTCTACTAGCACATAATTTTTCTGTTATATTGTTGTAAACTATAGCTTTTGTTCTGTACTTACCATCATTTTCTAATATTTTAAAACGTTTTAAAACAATTTTTATAACATTATTAGACAATTTTAAAGTATTTATTTAAATATGCAAATCGCAATATTATGAGACTTTTAGACTGTTGATGCTAACTGCTATTTTCTCCACAGAGTATATTACTTAGTCTATGATTTTTCTATCGCTGTTTTGGGTTATCGCTGGTTGGATCAGCGTTAGGGAGTGATATGTAAGTGTACACCCATTTTTAATAAACTTTGGTAACCCACTATGATGTTTGTGGGTTATCATTCAATGATAACGTTATCGCTGCTACTTCTAATTGCTACCGTGTATCCGCAGTTCTTTGCAGTTTTGAGATAGTGTAAGTGAAGTTTTTTCCCCTTTTTCTTTTCCATCCATGTTATGCTCTACTCTGAAATATCTGATGTTGTATCTAAATAAAACCCTTACCATCTTCTAAAACAGACATGGGGAGCTGGCGAATGAGGGGTAGTAGGACATATTCCTCATTCCACCTTTCATTGAACTCAAGACTGTTGTTATTGTCATCTCGGCGTACCATGCAGTATCAGTGGCGGTGCAACCTTACAACCTGAAACATATACACTAATCCCTTCCATTCGTATGTACTTTATGTATATCTGGTTAAACGTTTGAAGGGCACGTAGTAGACCATTGACACTAATTTATATATGTCAGGCCAATAGTACTCGTAGAGAGACGTAATATTGAGCCAAGGGTGTCATCGTTTAATCTGGAGAGTTTTAGATTTGATATGATTTCTCAGCAATCAGTTTTGAAATCTGGTAATAGCACGTACTGAATTTTCTGAAAGTGGTTGTCTGCTATCGTTTTGAAGTGTTTGCTGCTTTAGATTATTTAAACATCTCATCCTTTCATCCCCTGTGTAAACAAAACATACAATGTCCCCTGTGTCTATTATATTTAATTTATGAATTTGAACTCCATGCATGTTACCTGATGTATTTTAAAAGTATATATCATTAATATGTCCCTGTGAAAATATAGTTATATATTTCTAATCGTGCCTGTCCGTATTGATTTGCATGTGAAGATCTGAAAAGTCGTGGGATATTATAGTGTTTCACATGATGGAACCACATAGAACACAATAAACAAACAACTTTTGTGCCATTCTGAATGCAAAAATAATCATTTACCCAGTCCGTATTAAAATTATATCAGTGTATTGTTTAGTTGTTTTTTTTCACTCACCTCATACTTCTTAACTCCCACGCAGACTCGAGTTTCTTCTTCATTTGTGACATTCCCATTGCTGTATTACTTTCACAACTGATGTCCAACATAAGTTGTGAATGTAATTCAGAATTGAGAATGTCACAAATGAAGTGAAGAAACTCGAGTCTGCGTGGGAGTTAAGAAGTATGAGGTGAGTGAAGAAACAACTAAACAATATTTAAAAAACCTCATAGTGTTATTTCTTATCTCATAACTTAATGATATCAGTGTTTAGAATTTGCCCCACTCATGCTGGATTGAACGCCACTGACTCTCACTGTGTACCTGCATCTCCAGTGCAGGTACAAAAGTATGGAATGGGTATCGGCGTTGAGATTGTTATGAGCTCTCGGACCCCAAGCTCCGCATGCCTGTTCTAAAATCAAATCCTGTTCTTTTCAACTTAAAAATATTTGAGATTAATTTACTATTTCTTTGTTTCCAGATACATGATAATGATTTACTTATAGAGTCTCAGATAAACCAGAATGATCAGCAAGCTCCCACGAGAATTTCACAAATTCCAGAGACACTGTTATTATCTTCGTCGAATTCTCAAAGATACACAAACATGCTTGGATGAAATTAATACAGCAGCAATTTTTCCTGATGGTAAATTATATACTCAAATAATATACAAGGGAACTCTCAACCATTGCATGCCGAAACTTACCTACCTTGACATTTCTCTCAGAGAAGCATTGTGATGTACCAAGACCTTGTACAAAAATTTATGTGCAGTTTTTTAACTGCAAAGCACAGAAATTGAAGGTGGAATCTAGCAGTGGCAAACTACTGTGCAAAACAGATGGACCCCCTATGTGAGTAGATTGTAGTTCAGTTGAGGCAGGATGAGGTGAAGATGGAAGGTTGTGAGGGTTATCTAATCTGCCAATTCAGGAGTTGTATTACTTCCCTGAGTTTAAATGAGATATTTGGCACTGGATTCTATTGACTTTCAGTTAAAAGCAGCAGATAATTTTTTCTTGGACATGCCCTTGGTACGTCACAATGCTTCTCTGGGACAAATTTCAAAGTAGGATTTGGCATGCAATGATTGACAGTTCCCTTGTTAGCAGTAATAGTACTCTGTGGATTTAGCAAATCTAACATTTAAGGGATGAAGCAGTTATAATTCTGATTAATTTTGAAACTTACATTCCTCTGAGTTGATACCAACTTTTGGTAAGCCAGAAGAAGGACACTTACCTGATATATGGGTCATTCCATTAATATGTCATGCAGAAATAATTTTTTTCTACCTTATTAGTTTTTCATACAGTGGAGGAAATTGGTATAAAGGCACTTGTTAAAAGGGTGAACACAAGTTTATTTACTCTTTCTTTGGCATTTTTCTATATTAACTTAGGAAGTGATTGAGTATAAAACACACACAAATAATGTCAAAATTAATTATCCATTTCCGTCCAAAAAAGTACATGAAAACTGAAACCACTCTCACATATGGGTGGAAATTAGTATAAAGGCATTTTGTGTATTTCACAGATTAAACCAAAAAGACTGAGCACAAAGTTTACAACAAAGTTCTAAAATTTAGTTGAACCTCCATTGTTGTTAATTACTTGGAAGATTCTCTTTGGCATTGACTTGATGAGGGTGTTTATTTCTTCCACTGAGATTGAAGCCCACTCTTCCTGAATAACATTTTTCTACTCAGTTACTGTCCCAAACTGCCGTCCATTGCGATACACACGCCTTGCCAGGATCCCCCATAAGTTCTCAATTGGGTTTAAATCAGGACTTCTGACTGGCCACATCAAAAGTGGTATTTTTTTCTTTCTAGTGTTTATCTTATTATAAAATTTGTCATTTCATTAGAAGTGATAAATTTAATATTTAAGATAAAAAATTTTGATATTTTGTTTCTATAACCAAAATGCAACTTTTTAGGGGTGCTGGTAGGTTTTCAAAATGAAGTTTTTAAGGCCATTTTGGATACACCATAATGATTATATAGTGCAATTTGGTTCAATAAATAAAATAATTAAACATAATGTAAAATAAAATTATGTACATTGCAAAGATTGGAAATATTTTACGAATTCATTTAAAAATTCCAGCCAAAGTGTAAACATCACTCAAATCATCCATTTTGAATCCTTGTAACTTTCAAAATTTTATATTTGAGGAGAAAAATTGTACCCCAGTCTGAGTGTATAATTTTTCTCTTCAAATATAATTTGTCCTTATATTAAATTAATAATAAAAACATTTAAACTTTTATGATGATCTTGTAGAAGATTTCTGGGCTGTTGGCCATGGTCTTGAGGCTTGTAGTTCCCCGACGTTTCGCCGGACACTGCATCCGGCATCGTCAAGGATTGTCTTGAGACTGGCAATTTTGTCGACTACCTGCCCTATTTATACATTTATCCACGACATGTTCTCTGCGCGGTCTGTTACGGATAAATGTATAAATAGTGCAGGTAGTCGACAAAATTGCAGTCTCAAGACAACACTTGAGGATGCCAGATGCAGTCTCTGGCGAAACATCGGGGAACTACAAGCCTCAAGACCACGGCCAACAGCCCGGAAATCTTCTACAAGATCATCATAGTAACTCCAGCCGTGAAAGTCTAAGTCAGTATAAACTTTTTTTTTATTATTGATTTCGTACATCTCAATGATGGATAAATCATATTTGAAGAGAAAAATTATACGCTCAGACCGGGACTTGAACCCGGGACCCTTGGTTCTCTAGACCAAGTGCTCTACCAACTGAGCTACCTGAGCAAGTACCGATCCAAACGCAAATCTTTCTCTATAATGCTAGCATTTGGTGGACGGGAATTACAATGTATATAGAGAAAGATTTTTCGTTTGGATCGGTACTTGCTCAGGTAGCTCAGTTGGTAGAGCACTTGGTCTAGAGAACCAAGGGTCCCGGGTTCAAGTCCCGGTCTGAGCGTATAATTTTTTTCTTCAAATAAGTATAAACTTTTGGTTGTGTTACAGAAAAACTAAAGAGTGAGGTTCTAACACCTGCTGTTCTAGAGAGACTTACTTCTATATTGGAATGTCACCCAGCACTTATTGTTTTGGGTCAGAGTCATCATGCCAAAGCCACATTAGTGAATGCTATATTTGGAGAATTAACGCTAGCTCCAGATGTCAGTCCAATCAGCTGGTTACGATTCACATACAAAGCCTCAGGTACCAGTGATGGATCTCAAATTATTGAAAGCTCTTCTGATCAACAAGATGTAAATAATCACCAAACAGTTGTTGAGGTAAGCATATAAAATTAGCTTTGGGAACTGTTTGGAAGTTTACAAGGAAACTCTCTGAGAATTAGGTGCTTAAACTTATAAGAATGCAAATGTAAGTTAATATTTGATCTATGGTGAAATTAAATGTTTCTTACCTCTCCTCATATAAATCTTTTAAGTAGATCGCGATTTCGAGACCGTAACGGTCATATCTTCAGTACTTTTTTGGCGACTGATGTTATGTCGATCGGAAGAAACTCTTCTTCTTCCCTCTGTTGGTGGACCGATGAACCTCTGGATCAGGTCAAAATTTGCAGGAATTTCAAAATTCATAAGTTTTCTTTGTTTTTCTGAATGTGGATCTTTTCCCAAACCGTGAGTTCCTTTTGTTTGTCTATTTGTTTAATTAAACAAATGAACTTATGAACTTTGAAATTTCCGCAAATTTTGACCTGATCCAGAGGTTCATTGGTTCACCAACAGAGGGAAGAAGAATAGTTTCTTCCGATCGACATAACATCAGTCGCCAAAAAAGTACTGAACATGAGACCGTTATGGTCTCGAAATCGCGATCTACTTAGAAGATTTATATGAGGAGAGGTAAGAAACATTTAATTTCACCATAAATTAAACCTCATAGTGATTAATTCCTGTAAGAGTTAAATGTAAGTTAATATTTTATCAAATTATTAAATTAATATTGGGAAGCTAAAGCTATTACTATGATAGAAATAAGTAAATTAATAAGCACAATTAAATTATTGTAAATCAATAGTAAAGAGAAAAATTTTTGCCTGAACCGGGAATTGAACCTCGAACCATTAGCTTTCCGTGCTAATGCTCAGACCACTGAGCTAATCCAGGCATCATTCCCATCCAAGCAAGAATCCTTCCTTTACCTTTACTCTACTGGCCCCACATTCAACTGCAATGAATCATCATTCACAAATACACAATGAATGACTTCTACCTGAAGAAGACATGAAGGGACTCCACACAGCTGTGTGTCTGAGCATTAGCACGGAAAGCTAAAGGTTCGGGGTTCGATTCCCGGTTCAGGCAAAAATTTTTCTCTTTACCATTGATTTACAATAATTTAATAATATTTTATCGTTAAAAATGTATGGATATTGTAGCACAAATAACTACTTACCAAGATTCAAAAACCCAGCAAATAATGGTTGAATTGTTGTTGTTGAATGTGTTTAGTTACCTGAGGAAAAAATATATGTATACATTAAACTATTATAGAAATGATCACTTTGATGTTTTAATTTAAAATTTAAAATAAAATTCTTTCCAACTCACCTCATATGCTGTCTGGTTTCATAATCTTAGTGGTTACATCTTCAGTATTTATACGATCAATGTTCTGTCATCCAGGAGCACTGCTTCTGACTCGATTTATTGGTAGACCTATGAATCTCCCAATGAAATCAATTTCCCTGGGTATTTCAGAATTCATTAATTTTTCTTTCTTAGTTTTTTGAATAAATGTTTTCCCAAACAGTGAGCTCCTTAGGGGTTTCTATTTAATTAATTGAATTAGCCATTTTTTAAATTTGGTGTTTTTCTGACCAATGCATGAGCGGCTACCGCTAAGTTTTCTAGTTCCTCATTTTTGACATTCCTAAGGTGTTCATTCTGGTTTTCAAATTTCTTTTTGTTTTCCTTGCATAAATTTTATTACAATCCTTGTATTTAATCTGGTAAATTACAGATTTGTTTTCTTCTTCAATTATGTCATTTTTGTTGGTTTTAATTATTCTATTCAGGCTATATTCAATTCTCGGTACCAATCTGATGTCGTACTTTTTAATTTTGTGGTGCTTCAAAGGGCGGTAGATAAATCTCTTGAATTTTATGTTTTCCTCTTTTTCTTTTGTAAGTGTACTCTGGTTGATTAATTTTTGCATTTTAAACTTAGTTATTTTCCTGTATACCATGCTTTTTTCATGCCCATTTTCTATTATTACATTGATTATGTGTTGTTTTCCTTTTTCATAATTTTCTCTGTTCATGGGTATATTTACTAATCTGTGTGTCAAACTATTGAACACTGCTTCTTTGTGAACAAAATTATTAAATCCCGTTGCCAGGGAATAAAAGTTGTTGATTGGTAATTAATATACGCCATAGCATAGTGGTTAAAGCACTGCACTACAAGCCGGAAGGTCAAGGGTTCAAGTCCCTGTGGGGTCAGGATTTTTAAACTGACCCAAAACCTTCTGGCGGTACTATGGCCCTGGGGTCGACTCAGCCTCTAATGGAAATGAGTACCAGATGCTTGTTCTGGGGGTAAAGGCGGCCGTCATGCAGGGCTGACAACCCGGCTGACATCAAGTGCCGATTGTCCAGAAAAAGTGGGAGCCTTAACCTCCTACTATCCCAAGGGCCTCCTGAGGCCTGTAGTGGGACTACTTTACTTTGCTTTCATCTATGTGTGTCTTCATTCTGTTTATTCCAAATTCTATTTCATTTTCTTCATTTCTTATTAAATTTAGAACTAAAAATGGAATTTATCCATTAATTTCAGTTTCCATGGTAGAATTTATAGATTGACTTTGAATATTCAACTATTTAAAGCATCATCTATTTGTTTGTGATTAATGAGAGCAGTTACATCATCAACATATCAAGATCAGAATTTGAAAATTAAGGAGTGTCCCCTTATTATTGTATGTTCAAAACTCCCCATAAATAAATTTTTAACATTAAAATGAAAGACTTAGGAAATAATATAAAACAAATCAAATTTAGGATAATGTTTCAAAATATAAAACTCACTCTAATATACACAAAGAATGACATATTTTAGGAATTCAACAGTTCATGAATGTAAAACATCCATAGCAGTAATAATGATTCGGAAAAATGTATTTATTGGTAAGGCTGCACGATTGTCTACATCTAGAAGGCAAAAGTTTCCTACGTCTCCTTCATTTTGGGGAATTATATATGAATCAAATTCAACTCTGAGGTATATTGATTTAGGTAAAATTTTATCACTCGCCTCATATTTTTCTTCTTTTTCTTAAATTAAACTAGTTTTGGAACTTTACATTTCAGTTCCATCTTCAGTATTTTTGTGACTGTTGTTCTATCATCTTGAAGAGCTATCTTTAGCTCCCTCTGTTAGAGGGACAAGATGACAGAACAACAGTCATGAAAATACTGAAGATGGAACTAAAGTGTAAAGTTCCAAAACTAGTTTAAATTAAAAAAAAAGAAAAATATGAGGTGAGTGATAAAATTTTACCTAAATACACAAAGAATTAATGCAGTGGAGAATGATATAAACAAAATAATATATAATAGATTAATACCAAACTGAAGAAAGTAATTAATTACTCACTTACTCACTGGCACTATCGAACCTGTAGGTTCATGGCCATGTGGACATAAGCTCTCTATATATCCCTAACCTGAGCTAATGCTTTCCCTGTATAATCTACTTCCCTCAAATCATAGTTATTGTTATTCTCCCATCTCATGCTTGGTCTACCAATTGGGCATTTTCTCTCTGGCTTTCCTACAAGAAGCCTCCATGCACATCTTTCATTCCCCATACTTGCCACATATCCTGCCCATTGCAGTCTATGAGACTTAACTGTTCTTATTATATCTGGCTTCTTATAAAAACTATGTAGCTCATTGTTATGTAGTCTTCTCCATTCACCTGTTGAAAGTAATTATATTAGGAAATAATAATATGAACCAAGGTAGGTTACTTCTTCAAGTACATAATTGCTATGCTTGTAAAAACCTATTTTGACGGTATGAAACTGATCCATGTGATGTCATTAATATATGCATATGCTTGCTGTATGTTTCATGGCTAGGAAATGTTTAATGACTGAGGGAATACCATAGTGTTATTGGTTAATGAAATATTATGATAAATGAATGCATTTTGTTAATGCAGTACCTGATTTTATTACAGCTGATTTATTTTTTCCATGCATCACGGTCCGGCCAATCATTTACACTGGTCAAGTGATTTTGTTGCCCTTGATATAAGATTAATTTCGGATATATTTATGCTCACAATTCATGAAACTATCAATGATTTTGGAAGATTTGCTCTGGTATTTTATAAATCTTTATTTTCATTTTATGCTACAAAAATTGGCAAATATGAAAAAAAATAAGACATATTTATAATGTCACTTGTTTTTTCGAAAAATTAGTATACACCGACGTAAATAGAAAAAAAAATGTCAAAAATCCATTACATACTTCAGTGAAATGCCTTTTATAAGATTTCCTTCTATAATTTTTAGAGCACATTCAGCACTTTCATGAATATATTTGTAAACTGTGCACTTCAAAACATAGAAATTCGCATATATCCAGGACAACAAACAAATTTTTTTTTTGTAGAGCTGTATTATCTTGGAGATTTCTGTCTTGCACAGCTGAAAAAACATAACTCCAATTCAAAGTTAATGTTAGGTAATATTCATTTAACATATGGTCAGAGTAATATTTAAATATCTCACCCCACAAATTTCATGTTCTTCATGATAGCAGGTTTCAAATGAAAGCTCATCCATCTTCAGTCAGATCTCCGAATTATTATATGAGATTATATTTGAAAAGAAAAATATACGCCTAGACTGGGGTTTGAACCCAGGACCTTTGACTTTCTATGTCAATGCTCTTCCATCTGAGCCACCTAGGCCTCCAATCTAAATGCGTATTTTTCTCTTACACGTAGTTAATTCCCTAACCCCAAATGCTACGAGCCGTTGCTACGATTTTTGCAAATGGCGGCTTCTTTGTTAAGAAGACTTTTTTTTTTTCAAATATAATTTGTCCATCATTAAGGTGTTTAAAGACTAATAATATTAACATTGAAAGAAGCACTACTGGCTTTATAAGTAATGTTTAAATTCCCAATAAAAAAAAGTCTTCTTAACAAAGAAGCCGCCATTTGCAAAAATCGTAGCAACGGCTCGTAGCATTTGGGGTTAGGGAATTAACTATGTGTAAGAGAAAAATACGCGTTTAGATTGGAGGCCTAGGTGGCTCAGATGGAAGAGCATTGACATAGAAAGTCAAAGGTCCTGGGTTCAAACCCCAGTCTAGGCGTATATTTTTCTTTTCAAATATAATTTGTCCATCATTAAGGTGTTTAAAAACGAATAATATTAATATTATATGAGATATTTAAATATTACTCTGACCATATGTTAAATCATCACTCCAGCTATTTTTGTTACTTTCTTTTTCCATCTCCAGTTTCAGATTTGTCTTGGCCATTCATCTTCATTCATTCATTCTAGATTACCATACCACAGTAGCCTCTTAGTCTCATTTGTATGTTTGATGATCTATGATTTTTTTTAGGGTGACAAAAAATTTGTAGATGTGGAAATAAACCATCCTTTGCTGAAAAATGGTTTTCAGCTGATTGTACCTCCAGATAATGAAGGTGCTGCTACATTTCAAAATGTTCTGTCACATGTGTTACCCTTATTCTTGTATGCAATAGAAGAGGATAAGTTGCAAGATAAGGTAAAATTACTAGATTGTATATACTAGTGTTTCTCAACCTGTAGGTCTCTGGGCCATCAGGGGAAGAGAGTTTTAATATTGTTTAGTTGTTTCTTCACTCACATCTTACTTCTTAACTCCCACACAGACTCGAGTTTCTTCACTTCATTTGTGACATTCTCAATGCTGTATTACGTTCACAACTGAGTTGTGAATGTAATACAGCATTGAGAATGTCACAAATGAAGTGAAGAAACTCGAGTCTGTGTGGGAGTTAAGAAGTATGAGGTCAGTTGTGAACGTAATACAGCGTTGAGAATGTCACAAATGAAGTGAAGAAACTCGAGGCTGCATGGGAGTTAAGAAGTATGAGGTGAGTCAAGAAACAACTAAACAACATTAAAATAAACCTCATAGTGTTATTTCCTATCTACATAACTTAATGAAAAGAGTTTTGATGGTTTGTGAATTCATCCAATGTTATAAAGGGCCACAAAAAAGTTCTATCACAAAGTAGAATTGCAATAATTTAAATTCTGTTTTGGTAATTTTTTTTTTTCAATTTCAATTCCTTACACTTGTAATATAAGTTCTAATAATTGCATTGATTCAATAATGAGTAGAGCACAGATTGTTTCTTCTCTCGTGATGCAGACTCATTCAACTCACATGCAGTCAATGCCCAACCATCACATTAATTTAATGAATAAATTTTAGAATGTGTTCAATTAGAGTAATTAATAATTAATAATAACCTATCCAACGGTATTTACGTTTTCTTCAGTGGTCAGAGTGAACTAATTTAACTTATGGGTCACGTGAATTTTAATATCCTTTAAGGTGGATCGCTGGCTTTAAAAGGTTGAGAACCACAAATATACACTTAGTCAATGAAAACCCAAATCACCAAATTAAAAATTTAAGAGTCAACGCATTTCACTAGCGTCGCTATCATTATCAAGTCTGATTATTGACTCAAATAATGATAGCATCGCTATTGAAATGTGGCAACTGTTTTATATTTTTAATTTGCTGATTTGTGTTTCGATTGACTATGTATAATACAATTTTATCATCAAGAATATCCTATTTAGTAATATCAGGATATTTCGTAGTTAAATATGGAAAATAACATTATGAGGTTCTTTTAATTCGTAAACTTCACTGAGTCACATTTTTTATCTTACATACATGATTGTAATGTTCTTTTAAACATGGGAACGAGTTTTCAACGAGAAGGACTCTCTAATTTTCAATCGATAGTATGACTACCGGGATTTTTGTTGGAATCTCCATCAATAACGTTGCCATCTCATAGTCATCAAAATCAACACCAGATGGCAGGGTTATTGGATGGAGATTCCAACGAAAATCCCGTAGTAATAATGTCTTTTGACAAGTAAGAAGAGATCCTTCTCTTTTGAAAACTAGTTCCAGTGTTTAAAGAAACCTAAAATATGAGGTAAGATGTAAAAAATTGACTCATTAAGTTACGACATCCGGAACTTTGTTCAATATTAAATTTATCACTTCTCTCTGAACCTTGACACATTAAATTTGAAGAGAAACCCATATACCATAATCAGGATTTGTGATTATTGTGATGGTACAAAGGCAATGTCACAAAAACTATATGATATTTTTACCTGTAAGGCATTAAATTCAGTGCCAAATCTCTCATTTAAACTACAGGAAAGTAATACAAAACCTGTATTTGGTAGATTGGATAAAATGGTGGTGAATTAAAATGTTATTATTATCTCTCCTCATATAAATTTTCTAAGTTGATCGCGATTTTGAGACTATAACCTGTCTCATCCTCAGAACTTTGTTGGCAACTGGTGTTATGTTGATCGGAAGTAACTCTTCTACTTCCCTCTGTTGGTGGACTGATGAGTGAAGAAACAACTAAACAATATTAAAATAAACCTCATAGTGTTATTTCCTACCTACATAACTTACATATAACTAACCTACCCAAATGTACTCAAACATAATGAAATGTAATGTGCCTTCTCATCAAGTAGAAATGTTCAGTAAACTTGCTTGCTAAATTGGCTATAGCAGGAATGTGAGTAAATATTTTTCTGTAGCGTAAACATAAATAGACATTAATTTAAGAAAGAAAAATTAACACTCAAACCGGGGCTTGAATCCTGGATTTCCGCTTCTGTACATCAGTGCAATACCATTTATGCCATTGAAGCACCGATAAGAATGCCAACCTTTCTTTCCACTTGTACAATTGTCATGGGAAGAAATGTTGATATTATTATTGATGCTTGAATGGTGTAATTGGTATTGCACTGACATACAGAATTAGGGATCCAGGTTTCAAGCCCCAGTTCGAGCATTAATTTTTCTTTCTTAAATTAAATTCTATCCAAGTTTGGAGAATGTTAAATAAAAACATTGAAAAAATAAATAGTCATGTTGGAAACAAGCAATAACTATAGAAAGATAGTAACTATTGGTCTATTACAAGATTCATAAGTGATCAACAACACTTATTTAGCCATTACTGAATGACATCAGTCAGAGGTTCTCCATAGGGGAAGAAATTTTCTCATGGTATCTCGGCCAGTATGGGACCAGTGTCCACCCAGCATCATGAGGCATTTGGGTAACTACAATAAGTAGTGGCTCCAGGTTGAGAAAATCAGCTATAAAAGCTGGGGGCACCGACATGCTGACCACATGTCACCCCTATACTGGTAGGATGATCATCTACCTCTGTGATTGACACATGTGGATGTGAGGCCAGCATTCAGCTGGTAGGCTAAGTGCTGCATGCAAATACATTAGTCTCTGGTGAGCTGAGTTTTCTGTGAGCATGTGTAAAGTTCAAATTAGTGAGTTGCTCACTGGTCATGCATGAAAGTCTTTTTTTTCGTATTATTGGCAAGAAATTACCCAGAATTCTCAGCGATAAAACCACTTCCATTATTTTCGTCTGCTAGAGGAATGCATTTACACTTGTGTCTCACAAATAAAACTGTATACAATGACATCTGCATCATGCGATATTACGCCGATTCTCCTTGTTCTTCCAGTTGAATTCTTTGGTAGACTCTATCAAATTCCTCTTTTCCGCATATACCGAAAACATGATCAAAGTCATCAAGGTCTGACATCATGGATAAAGCAGCAAGGTTTCAAAGTACATTAGTTACCTTCAGTTCCCATCGGGTTGCTCACAATTCGTTCTCTGCAAAGTCATCTCGTCAGGTAGCTTAGGAATTTCGACAATTATTATTGCATGAACAGATTTTTGAGTACACAAAAAGTCTTTGGATGCAACTTTCTCGGCAGAGTACAAGCTGAGTATGACTTACGGTCTAATGCATTCATAGATACAACCCTAAGGGCCTTGTAGGCCTGTCGTGTCAGGAGTTTTTTTTTATCAGTCAGTGGTGTATGATATTGAGTAAAACATAATGCACTATTTACACATTAAGCATTGTTCATGGTTTTATAATTTTTCAGAACATTCATGAATTGAGAGAATTGAAACAACAGTTCCCGGAACTACCAGTATTCTTCATTTGTACTTCAGCATCGACGCAAGAACTCACAGAATCTGAACAACACCAGTTGCAGTGTTTGCATGGAGGTGACATTGATAATAAGCTCTTGGGATTGATACAACAACTTGCTACAATAGGTAAATAAATTCTGTACATCATTTATTCAACAGAACTAATATTGGATTAGCTGAATTCTACTAAGAATTTAAAAATATTCTACAGAGACAAGACATAAAAAATAAAAAAAAATGTTAACAAAAACTAAGTCATGTATGATTTATCTTCTTTATTAATATCACTTCGTAAACAAACAAACTCTTAAACTTGCTTAAGATACTGTCCTTTCGGTAATATAATATAAAACATTATAAGCTTTAAGATTATAATAATTATGTTCATTCTTGTTTTGAAGCGAAGCACTGGAAATTCTGAAGAACAAGACACTACTGTACAGGAATAAAGGAGAAAGTACCTGTGATCAGTTGTGTTTTTGGATTACTGCCTAAGAAAGGAAGAAATTTATTTATTTATTTAGCCTGGTGGAGTTAAGGCCATGTGGCCTTCTCTTCCACTCACCAGGACAAACATATGTTACATCAGAATATCCATCCATAGTAATTCCGCCCGAAGGCAGGTCCTTCACTGCAATCATAGCATTTTCATGCTATGCTTGCAGCTTTATTAGGGAATTGTGTAGGTGTGGTAGCTTCCCGTTGCTTTCCACACCAGTGAAGGATGATGATGATGATGATAATGATAAGGATGATAATGATGATGGCCATATGATTTCGGGGACCATCTGGGTCTTAAAGTTTTCCTGACATTTGTCTTACAGGTGAGGAAAAACCCCGATAAAAACCTCACCCAGAAAAACTGCCCCGACCGGGGATTGAACCCAGGCCCGCTGCGTGACAAGGCAGCATGCTGCCTCGAGACCACAGCGGTGGACACATCAGAATATAACAATCTTGATTAACTCTAATATTAAATACTAAATAAAAATTTGATCAAAAAGATAATATCTATTATATTACGATCTACAATGCAACCAGTTAATGTTAGTTAAAATTAAGACTAAAACTAATAATAAAATGTATACAAGCAAGACATATTAAATTGTCCCTGTCTAATGTATATAAAAAACAAAGAAAAATGATGAGATATAGAAAACTAATTTTACGATTATAAAATATTTAAAACAAAACAAAAGAAAATATTTGTTAATCTTAATATTATTTTCATAAATAATTAAATTTATTAATTGTTAAAAGAATACTATCAGTGATATCATATAGTATAAAATTTAAAATAAATTTCTTTACACCTCATCTCACATCCTGTCTTCTTTTTAGACCAGTTTTGTAACCTAATTGGTTACATCTTCAGTACTTTCATGACTGATGTTCTTTCGTCCAGAAGCTCTGCTTCTTATTCCATCTAATGAAGCAGTGCTCCTGGATGACAGAACATCGGTCGTGAAACTACTGAAGATGTAACCATTTAGGTTATGAAACCAGTCTAAAAATAAGACAGAATGTGAGATGAGGTGTAAAGAATTTTACTTTAAATCTCTTAGTGATATTTCCTATAATAGTTCATCATATAGTATATAAAACTGCCTGCTGACGGATGCTCTAGAAGGAATGGTCAACGGAAAGAAAGTTAGAGGCAGAAAAAGACGTCAGAGATAGACAATATTAAAATAAATAATTTGTATGTGGATACAAAAAGGAAAGCTGAGTTAAGGAAAAGAGTGGATAATGCTGAGTTTGTAGTGAAAGACCTGCTCTTGGAGAAAACACTGTGTATGTATATAGTATATAGATGTATAGTATATATCTGCAGTTGAACTATTATAGGAAATATCACTATGAGGTTTAATTTAAAATTTAAAAAAAATTCTTTTTACCTCACCTCATATCATGTAAAAAGAATATTTCTTCATACCTGACTTAAAAAAATGGTGAAATTAAATATTTTTTCTTAAACTGAAGTTCTTATCAGATAACTTACACTATTTTCTATCCTTTTCCATTTATTTATTGTGTGCAGTATAAAGGGCTCAAGTCAAAAACTGCAATTTTTTTTAATATATGTAGCATATGAATTAGAAAAATGTGTTCTTTAGGATGACATAGATATCTAATATCCTTAATAATTGAGTTTGTATTTTTTTAACATTCTTACCTCATATGATGTTTTGTTGGACATGTTTCAAGGCTGTTGCCCCATCGTCAGCATTACACAAACAGCCTTGAAACATATGTCCAACAAAACAATCATATGAGGTATGAATGTTAAAAAATACAAACTCTGTTATTAAATTAAACCTCATAATGTTACTTCCTAATGATTTAAAAAAAGAAAAAAAAATCTAATATCCTTTATTAAGTTATATAGGTAGGAAATAACACTATGAGGTTTATTTTAATTTATGTTGAGTTGTTTTTGACTCACCTCATACTTCTTAACTCCCTCGCAGACTCGAGTTTCTTCACTGCATTTGTGACATTCTCAATGCTGTGTCACATTCACAAGAGGAGGCCGTTGGACGTCAGTTGTGAATGTTATACAGCATTGAGAATGTCACAAATACAGTGAAGAAACTCGAGTCTAAGAGGGAGTTATGGAGTATGAGGTGAGTCAAAAACAACTCAACATAAATTTAAAAAAAAATCTAATATCCTTCCTAAATGAAGAGGACATCATACTAAAGAGCACATTTTTCTGATTCTTATGATATCTTTTGGAAAATGTGTTTGTTTTTACCTAAGCACTGTATGCTGTGTACCGTAGATATAATAACAAGAATATTTTACAGGTTATCTTCATTTAGAAGCTGAAGAGCGAAACATGACAACCAGACCATGTTGTGGTCAGTTCTCTGTCGTTAGTGATTTCCTTGATGGACTCCATAAACTCGACCAGTTAGAATACTTTGTACGTGGTTGTCTAAAATCTCAGCTGGTTCAGGTCTCAAATATACTCAACGATGTAAGTTAATACAGTTTATTTATTTTCTACAATGGGTCTCGTGTGCTTTGATATTCAAGGTGGAACTTATATCACTGTGCTGGTGGTATATACAATAAATATTCAACTAAGGAGAAAAGTTTCTATTTTTTTCTTTTTCAAATTTATAATTGAGTTTGATTAAATTGTTTTTTACATCTCACCTCATAAATTTCCAGTTTTCATGATACAGGTTTCAATATCTTATTTATTTATGATTAATTAAGTAAATTACTATTAAGGACAAATTATATTTGAAAAGAAAAATATACACCTAGACTTTATAAGTAATGTTTAAATTCCCAATAAAATGTCTTCTTAATAAAGAAGCCGCCATTTGCAAAAATCGTAACAACAGCTCGTAGCTTTTGGGGTTAGGGAGTTAAGTATGTAGAAGAGAAAAATATGCATTTAGATTGCTCATTTGGAAGAGCATTGACATAGAGAGTCAAAGGTCCTGAGTTCAAACCCCAGTCTAGGCGTATATTTTTCTTTTCAAATATGGTTGGTTGGTATCTAATGTCGAGCACTTGATAATGAAATCATTCGCTCTTCTTTTCAAATATAATTTGTCCATCATTAAGATGATTAAAAACGAATAATATTAACATTAATTCTATTAAGGAGCTGAAACTATTGCTACGATTGAAATAAGTAAATTATTATACAGAGCTATGCCATTGTAATCAGTGATAAAGAGAAAAATTGTTCGGTCTGAACCAGATATTGAACTACAAACCTTCAATTTTATGCGCTGATGCTCTACCACTGAGCTATTTAAGATTTCCTTCCCATCCAAGCATGGACTGCTTTTTAACCCCCCCCCCCATTTTAATGTATTTTTAATGTAGAAGCAACCCAATTTGTATTGTGAATGATATTTCACTATCTTGGGTAAAGGGATAAAGTGGAAGGTTAAAGAGAGAAGTTTATGCTTGGATGGAAAGGAAGCCTGAATTAACTGTGTCTTAGAACATCAACACGTAAGGCTGAAAGTTTGGGGTTCGATTCTCGGATCAGGCAGAGATTTTCTCTTTACCATTGATTGAGACACATCTTGGTTGATAGAAAAAACTGAACCTTTCTTTTGTAGATCCACAGTGAATGTTTGCAGAGGTTTATTCTCTCTGCTTTTGACATGGCAAGAGAAATTCAAATTACACCAAGGAGGATACAATATGCTCAAGATAAGGAGGCAGATCTGTACAAGAGTTTGATGGTGATAGCCGGTGAGAAGCAGAAAGAAATGGCTCAAGTCATAGAATTGATGCTTCAAGATATGAGAGATAGTCTTATCCAGATTGCAACAGAATATAAGTATCAAGGTATGTATGAATCAAGTTATACATGAATGAAATTCAGTCTTTTTTTTTAAATAAAAATTAATGCCTGAACCAGGACTTGAACCCTGGACCCTTCGTTCTCCATATGAGTATGCTATCCATTACACTATTCAAGCTATGATACAAACATTAACATTTCTTCATTCATATACAATTCTCAAATCGTCCGAAGGCAGATAGACTTCGCTACCAATGGCTGATGGCCTGCTTCTATTGAAGTATTTCTATTGAAAATTTTACACTACCTTTTTAAGCAGTAATGCTAAATATTTTGATGTGAGATTTTAAATTTAACATTTTCCATTGCCGGACATTATTATTTTGAAAAGAAAAATTAATGCCTGAACCAGGACTTGAACCCTGAATCTGTCGTTCTCCGTATGAGTATGCTATCCATTACACTATTCCATCATATTATCCTCTTATCGTGTCCTGTCGGAAGGTTGATTCCAAATATGCCTCCATTCTTCCTATCCTCCTTCCTCTTTTTCTTTTTAATTTTTTTCATTTGTATTCCCCTTCTTGTATATTTTTATTTACTTGGTTAATCCATTTTGTCATTTTCCATGTACCTAGAGATTTAATATTCTATATATTAGTCTTCCCTTTTCCATTCTTTTCAGTTGTACCAACCATTTTGATCTATTTTTCTTCGTTGTTAATTTTTACAGTTTAATGACTCCCTAATATTGTCATTCCATTTTTATCTCTTCTTTTGTTTTATGTGTCACTCCATGTAGGAATTTAATTTCTGTAACTCGGATTCTGTTCAATTCCTTCTTTGTGTATGTTCAAATCTCAGATGCATGTATTAAAACTGGTTTGAAATAAGTTTTGTATATTGCCATTTTCTCTTGATGGGTACATCCCTATTCCATATTAATTGTTTAGTTAAATTATAAACTTTTAAACCTCCATTAAATTACAATATTTTAAACTTTTCTCTATGGGGTAATAAGATTGAATTGGAAATCTACACCTCACCTCAAAAGATGAATTTTCTTACCTGATGTCAGAAAAGTCAACATAAGAGATTGATTTAGTTGAGTTGTTTCTTGACTCACCTCATACTTCTTAACTCCCTCACGATCCAGATTTCGTCACTGTATTTGTAATATTCTCAATGCTGTTCACATTTACAACTGACGTCCAATGGTCTCCTCTCCTGCAGACTACCTACACCTCGGGTCCAAGCTCTGTGTGTTTGCGGGGGGAAGTGTAGGGAGTGGGAGGAGGTAAACTTCTCTGCTTCGCATAGTACTAACAGCTGAGTCAGCAAATTCCTTTCAGACACACGGAGCTGGGTCCCGAGTTATACATAACTTAATAAGAGATTGAATTGGTAATATACACCTCACCTCATACCTTTTCTCTCCTGTTTTAGTGACCATCCACACCATGGGGTGTATCTTAGGGAACTGAATATCGGAGATATGAACTTCATTCAGTTGTTGATATAGAGACCTTAGGGAATGTGACGTTGAACCTATTGGACTTCTTCTTAAGTTGTTCCATTAAAAATATATATTGGTTTAAATATGGTTAGAATTGAAATTTCTCATACTATCTAGTTTTATTCTTATTCAAACAAGTGTGTTGATGACCTTATTGACTGAATTCAGTTTGATTATTTTGGCATTCAGTTTCATTCTTCTTATTTGTTGTATTATCTATTTTAGGTCTGTACAAATCTCAAGAAAACAAATAATGAACTTTAACTTCAAACAGTATACATCACTGAAGGCTTATGTAATAAAACTTCTGTAGTTAAGAATGTGTCTGTATACATAGATATATCTTTACACACACGGACTATTAAATCAATGATAAATAATTATTTTTGTTTAAGTAATGTTGAGAAAATTACACCATCACAAATTGTTATATTTATTTATCCAAATAGCTAATACCTGGTATGCGCGGCTACGCCCAAATAAATGAAATGTGTTTTTTATTTATAATTGAGTGTAATTTTGATTCACCTCATATTTCTTGATTTTTAGCAGACTGGTTTCATTGCTAACTGTTCGACATTCTCTATGCTTTACAACTGTTGCCTTGCAGTTGTCCTTCCTGCCAGTTGATTTCTGTTCTCTCTATTGGCTGACTGATATTTAATAATAAATGCGTTTTTATGTTTAGTTGAATAAGTAAAAAGAAAAGTAATTATAAATTTATATCATTATTTTTAGATACCCCATGCTGATTACCTGGCATTGCCTGGGAATCTACATATTCCAATCTTCTTGGCATAAATGAACTAAATGACAAAAATTGTTATTGCAAGTTATTCACAAAAGAATACTCCCGTGTGCTCCTATGCTTGCCCGAAAATCTAAACAGCTTTGTGTCTATTTTCATGCACATGGTGTATGATTGGAACTTAGAAAAATTTTTTGCATCACATGTTGTAAAGTATTTCCAAAATATAGACTAAACAAAGCACAATGCGGATGTGATCTAATATTAGCTAACACTAATAAACCATGGAATAGAATTGAAATAAAGTAAGAAAAGCTTATTTTAGAAAGAAACATTTTATCCAGGTTTTGAAAGTGTTAATTTAAATAAAAACATGAAAATAAAATCATCATCATCAATGGCTCTACAGCCCCATGTGGGCCTTGGCCGCCATCAGAAATTTATGCCAGACTTCCCTGTTCTGAGCTTCATTCTTTCAATTTTTTATTTTAAAAATCTTAATGTCTTGAATTATACCATTCTCCCATCTTAATTTAGGTCTTCCAACTTTCTGGCCAATAGAGGTGGCTCATTGTAAATTATTTTTGTAATCCTTTTGTTGTCCATACGAATAATGTGTCCAGCCCATGCCAATCTATTAACTTCAACAAAATTCAGAATATCTGGCTGATTGTACAGTTTATACAATTCATTATTGTACATCTTTCTCCATGCATTATTTTATTTCACGGCACCAAAAATGGATCTCAGTATCTTCATTTCAAAACTCCCTAATAATTCCTCATCAGATTTTAACATGGTCCAAGTTTCTGTTGCATATGTTAACACTGGTGTAAGGAGAACTTTATACACGAGTATTTTTGTCTTTCTAGATATAAACTGAGATCTAAATATTTTCCTGAGTCCCAAAAAGCATTTGTTTGCAGCCATGATCCGTAGATGAATTTCAGCTGAATTGTCATTTCTATAATTTACTTCAGATCCAAGATAAATAAAGCTATGAACCAGTTCAAATTTATATGCGCCAACTTCCAAACTAGATGGGCAAGCTTCATATTTACCTTTGATCACTGGCATATATTTTGTCTTGGCCTGGTTAATTTTAAGAATCATTCTTTTCGCTGCCTTCTCTAGGCTAATAAATGCATCCTTCATGGCTAATTGACTTCTAACCACTTATGCCACGGATCCATATACTAATAATTTTAAAATGTTTTATTTCTTCTACGTACAAACTTACATTTATGTTGTAGGTGACAACGAAGAAGTAAAGTCTCCTCAAGCTGTTCTAGTTGCCACTTCAGAAATTCAACATTTAGTTTTGACAAAACTGAGTTCAGCAGTGGCTTTGGAGCTTGTTCAGTCCATGGCATGTCTTCAAAAGACATTTGTGGGCACACTGCAGAGGTGTCTGGAAAGTTTAGAGAAAAATTATGACCAGGAGAAGAATCTCTCAGCAAGTGATGCAGTGAAACAGGTACTGTATTAGATTAATAAAATTAAATTGAGTTGTACATCTCACCTCATACACTTCATGTTCTTCACAGCACAGAACAGTCATTCCTATCTTCAGCCATCTTTTCGACTGTTGAAAATTCATGGATCTAAATTTGTTCTTCTGAATGTATATATTTTCCCAAACTGTTAATTCTAAGGGCTTCACCATGAATTTTGAAATTTCCAGTGATCAAGATATAGGCTCGTATCTATGAGTGCATTAGACCGTAAAAGTCGTTCTCAACATGTACTCTGCTGAGAAAGTTGCATCCAAATACGTTTTGCATACTCAAGAATCTGTTCATGCGATAATAATTGTCGAAATTCCGTAAGCTACCTGGTGAGGTGTCTTTGCAGAGAATGAATTGTGAGCAACCTGATGGTAACCGATGTACTTGAAACCTTGCTGCTTTATCCAAGATGTCTGACCTTGAAGACTTTGATCATGTTTTCTGTATATGCGGAGAAGAGAAATTTGATAGAGTCTACCAATGAATTCAACTGGAAGAACAGGAGATTCGGCATAATATTGCATGATGCAGATGTCGTATGCAGTTTTATTTGCGGGATGCAAGCATAAATGCATTCCTATAGTAGACAAAAATAACGGAAGTGGATTTATCACCGAGAATTCTGGGTAATTTCTAGCCAATATTACAAAAAAAAGACTTCCATGCATGACCAGTGAGCGACTCGCTAATTCGAACTTTGCATGTTCTCACAGAAAACTCAACTCACCAGAGACTAATGTATTTGCATGTGGCCCTTAATCTCCAAGTTCATTACTTGAACACTAGATGGCAGTTTAGAAGATGACGACGAAGGCAAAAATCCAACAGTCGAAATGTTGGCTGAAGATAGGAACAACTGTTCCTGAAACTACTGTCCTGTGCAGTGAAAAATACAGTGTTTATGAGGTGAGATGTATGACTCATTTTAATTTAATTAATTTGAAAACCTCAAAATGTTAATTTCCTTCATAAATTTTATGAAATTGAATTAGATACATAAACGTTGATCAGAGCTGGAGTATTAGTATGCAATGCTTACCATTTCCCTATAGAATTTAAATCAGAAATATTCCTGACATTTTAACTAGGCTGTCCTGACTTCTTGGTTTTTCTGGGACATAAATGTCCTAAACTCCAGCCGCTGCATCTCCGGCTCTGACATTTAGGTTGTACGAGAGGTAAAAAGAGAAACTTGCCCTCTACTACCAATAAGAGAATAGTTGTACTGAGAGCAGACATCTGCCACAACCAATCACTGCTCTTGATGCTGCTATAGTGCACTATTAAGATTTGAGATTGCTGAGATGTTGTCAGCTGTATTAGTACTAACCGCATACATAAAGCTGCCCTTTCCACTGAATATCCATATCAGCAACACTGTCATGAAAACCCAGAGCTGGACTATAGTGCCCTGAAAATATAATTCAGGACGTCAGATTTTGTTCTGACAATTGACTGTAGAAAGTATTTTCACTCCGTGAAAGAGTATTGCTTTAAGGCTAGTCAGCCTAACAGGAATGAAGTCAGGTGGAAGTTAGTTTAGTTCAGTTTTCTTCTTGTTGTTTGATGCTTGGCATTAGGCAATGAAGGCATTACCTCTTGTGTACTCCAGTATTTTTTTACAATAGATTCAGCAGATAACATTTATAAATTTATTTGACTTTTGCAGGGAAAAACTCTATGAGGTTTAATTTAAGAATTAAATTAATGTTATTATTACCTCACCTCATGTCCTTTTTCTTCTAGACTGCAGTTTCAGAGCTTATCTCGATCATCAGTAGACTCTGGTCGACCGGTGTTATGTCGTTTCTTCTGGAAGAAGAAAACTGTCAAGAAACAACTTAACACCAGTCGACCAGAGGCTACTGATGATGGAGATAAGCTCCGAAACTGCAGTCTAGAAGAAAAAGGATATGAGGTGAGGTAATAAAAACATTAATTTAATTCTTAACATTTACAAGTTTAAAGATATTCTTCAGACATTTCTTCTTCGTTGCATTTGGATTGGTGTAAATTCCTATTTTATTTATATGTTTTGCTAAACAGTCATGAAATTTATAATAAATTCTGTTCACCTCATGTCATATCCCATTTTCTAATTAAACAGGTTTCGGAATCTAGACAATTTCATCATTAGTAATTTCGCTACCGATGTTCTGTCATCCAGGAGCAATGCTTCTTACTCCATCTGTTGCGGGACCAATGAACATCCGAGTCAAATGAACTTCCCTGGGTATTTGAAAATTAATTTTTTTTAATGTGGATTTTTTCCCAAACAGTGATCTATTTTGATTTTTTTGGTAAGAAAAACATCAAATTGAAAGAAAGGCTAGTTTAATAAAACTAGTAGAAAAACTAAAATATAAAATTATGGAATATTCACCTGAAAGGTCCGTCTTCTCAACTTTATTAGTTATTTAACTGTAGCGCTTTTGAGACTAGTCCCATCATCGACAGGATTCAAAAAAACAACACCAGTTTTGAATCCTGCCGATGATGGGACTAGTCCTGAAAGCACTACAGTTATATAACTAATAAAGTTGAAGAGACGGACCTTTCAGGTGAATATTCCATAATTTTATATTTTAATTTTGAATAATACCTCAACAGAACATATCATGAGTCTTATAAAAGTTGACTAATAGAAAATCCAAAAGACCTCACTGTTTTGGAAAATATCCACATTAAAAAAAACAAGGAATAACTCTGGACACAAAATTAACATGGAAGAAACACATAGAAAATATATGTACAAAGATAGAAACAAGGTTACAATTATTAAAATGATTAGCAGGGAAACAGTGGGGTTGCAACACACAAACCCTAAACACCTTCTACCAAATGTACATAAAACCTGTACTTCATTATTGTGAAGAAATCCTAGTAACTACTAAAGTGGAAAAACTTAATAAATTTCAGAACCAAATCCTCTGCCTGATAACAGGAGCCGTTAAAACAACACCAATCACTGCCATGCAAATCTTAACAAATAACCCAAACATAGCATTTGAAATTGAGAAAACAGCAATCACACAGTATGAAAAATTTTTAAAGCTACCTCATAATAACTGGACCCAAAGAAAACCACAAGTATGTTTAAATTCTCAGCAAAGCTTCTTAAGCATAGTACAAGAAATCAAACAGAAATTGCAACTTCCACATTCAAAAGAAAATATGCAGATGAGAAACAACTCTCTAGAATTTTTGGAATTGAATATACCTTCATTTAACAGAAGACATCAAGAAATCTGAAACTCCTCCATATATTTTAAAACAAATGTCACTGGAAATAATAAATCTAAGATACCCAGCTCCTGAATGGATACATATTTTTACAGATGGCTCCAGCTTACCAAATGACGGTGGCACGGGTGCTGGTGCAGTATGTCCACTTTTTTCCTTTTATCGTAAACTAAACACAAATTCAATAAACTTTGATGGCGAAATTCTAGCAATTTTCTTAAGTTTACAAAATCTTTTATATCACATCCAAAAATTTACAAAAGTTGTAATTCTATGTGACTCCAAAGCAGCCATTCTCGCTATAACACAAGAGACAACACCCAAAAGCATCAAAATTATCGAATGTCACAAAATGATAAAACAGTTATCCCGTCTACATAAAAAAGTTGTACTTCAATGGATTCTGGCCCATTGTGGAGTGACAGGCAATGAAATAGCCGATTTTCTGGCCAAGAAGGGTAGCAAAATTGTTTCAAACCCAAATTCTACTCCAGTTTCCTTTCACTCTATCAAAAGAATTATCTCAAATAAATACATCAATAAACTTAGAGAAGAATACACCACCAAAACATCTGGAAAGGAATGGGAAAATCTACAAGCTTATGACATTACTACATTACAAAGAAAATCTGCACTAGCAACATTCAGACTGCTAACGGGACATGACTGCTTGAATAAACACCTACACAGAATTGGCATAACAGATTCACCTAAATGCCCTTTTTGCAATTTAAATGAAGATATGGAAAGAAACCATCTCCTCCGTTGTCCAGCTTTTGTAGAAGAGACCAGCCTTTCTGCTAAATATTGGAGTGCAAGAGAGCGAATGATTTCTTTATCAAGTGCTTGACATTATATACCAACCAACCAACCAAAAAAACAAGGAAGAAAAATTAACGACTTTTGAAATTCCCGAGAAAGTTGGTTGATCAAACAACAGATGAAGTAAGAAGCAGTGCTCCTAGACAACAGTACATCGGTCATGGAATTACTGAAGGTGAAACTACCAGGATTTTGAAACCGGTGTCGGTCTAATTAAAAGATGGGATATTAGGTGAGGTTAAAAGAATTTATTTGAAATTTTAACTTCCATTTTATTTATTTTGTAGATACTAAGCGCTGCATATAACATTAAACTCACAACGTCCTCTACATCTTCTCTTCTGCACTCATTTTTGGTGCGACTGAGGAAAATTTTTCATACTTTTCAATTCCCTTGGAATGGAACACGTATCGATGCAGAATGGAAAAAGAGAGTTGCAACAGAAATGCTGGATTCTCTGAGTGCAGCACGTCTTGCAAAAAGTATATCTACGCAGGTAAATATTCATATTTTATAAAAAAATATAGGAAGTGACAGTATGATATTTAAATTAATATTGGGAAGTAAACATTATGAGGTTATATCGTTAATAGTGAGTGGAGAACATTAACTAACGACTCACCTCATATAATTTTAAATTTCTTTGATACAACGTATATAAGAGAAAAATTTGCGTCTAGATTGTAACTCACCTCGGTAGCTCAGTTGGTAGAGCACTTGGCCCAGAAAGCCAAGGGTCCCGGGTTTGAGTCCTGGTCTAGGCGAAAATTTTTCTCTTCAAATTTAATTTATCTTTCATTGAGAAATGTTAAATTAATAATAAAAACATAATTAGAAGCCTTACTAGCTTTATAAAGTAATGTTAAATTCCCAATAAATGTCTTCTTAACTAAGAAGCCGCCATTTGCAAAGATAAATGCAATGGTTTCAAAAGCATTTGGCGATAGGGAATTGCAACGTATATAAGAGAAAAATTTGCGTCTAGATCGTAACTCGCCTCGGTAGCTCAGTTGGTAGAGCACTTGGCCCGGAAAGCCAAGGGTCCCAGGTTCTAGTCCCGGTCTAGGCGAAAATTTTTCTCTTCAAATTTAATTTTTCTTTGATACCGGCGGTTTCAGACAATATCCTGTCCCTCTTCAGTCATGGCTTCCATTTCCTGAGTGGAAGCCATGACAGAAGAGGGACAAGATATTGTCTGAAACCGCCAGTATCAAAGAAATTTGAAATTATATGAGGTGAGTCATTAAAAATATGTTCTCCACTCACTATTAATGACACTATGATGTTAATATCACAAGTGAATCAGAAACTTTACTCCTCGCCTCATTAAATATGATCCTTTCACCTGACATGTTTTAGATGATCACTTCATAAACTAGTTAAATCATTGGCATCTTTTCCAAAAAAAAAAATTCCAAGCGTGACAGTCCTGGCTGCTGGCCTCACATCCATATGTGTTAATCACAGGGGTAGATGATCAAGCCAGTGTAGGGTGACATGTGGATAGCATGTTAGGTCCCCCAGAAATTATAGCTAATCTTCTGAACCTGATTGGCATCTTTTATCTCCTTCAAATCATAATCAGTATTATTCCCCCATCATATATATTAAATTTATCACTTCTCTTCAAACAAAATTATTCTCCCAACTCATTCTTAGACTTTTCTTCTGGCTTTCCTATAAGAAATTTGCATATGCCTCTCATTCCCATTCATACCGCATGTCAAGACTTAACTGTTCTTATTATTTTTAATTTATAAATGAGTTGGATACAATGTTTTTACATCTCACCTCATAAAGTTCCACGTTTTCACAATACCGGTTTCAAAGGCCATTTGCTTTCATCTTCAATCAGTTCCAATTCCAACTCCTACTGTTCTTATTATGTATTATTTCCCATGAAGATCATGTAGCTGACTGTTATGTAGTTTTCTCCATTCACTTGCCACTTCATCTCCTTGGCCTGAAAATGTTCTAAGTACTTTATTCTCCATTCCTCATAATCTTTTCTTCTCACTTAAAGTAAGAGACCGTGTTATAACTGAAAAAGTAATGGTTTTATGTATTTGTAGTTAAACATTTTTTTGAGAGAAGTTGGGACAAGAGTCCCTGTAATGCATAATAGCATAAATAATTTCACCATACTCATTCTTGACTAAATTCCAACTAATATATTTACTTAGGCTTTCAGAGCCAGAGTTCATATCACAATCAGTAGAAATCTTCTCAAGCTAACCCTTGACGATGCCGGATGCAGCCTCTGGCGAAACGTCAGGGAGTTTTAAACCTCATGACCATGGCCAACAAGCCCACAAGATTTCTACTGATCATGATATAAATTCCAACTGTTCAAAATGAGCCATTAATATATTTAAATTAATATTGGGAAGTAAACATTATGACGTTATATCATTAATAGTGAGTGGAGAACATATTTTTAACGACTCACCTCATATAATTTCAAATTTCTTTGATACCGGCAGTTTCAGACAATATCTTGTCCCTCTTCAGTCATGGTTTCCACTGATGAAATTCTCTGGTTGTTGATTTCTCTAAGGACATCACCTCTTGTGCTGCCATCTTTGGATGGGATTATAAACTTTGTAATTAAATTTTTATCCACTGGAATATCAAAGTTCATAGATCGTTATTTATTCTTCTGAATGAATATCTTTTCAATTCCAACAGAATTGACAATTTGGGAAAAGATATTCATTCAGAAGAATAAATATCGATCTATGAACTTCGATATTCCGGTGGATAACTTCTTTCCTTTATTTTCTTTTCTCCTCCAGAAAAACCTGACCAGAGGCTATAAGATGGCAGCCCCATCACTGGTCTTGCCTTCCTTTGGCCAGCAACCAATCGAAGGGACTATTATTATGCTTTCAAGTCTTATACGTGAATTTCCCGGAGGACGTTAGAGGGAAAATTTTCTATAGGATCGTAACAGGCCTTGGCCTAATACTTGGAAGGAATAAGAAGAAGAAGAAAAATTTAATTACAAAGTTTATAATCCCAACCAAAGATGGCAGCACAAGAGGTGATGTCCTTAGAGAAATAAACAACTAGAGAATTTCATCAGTGGAAGCCATGACTGAAGAGGGACAAGATATTGTCTGAAACCGCCGTTATCAAAGAAATTTGAAATTATATGAGGTGAGTCATTAAAAATATGTTCTCCACTCACTATTAATGAGCCATTAATGCTAGATTTTCTTATGCCACATGGTGGGGGTTGAATGAACTTTTGAAATCGAATCTTGCTCATTAGATATAACAAAATTCATGGTTATGTTCTTGATTTTCAGTATGTGTATGTTTTCACACTTGAGTTTATTGATATTTTCAAATCTCTTCATAATTTAGAATGGTACCTTCTTCAATTTTGTGTTTCTGTATCAAATTAGTTGCAAAGACAGTTGTATATGTAGGAAAAACAGAAAGGAATTTTGGTTACTGATATCATAATAAAGAACATTTCAGGAATATTAAAAATTAAAATTCTAATGATGCAGACATTTTGAATTTCTCTCTAGGAGTCTTAAAAAATGAAAAAGGAAAGAAGTAACTCTTATGGTGATTATACACTGAATAAATACCCAATTACTTTGAAGAGTCTGTTAATGATTAATATTTATTTGTTGTTATTTCAGTTCCGTGAAAAAATACGATCATCACATGAAGCATTTTTGTCTGCTTTGCGCTCTCTTGAAAATCACTATACAGGACACTTGGAAAAAACGGAAGAACAACGAATAGCTATTCGCAAATATTACACTCTCGACTTGCTCGCCTTGCTTTGGAAAGTACATCCATGTGTGATATGATCCTCTATGGTAAGAAATTTAATTAAACTTATTTATTTATATAGGACTTTCTACAATGTTGTAGTTTTCCCTCAAACAAATGAAGTTAAAAGTAGTATATAAAATATCCATTATTTTATCTTCTTTCTCCATTGTTCCCTAGCCAATGCATCTGTATCTTATAGGCCTTTGAGTTCCATACATCTTCTTGCTCCCTTTATCCAGTATCCATTTAATCTTCCTTTTTTGTTTCTCCTATCAACTAATCTATGCCACCTGTGAACATTCAATTCAAGAAAAGCGATTGCTAGCTTTATGTTGGCCATTGTGATAACACACATTCCCACTAGAGCTAACTGCCAACAAGTTTGCTCACATATAAGAGGATTCTATCCCTGGAGTCCATTAGTGGGCTAGTTAGAATGAGAATATAGGCAAGTTAGTTGGTGGAAGTTACGGTGAAAAATTGGGTGGTTAGTACACCAGATTAGTTTAGCATTCACTTGTTTGTTAGTGAGTTTTTGTGATAAGTTGGCTACACTGTTTGAGCAATGACTAGTACATATTATACATTGCAAATATGGTGATTTTTTACTATTTTGAGCTAAAATTGTCACTGCATTTTAAGGCATTTCTCACATTTTTTGGGGAAAGGTCAACATATATATTTCTCCCAGGTAATTATTCACATGTCGTGCGCCATAGCCAAGTGGTTAAGGCAAGAAGCCTTGGCGCAGAGCTATGGGACTTGCGCTGGTTCGAGTCTCCAGGGGGAAGAAGTTTTCTCATGGTATTTCGGCCAGTATGGGACCGGTGCCCACCCAGCATCGTGAGACATTTGGGTAGCTACAATAAGTAGCGGCTCCAGGTTGAGAAGACCAGCTATAATGGCTGGGGAACTTGACATGCTGACCACATGTCGCTCCTACACCGGCTGATGATCATCTACTTCTGTGATTCACACATGTGGATGTGAGGCCAACAGCCGGATGGTAGGCTAAGGGCCTTCTTGGCCTGTCGCGCCAGGAGCTTTTTTAATTATTCACATACTGCAACAATAATTTTTTTTTCCATATTTTATTTGTATTTATGTAGGTAGCATAGAATCCCCATCCTATCTATTGTCCAACACATAACGTCTTTTTCATTCATTGATTCTAATTACATGCCCAAACCATTGTATTTTTTTTTCTGTGTGCTTTAAGTTAAATTATTTATTAGAAAAGTATTATGTGCTAAAACAAAATGCACAGCCATCTAATATTTGTTACTCAGAATTTTTAAGAAATATTAGATTTGGAAATTAAATTAAATTAATTTTAGTCTATGGTGAATTTAAATGTTTTTACCTCTCCTCATATAAATCTTCGGGGGCACGCCGTAGCGTAGTGGTTAAGGCACTGAGCTACAAGCCGGAGGGTCGAGGGTTCAAGTCCCGTTGGGGTCAGGATTTTTAAACTGACCCAAACCCTCTGGCGGCACTATGGCCCTGGGGTCGACTCAGCCTCTAACGAAAATGAGTACCAGACGCTTGTTCTGGGGGTAAAGGCGGCCGTCACGCAGGGCTGACAACCCGGCTGACATAAAGTGCCGATTGTCTAGAAAAAAAGTGGGAGCCTTAACCTCCTACTACCCCAAGGGCCTCCGGGCCTGTTGTGGGATTACTTTACTTTACATATAAATCTTCTAAGTTGATCGCAATTTCGAGACTATGACTCTCATCCTCAGAACTTTCTTGGCGAATTCCTATAAAAGTTAAATATTTTTAGTCTGTTCATCTTACCTCAATAATGTTGATATGTTCTTGAACATGTTTCAATTGATACATAATCATCGTCAGCATTTTGCCCAGACTGACGATGATTATGATATAATCGAAACATGTTCAAGAACAAATCAGCATTAATATTGAGGTAAGATGAACTGACTAAAAATAATTTAATTAAAATAACCTCAAAGTATCACTTTCTAAAATAAAATATTGAAATTAAAATTTATATTTCTTAATTATGTGAAATTTTAATCCATACATTTATTCTTGGTGTACGTATGTGTTTATTTTTAACCTTTACTTGCATGACTCATCATGATTAAGATCAGTCTGGTTATATTTTGTATCAATTTTCTCCATACTTTTTTTTGGCAAGAAGAAGCAAAGTCCAGTCATGGGACTTACATCTTTTAGCTTTTGGACAAGCTTCCATGAATATGACATGCTATTGTTTATAATGGCAAACTAAGTAGATTGGAATATCCAATGGTATGTGTAGTCCTCCAAAATATATTGGGGGTTGGAATTGGATGACACAGTTGCCTTATCTTAAAACTAAAAACAGCTGCAATTAACTGAAGAAAATTATTAAGTATGTCTCCCAAAGAAAATATTCCAGAATAATGGTCCCCTAATTTGATCTCCATAGGAACTACTTCAGGATAGATATTTGTGAGACATCAAGGTGTGAATGTTCTACAGAGGAATGTTAATATTATGATAAGAAACTATCAAAATAGTTTTAATTGTGCTTATTTTTATGTTAATTATGAATTTATTTAAAAATTAGGTTTATTTAATCTATTACATATATGTGTGGGAAATAACACTATGATGTTTATTTTAATTATATTTGAGTTGTGTTTTTTGACTCACCTCATATTTCTTGATTTTTATAGAGACTAGTTTCGTTTCTATCTGTGCAACATTCTCGATGCATCACAACTGTTTTCTTGCAGTTGTCCCTCCTGCAAATTGATTTTTGTACCCTCTGTTGGCTGACCGATGAATTTACAAATACATTTTTTTTCCCTTTCACCGGGAATTTCAAAATTCATGGTTTTCTTATTATTCTTGCATATGTACATTTTCTTCCAAATTGTGAGTTCCTTTGATTTTAGAAAAATCTAAGGTACTCACAATTTGGGAGAAAATTTACATTTTAGAAAAATCTAAGGAACTCACAATTTCAATACTAATAAAATGCACATCAAATTTCGTTGAGGTGAATATTCACAATTTGGGAGAAAATTTACATATGAATGAATAAAAAGAAAACCATGAAATTTGAAATTCCTGGTGAAAGGGGAAAAAAAATTGATTTGGAAATTCATCGGTCAGCCAACAGAGGATGCAGAAATAAATTTGCAGGAGGGACAACCACAAGAAAACAGTTGTGATGCATCCAGAATGTTGCCCTGATAGCAACGAAACCGGTCTGCATAAAAATCAAGAAATAGGAGGTGAATCAAAAAACCCAACTCAAATATAATTATTTAATCTATTATATACTTTTAGGAATGCCAGTACAAGGTAAAGAAATTGGTCGAGGGCAGTATGGTGTAGTTTTTGCTTGTGAATCCTGGAGAGGCCCTGGACCATGTGCAGTAAAATCAGTTGTGCCACCTGATGAAAAACATTGGAATGATCTTGCTATGGAATTTTATTACACAAGGTTTGTAATATAATTTGCTTTTAATGTTATTTGTATTTTCTTGGTAATAAACACCTTAATATGTTACCAACATACTGTACTTCCATTTTCATTTATTCTTTGAAATATTTGTTCAATAAATAATTCATTCATTCTTTCTTACTCCAATGTATTTATAAATTATTGAATTAAATAAAAGGGAAAAAAATGTATAAATCGAGGATTGCACAAATTATTACACATTGAATTGCAATAAATTATATGTAAGGCTTAGGGCAGTAACATGATGAGCCACATTCTGTTAAGAAATGTCATTTATTACAATGATAGAAAATAAATGTATTGAAATATCCATAAAATCAGTTGTAAGTGCACCAGTGATGAGTTAAATCATATAGACACACAATGTATTAACAACATTACTGCAAAATTAGTACATATAATTTTTTGAAACATTAAAATCCTTATATCTCAGAAAGAACAATATGTGGTTTATCATGTTATTGCCCTAAGTCCTTCATATATTGGAAGAACTAATGGATGATGTAAAGAACATTTTAAAGACTTCATAAACACAGAAGCTAAATCTATCTGTTCTAAACATATAATAGAAGAAGGTCATTAAATTAATACAATAGGTTAGTACACTATTGATTTTAAAAAGCTCCAAGTGCAACAGGCCTAGAAGGTCCTTGGCTGACCAGCCAGCTGCTGGCCTCACATCCACATGTGTTAATCACAGAAGTAGACGATCATCTAGCCAGTGTAGGGGTGACTCGTGATCAGCATGTCAGATCCCCCAGCCGTTATAGCTGATCTTCTCATCCTGGAGTCGCTACTTATTGTAGCTACCCAAATGCCTCATGATGCTGGGTGGGAACCGGTCCCATACTGGCCGAAATCCCATGAGAAAAATTTCTTCCCCGTGGAGACTCGAACCAGCACAAGTCCCATAGTTCTGCGCCAAGGGTTCTTGCCTTAACCACTCGGCTTTGGCGCAGGACCACTATTGATTTTACATAAAGAAAATGACAACAGTAAAATAAATATTTTAGAAGAAACCCAACTATACTTAACCCATTGGCTTATTAATATTTTCCTCCATTGTTGCATCCATATTTACCATTTAATTTTAAGAAAATTAGCTTCTCCGAAAAACAATGGCTTATAACTCACGATCTATCGGGAGAAATCAATCTTGTTGTACACCATTGAATAGATCGTTCTCTCAGCTTTCCAATACAGTATATAACGTGTCGTGCCATATATTGACAAAACTAAAGAAACACTAAGAAGAAGCTACAGCTGCTCAGTCCGGCTCACAGCCATCTGTGTAAGAATGGGCTTCACTTGATCAGCCGGGTGGGAGCCATCTGCGTAAGCCAATGGGTTAAATAATAGGAGTTAGAAATGTGCGACTCACCTCATATTTGTAGCTTTCTTGAAGAACTAGGTTTCGAAGCTTCAGCATCTTTATCAGTTCTTTCTAACTGCCGAAACAGCAGTTAGTAATCCTGTAGGTTGATTTCTGCTCCCTCTGTTGGCTGACTGATAAACTTCCAAATCAATTTTTTTTTTCGGAAATTTCAAAGTTCATTATTTTCTTTCTAATTTTGTGGATGTAAATGTTCTCCCATATTGTGAGTTCCTTAGATTTATCAAACTGTTTGAATAATTACTTGCTGGATGATCATCCACCTTTGTAATTGACACATGTGGATGTGAGGGCAGTACCACCTTGTAGGACAATGGCCTTCTAAGTGTGTTACCAACGTGTCTTGTTATGAATACATAAATAACTTTTTTTTACTAACGCCAGCAGGTTGTCTTAATGACATTTATGCTATTCTCTCCTGGCATGGCGGAACTGTTACCCATTTACTAAGTTAGTGCACATGGAAGGTAGAGTTATGTTGCCCCCATGATAGGTGGTGATAAATGATAATGAAGCAAACCTAAACTTACAACCATTACTTGCTGAAACCTTCCTTAAAGGGGCACGCCATAGCGTAGTGATTAAGGCACTGCACTACAAGCCAGAAGATCAAGGGTTCAAATCCCAGTGGGGTCAGGATTTTTAAACTTACCCAAACCCTCTGGCAGCACTATGACCCTGGGGTCGACTCAGCCTCTAATGGAAATGAGTACCAGATGCTTGTTCTGGGGGTAAAGATGGCCGTCATGCAGGACTGACAACACAGCTGACATCAAGTGCCAATTGTTCAGAAAAGTGGGAGCCTTAACCTCATACTACCCCAAGGGCCTCCTGAGGTCTGTAGTGGGATTCTTTACCTTTAACTACCTACCTTAAAATTTCTTCCAGAGAAGCCTGATATCCAAAAATTACCTACCATTTTTAATTGCAAGCCACTAAAATTCAGTGCCAGTTATCTCATTTAAACTATAGTAATTCTGCCCGAGGGCAGGTCCTTCACTGTATTCATAGCATTTTCATGCTATGCTTGCAGCTTACTAGGGAATTGTAGGTGTGGTAGCTTCCCGTTGCTTTCCACACCGGTGAAGGATGATGATGATGGCCATATGATTTCGGGGACTGTTTGGGCCTTAAAGTTTTCCTGACATTTGTCTTACAGGTGAGGAAAAACCCCGATAAAAACCTCACCCAGAAAAACTGCCCCGATCGGGGATTGAACCCGGGCTCACTGCATGACAATGCAGCACGCTATCTCAAGACCACAGTGATGGACATTTAAACTATACGGAAGTAATAAAACACTTGAATTGGTAGATTGGATAACCCTCATTACCTGCTATCCATGCTGCATCCTGCCTCACTTCACTCTGCTCTTACTTGTGCAGGGAATCCATCTGCTCCATACAGTAGGTTGACATTGCTGGATTCTGTCTTCAAATTTGTGTACCATTCAGTTAAAAATGGCAGATAATATTTTGGACGTGGTCTTGTACATCACAATGCTTCTTTGGGAGAAATTTCAATGTAGGTTTCAGCATGCAATGTTTGACAGTTTCCTTGTTAGTCTAAATCCAGACCATGAACGACACCAGAATAATTCTCTTTAAGAAAAATTTCCGTAGTCTGACCAGGAATCAAACCCTGTCCCAAATACTGTAGACAGCTGTGACCACTACCCCATGTGGCTTGTCTAAATAACATAAATAAAAATGATTGCATTGATTTGTTGTTACAGGACAATTCCAGAACACCAACATATTGTAAAATTACGAGGTTCTGTAGTAGATCACACATATGGAGGGGGATGCACACCAGCAGTTCTTCTCATCATGAATCGACTTTCTCGAGATCTTTACTGTGGAATAAGGTCTGGACTGAAGTTACTTGTAAGGTTACAGATTGCTATAGATGTTGTCGAAGGAATTCGGTATCTTCACTCACAAGGCCTTGTTCACAGAGACATCAAGCTCAAAAATGTTTTGGTATGTAAACAGTTACTTAAAATTTTCAGATATTTTATACTTAATATTCGCAAAGTTGGAAATTTTATAAATTAATGAGTCATTTTTGCATCTTACCTCATAGTTTTTCTTAAAACATGGAAACTGCAGTTCAAGAGAACCATCACTCTTTTATTCAACTGACATTATGACTACCGGATTTTCGTTGGAATCTCCCTCAATAAAGTTGCCATCTGATGTTGATTTGATGAACTTAGAGATCAGGTCCCATTCATCAGGAATTTCGAAATTCATGGATCTAAATTTGTTCTTCTGCATATATATCTTCTCCCAAATTGTCAATTATAAAGGTTTTTCCAAATGTTTTAAAAGTTGGGCCTCTTTCTCAATTTTATGACTCTCCAACAAACTATGTGCTGCAATAGCTGATTTTTTCAATTTCATCATTTTTAATATTTCTAAAGTGTTCCTCTGTGTGAGTGTCCAAATTCCATTTTGTTTTTCCTATGTATACTTTATTTCAGTCTCTACAAAATAATTTGATAAATTCCAGACTTTTTACTATCTGGAATTTTTTCCTATCAGGATATTGCAGCACATAGTTTGTTGGAGAGTCATAAAATTGAGAAAGAGTCCCAACTTTTAAAACAATTGGAAAAACCTTATTTTATACAATAAGTATTATGTTGTATACAATATTTATTGAAGAACCTTAGCCATGTCGTACATCTGAAATCCATTATAAAGTCACTCACAATTTTTAAATGTTTATTAGAAATGGCTGTACACTAACATCACTCTTCCTAATCTAACAAATCATAGAATTTTATCACTTCTAGTAGGTTTATCTTTGAAAATATATTCACATTAAAAATGTAAACGAGTTTGAATTTACTTAGAAATTAGAGTAAAATAAAATCTAAGTAATGATTTTTAACTTTCGATAATATATAATTTTTACAGTACCATCTAAATAGAACGAAAGGAAAGCAGTTAAAAATTTAAATTTACAAAATAGCTAATTTCCCATAATTCTGAGCAAACATGTAGTATGCCTTGCATTTGTTTTATTTAGTTACATATTCTGTTACTACGAAACAGCACTACCATTGTAATTATATTATTTTTGGTCTGGACATCTTACCTCAATATTAATGTTGATTTGTTCTTGGACATGTTTCAAAACAATTCTCTGTTTTATCTTCAGAGTCTGGGAAAGCTGAAGATAAAACAGAGAATTGTTTTGAAACATGTCCAAGAACAAATCAACATTAATATTGAGGTAAGATGTCCAGACCAAAAATAATATAATTAAAATAACCTCAAAATATAACTTCCTAAAATTAAATATTACTACCATTGTAGTTTGCTCATTGTAGTTCATCGTAAATGACCATAAATTTTTAGATGTTACTGAATGCAGTTTTCTCTCTATTCGGTTTCTCTATGGCCTTTACCCTCAGAACATACCTCTGATATTAATTTCTGTTAAAGGCTGAGTTCACACCAGGGTCATGGTGCAACCAGAGGGTTTAGATCAGTTTAAAAACCCTGACATTGTCAGGACTTGAATCTTCAATCTTCCGGCTTGTAGCACATTGCCTTAACCAATGCATGCCTCATTCTAGCAGGATATTTTACAATTTCTACTTCTTAATTTTTTTACTTATTATTATTATTATTATTATTATTATTATTATTATTATCATTAATATTATTCACCTTAGAAACACATTTTTGCTTTCATAGATTTTGAAAAAGCATTCGACACAGTCAAGAGATCAAAACTCTTAAATATATTGGAAGACAGAAATATACCAAATTTACTTCTGCAGAGCATACAAAATATTTACAAAGACAACACCATAAAAATTAAATTAAATAACAGATTTTCTGAAGAAGGAATTATAAATCGTGGTGTGAGACAAGGCTGCCCCCTATCCCCAACACTGTTTGAAATTTATATCAATGAAGTAGTATGTTGCTGGAACAAGACATATAAATTTGGTATAAGAATATCAAAAAATAGAAAATTAAACACCCTATTGTTCGCAGATGACCAAATAATAATTGCAAATTCAGAAGATAATCTACAGAAAGGTCTGTATGAACTTAACAAAATTACAGAAGAATATGGTTTGAAGATATCTACAGAAAAAACAAAAATTATGGCATTTCAAGGTGTAGATCCTGTCAGAAGTAAAATTGTACTGGACAATAAAATTTTGGAGCAGGTGAATAATTTTACATATCTAGGATGCAATATCTCATATGAAGAAGAAAAAGGATGTAAATGCAAAAATATCTATTTTTAAGAATGTTAGGGTTAATAAATTCTATCTTCAAGCCACAGTTAGTCCAAAAGCATTCAAAATTAAAAGTGTATAAAACACTAGCTCTTCCAACTCTTTTGTATGGTAGCGAAGTATGGACGCTGAAACAGAAGGATATACAGAGACTTAGATCTGCTGAAATGAGATACCTTCAGAGGACTGCAGGATACACACTACTAGATCACAAAAAAATGAAGACATCTTAGAAGAATTACACATGGAACCTTTAGAAAACAAAATTTCTGATTATAAGTCAAGATGGATGCAACATGTTCATCGAATGGAAGATCACAGAATACCCAAACAAATGTTAAGATATCAACCTGCAGGAAGAAGAAGACCAGGACGTCCACTCAAAAGACTTTTGGATGGTGTTTCTCTTGAGGCCGAAACAGGTCAACAAATGCCCTAAATTCGTGAATGTACTATGATGATGATGATGAATATTATTGTTATTATTATTATTATTATTATTATTATTATTATTATTATTATTATTATTATTATTATTATCATCATCATCTCTATCTACCTTCGAGTTTTTACAGCTGCTTGCCATCTTCCCTTGCCAAACCTCCAAAGCCTACGATCTTGGGAATCTTTAATTCTTAGCCCTCTTGCTTGCATTACTGTTCTCATGCTTTCCTTCCATGTTAACTTTGGTCTCCCTTTTTTTCCTCTTTCTTGTCGGTTGCCATTGATATAGTTGTTCCGGCCATCGCTCATCTTCCATTCTTAAAACATGTCGTAACCACTTTAATTCCTTCTCTTCAATTCTGTCAATTATGCTTTCTTGTGCTTCCATTATGTTTCTAATTTCCTTATTTGTGACATGTTCTAATTTTGACTTTCTGTGTTAATATTATTAATTAATTAAATAAACATGAATTTTGTCAATTTATGGATTAAATGTCGTTTTGATTTTTATTAGAGTTTTCCTTTTTACAGCTTGACTATGATAACAGAGCCAAATTGACAGATCTGGGTTTTTGCATCCCAGAAGCCATGATGTCTGGAAGCATAGTAGGGACTCCTGTTCATATGGCACCAGAACTTCTCTCAGGACATTATGACAGCAGTGTGGATGTATACGCTTTTGGAATCTTGTTCTGGTACATTTGTGCAGGAAATGTTCGTCTTCCATTCAAATTTGAGAAGTACCAAAACAAGGAACAACTTTGGGTTGGCGTTCAGAAAGGTAAATATCATCAGCATGAACATACTTGGGTCTAGGTCATTTGAGCCTGTTCCTATGAGATCTCAAGATGAGGTTGGTCAGTTCATCTTAATTTTAGTCTTTCTTTATATCGAAGTCCTTTAGGTTGATACTGCAATGCTAATTTAGGAAAGCGAGATGGGTCCATTCTTTGGGTATGTTGTAACCAATTACTTTGAGTATTTAACTCATGCCCCAAATGGGAGTTAATGACCAATCATGTTTCAATGAATTTTGATTTACAACCAATGGCAGTCTTGTTTCACCTCACTTTTTACTGAATTCTCTTAACGACCTCCTGCTTTTGTGATAAAGAAAGCTCTTCTTTTTGAAATTCTGAACAGGTCAGAGAATTACTTTGCAGTGACTGACTCTCTAACAAAGCTGCTAGGTTTGAATGTGCAAAATGGCAGACACAAAATTGGGCTGCGTTTCAAATGAAGATATAGACAAAATAATCCAGCAATCTAAGCCTGAAAACACTCATAGTAATAGCAAATATATGATAATTGTGTGTTCAATAATTGTGTTTTTAAATAATGATTTTACTGAGTTGTTTACAAAAAAAATAATGTTGATTGTAATAATATACAATTTGATGTGTTTAATTTTTTCTCCACTAGGGTACATTCTTACAATATTGTGATTTTATTTGAAGTTGCCCACGCCAAATGGCAATAAATAATATTATATGATCAAGTTGCACTGGATAAATAAATAAAACATAACCACACAATTCTGATTTGTTTTCAAACATTGCTGTTTATATTAAATATATAAATATTTTAAAGTAACTATATTTAAATACGATTTTTGAGTAAACAGCTTAATTTTAATCATTAAATGGTCCTAACAAATGCCATCTTGATTTCCAAATCCTCTAGATAAATTCACTCATCACTTTGTGAAATTATCAATGATTTGGAAATCACTCGTCACATTACTTATAATAATTCTTAATTTCTTCAACTACATTTTGAACTATTAATCTATCTTATTGTAATGAAATGGTAAAGAGAAAAACTTATGCCTGAACCGGGAATCGAACCCCAAACCTTCAGCTTTCCATGCTGATGCTCTTAACCATTATGTATATATCTTGAAGTCTAATTTTGATACATTTCATATCATTTTCAATTCCATAATTGACAATGATACGAAGATTTATTGAAACTACTCTTCAAGAAATATACAATTATGAGGTGAGTTGATGTTTTTATTATTAATTTAACACTTCTCATTGAAGGATCAATTAAATTTGAAGATAACAATTTTTTTTGCCCTGACCGGGACCCGAACCCAGGACCTTTGGTTTACCATACTAATGCTCTTAAAATGTATGTAAGAGAAAAATTTGCATCTAGATTGGAACTCGCCCCCAGTAGCTCAGTAGGTAAGAGCATAGGTACAATAAACCAAAGGTCCCGGGTTTGGGTCCCGTTCTTTACAAAGAATTTTTCTCTTCAAATTAAATGTATCCTTCAATGAGATGTGTTAAATTAATAATAAAAACATCAATAGAAGCCCTACTGGCTTTTAAAAGTAATGTTTAAATTCCCAATAAAAGGTCCTTTTAATCAAGAAGCCGCCATTTGTAAAATGGAAGCCACAACTTCAAGCATTTGGTGTGCGGGAATTACAACATATGTAAGAGAAAAAATTGTGTCTAGATTGGAATTTGCCCCAGTAGCTCAGTTGGTAAGAGCATTGATACGATAAACCAAAGGTCCCAGGTTTGGGTCCCGGTCTGGGAAAAAAATTTTTCTTTTCAAATTTAATGAGGTGAGTTGTTAAATCTAAACAATTTTAAGGTAAAGTAAAGTGTTCCCACTACAGACCTCAGGAGGCCCTTGGGGTAATAGAATGTTAAGGAACCCACTTTTTCTAGACAATCGGCACTTGATGTCAGCCGGAATGTCAGCTGTGCATGATGACTGCCTTTACCCCCAGAAAAAGCATCTGGTACTCATTTCAGTTAGAGGCTGAGTCGACCCCAGTGCCATGGTGCCACCAAGAGGTTTGGGTCAGTTTAAAAATCCTAATCCCACCAGGACTTGAAACCTCCACCTTCTGATTTGTAGTGCACTGCCTTAACCACTACGCTACGGTGTGCCCTGACAATTTATTAATTAAAATATACCTCATAATGTCACTTCCTTTAAATATTAATGCTAATTTATCATGTTGGTAAGCTGTGTTCACTAGTTTAAATACATGTTTTAAATCATCATCATCCATGCAAGTATTAGGCCATGTGGCCTGTTACGGTCTGAAAGAGGAATTTTCCATCCAGCGCTTTTTTGGATGTCCCAACGATCTTTTGCCTTGGGGGCAGTAGCGAAGTATGGCTTTTGGAAATCTATGAGATGGCATTCATTGAAGATGGGCTTTCCAGTTGTTCTGGTAGTTTTGTATATGGTGAAGAATGGGTTCTACATCCAACTCTTCCATAATTTCCTCATTTCTTTTATGGTCCCACTTTGTATAGCCTGCTCTACGGCGCATAAATCGCATCTCATTTGCTGTTATTCGGCTTATCCTTATTCTCACAAAGGTCGTCAACAGGTTGATCTGTGTGATTCATCCAAGGCTTGGTTTGAGACTTGAAAGCAAATGTAAATTTTTTTGCCCAATGGGTTGCTGGCCCAGAGGGGTATTATGTGGGGTTCCCACTAATGTAGCATTTCCTCTACATTAAGGTGATGTGGTTATACCGCCAGTACTCGGTCCTCAGAGCCTCATTTGTAATAGCAGGTTGCACCACGAGCAGGTTGAGGATGAAATTTGGATAGGAGAGGTGATGAAATGCACGTCACTATCCCTTGCAACCCATGTTTTAAATATAGATGGATATTTTACAGGTACAAGACCAGAGAGATTGAAATGTTTTGATGATCAGTGCTGGACATTGATGGAACGGTGTTGGTCAGCTGACCCTAGTGAACGTCCTCTCTTGGGTTATGTGCTGCCACAACTAATGTCAATTATTGCTAGATACACCCTCGAGGCATCTCAAGGTAAGTTGTATAGATTATAATATTGTTCAACGGTGTTGAGGCTTTTTAATTGTCTTGTGCTATTTGTTTCTCTTGTTTTCTAGTAGAGAGCATGAATTTCCTTTGAGTTTATTTTGCGTGTCTTCACGATTCCGGTTTCAAAATTAATGAACATGATTAAATTATTGTAATCAATGGTAAAGAGAACAGTTTTACAGTAATTTAGTAGTGTTCATTAATTTACTCATTTCTATCATAGTAACAGCTTTAGCTTCTTAACCCATTTAAATCGGATGACGAGCGGAGGTTGCATGACGTTCTTAAGCACTAAAAATCGTATGACGACCTGTGGTTGCGCAGTGCAGAGATCGAAAAAACGCATTTTTAATTTATTTTGCTGCTCATAGATATCTGTTACATACATTTTTTCTTCTTCTACACATTCACAAGAATGCTATTTCATCCCCTCCATGCCATTTAGAAATTTCCGGAATGAGTTTTACCCTCAGAAAAAAAAAATGTGTCAGTAGTAAGAAAAATGGCGCCAAGGAAAGTTAAGGGTATTGACAGTGATGGAATTAGGAAATTATTAGAGTGTTAATTAGGCAGTGATTCAGAAGTTTCTGATATATTTAGTGATGAGAGAAGTATTCATGAATCTATAAGTGATTCGGAAGCAACTTCTGCTGAAGAAGAGAGCGGTGAGAGTGATAATGAACTTATTGTCCCGCCACCTGCAAAAATTAAAGCCATATCACACCAAGTGATTGGAAGTGGGTGAAATCTGAGAATAACCCTGTTATATATCAGTTTAGTGGTTTTTAAATCCATTTTTACTTACTGGAGGTAATATTAAGTTGCTGCGTTTCATTTAAATGCCATGCAGTAGGGCTTGGGATTTAAATCAGATTTCTGGGGTAGCAGAGCTCGACTTTAAATGAGAGGTGGATAGGTTAATATTAATTTATTAAATAATGCTATAGCTGTGTGGAGTCACTTCATGTCTTCCTAATATAGAAGCCAATCATTGTGTATTTGTGAATGATGATTCATTACATTTAAATGTAGGACCAAGAGAGTAAGGTAAATGGAGGATTTATGCTTGGATGGGAATGAAGCCTGAATTAGCTCAGTGGTCAGAGCATCAGAATGGAAAGCTGAAGGTTTGAGGATCAATTCCCAGTTCAGGAAAAATATTTTCTTTGAAGAGAAAAATTTTTGCCTAGACCGAGACTCGAACCCAGGACCTTTGTCTTTCCGGTCCAAACGCTCTACCAACTGAGCTACTGAGGCAAGTTGCGATCTAGTTGCAAATTTTTCTCTTATATACGTTGCAATTCCCTCATGTCAATTGCTTTGAAACCGTTGCTTCTATCTTTGCATATGGCGGCCTCTTAGTTAAGAAGACATTAATTGGGAATTTAATACTACTTTATAAAGCCAGTAGGGCTTCTATTGATGTTATTATTATTAATTTAACACTTCTCTTCAAAGATAATTTATCCTTCAGTGAAAACATCAAACATTTTTCTCTTTACCATTGATTACATCATGTATTTGTTTATGATTCATAATTGTAATTACATCATCAACATATGTGCACCAGAATTTGAAAATTAAAAGGTGACCACTTATTATCTTGTGCTCAGAACTCCCCATTAATAAATTAGTTAATATGAGGGGTTAGGGGGTTTCCTCAAACTTCCATATAAGTCCAGAATATTGTTTTATAAAATTTTCCATTGTAATGTAACAAAAATTGTCTTATGGATAATTTGGTTAAATTATAATATATTCCTTTCAGCTTTCCTTGTCGATTTGTTTTTGTTTTAATGTCCTTATTGTTTTCTCTAGGGACATTGGGAAACAATGCAAACTACATCAAATGAAAATAATATATCTGTTGGAACTAAATGTATATTCTATAATTTTTCTACAAATTTGTATGAGTTATCAATTGAAAGGTTATGAAACACCACCATTTTTTTTGTATTCTCTACATAACCATTTGGGTATCTAATACGTAGGTGACCCTATGCTGTTGATAATGTGCTTCATTTTATTTCCTCCTTTATGGATCTTTGGGAGACCATGGATTTTTGAGGTTTGAATTGATATCTTAAAGGAATACCTTTGTTCATTTAACATTGGTCAGAATATATTTTAATAACTCGCCTCACAAATTGTGTGTAATTTACGATACCTTGGTTTTAAACAGGATACTGTTCATCTTCAGTCACAACTCAGTCTGATGAAATTCTTCAGCTATCATCATATTCTGAGCTGCCATCTATGGTCGAGTTCATAAACTTTTAAATTAAATTTTATTCAAGAATTAAATTAATGTTTTTATTACCTCACCTCATATCCTTTTTCTTCTATACTGTAGTTTCGGAGTTTATCTCCATCATCAGTAGCCTCTGGTCGACCGGTGTTATGTTGTTTCTTGGCGGGTAAGAAGAAGAAAACCGCTAAGAAACGACAACACCGGTCGACCAGAGGCTACTGATGATGGAGATAAGCTCCTAAACTGCAGTATAGAAGAAAAAGGATATGAGGTAAGGTAATAAAAACATTAATTTAATTGTTAAATTAAATCTCATAGTGTCCTTTCCCTATGAAAGTAAAATAAATGTTATTCATTGGGAACATCAAAGTTCATTGATCTATACAGGGTGAGTTTTAATTACACCGTCAAACTGCAGGGACTGATTCCTGAAACTAAATGGAGGGAAAAATGTCCTATGAATAAGTGTCCATAAATGCATCGTTGCCACAGTAGATGGCACTGACTAATGGCATTATTCTCTCGGCCCTGTTGCATGACCTGCTAGATCACCAGTATTAAACCCCCTGGATTTTTACCTCTGGGGGCATCTGAAAAGTATTGTGTATGCTGAACCAGTTCCTGATGTGCATACCCTTCAACAGCGTGTCCACATCGCCTGTGATGCTATTCGGAGAGAGGCCGGAACATGCGAAAGAGTGAGGCAATCCATGGTAGGACGTGTGAACGTGTGCATTGCATTCCATGGAGGCCTCTTTGAACATCTGTTTTGATGTGGATGTGATTATGCTATGTACAATGTGCTGGGACAATTTGTTGTCATTGCACACACATCTTTCATTTCCAAATATATGTTTATAGGACTTTTTTCCTTCATTTCCAGTCAGGAATCAGTCCCTGAAGTTTGCTGGTGTAATTACTGTTCACCCTGTATTTATTCTTCTGAATGTATATTTTCTCTAAGTACTAATAAAAAAGTTAATGTCCCAGATAGTTGGAAGTCTAAAATTTATCAAATAAGTTGTAATAATCGCAGTAAAGTATAAATGGGAAAAACCAAAGAAATTTGGAAACTCGTACTAAAGAACATTTTAGGAATATTAAAAATTGTGAAATTGAAAAATCGGCAATTGTAGCACATAGTCTATTAGAACATCACAAAATTGGAGGAGAAACAAAACTTTTAAAACAATTGGATAAACCTTTGGAACTGACAGTTTGGGAGAAGATATACATTCAGAAGAATAAACACAAATTGATAAACTTTGATATTCCTAACGAACAAAATTTATTTTCAAAGTTTATAAACTCAACCATGGATGGCAGCTCAGATGATGTTGATAGCCGAAGAATTTCATCAGTTGGAATCGTGACTGAAGATGAATGGGATCCCATTTGAAACCATGGTATCGTGAAACACACAAAATTTGTGAGGTGAGTTATTAAAATATATTCTGACTATTGTTAAATGAACATTACCTCATAATATTTACTTCCCAACTTTAATTTGGAATATAATAGTTTGTTCACTCATTCTTAACACATGACCTGCCCACTGCAATCTTCTCAATATGACTATCTTTATTATAGTCGGCTCTTTATGTACGAGGGCGGATCGGAAAGTAACGCACAATAATTTTTTTCTGCCTTGGTATTGCAGCTAGAATGTTGAAATTTCACAGAGATATAGTTTGAAGTTTTCACTACAGATGGTATTTTTTCTCAGGTGCACCTCTTGCGAGAGAAGCTTGAACTATGCAACAAAGATGGCGTGCATGCTACAGTCGTCCACCTGTGAGGAACAGAGAAGTGTTGTTCGATTTTTGTGGGCCAAAGGGCATAAACCCAGTGAAATTCACAGGGACATGCGTGGCGTGTATGGGGATGATTGTATGGACCGTAGCAATGTCTCCAGGTGGTGCACATTCTTCCAAGAGGGACGCGTGAACCTTAGTGATTCGCCATGCTCCGGCCGGCCGACAACAGCAGCAATCCCGCACCATCGGACTTTCATCTGTTTGGTCCCATGAAGAAATTCCTGGCCGGCAAACGCTTTGAGACAGATGTGGAAGTGAAATCAGCAGTGCGCAGATGGCTATACTCCAACCAAACGGACTTCTACGAACAGGGCATATTGAAACTGGTAACACGATGGGAAAAATGTGTTGAGAAAGTTGGTGACTATGTCGAAAAGTAGGTAAAAGATGTAAGTTCATTTGTGATTTTTTTCCTTTTTTTTACTATTAAACTTTTTAAAAAAAATTATTGTGCGTTACTTTCCGATCCGCCCTGTTCCTCACAGGTGGACGACTGTAGCATGCGCGCCATCTTTGTTGCATAGTTCAAGCTTCTCTCGCAAGAGGTGCACCTGAGAAAAAAATACCATCTGTAGTGAAAACTTCAAACTATATCTCTGTAAAATTTCAACATTCTAGCTGCAATACCAAGGCAGAAAAAAATTATTGTACGTTACTTTCCGATCCGCCCTCGTATATTATATATTTTCTTATTAATTCTAATTCTCCATAACCTCTTAATATCCACTGGTCCCAGAATTCTCCTCATCTTTCTATCAAAAGCATTTAACATATTTTCTATTTTCTTTTTTATTGCTCTTGACTCACAATCATACATGAGTATTGTTCTTAGTAAACCAATGGTGGCTAGATTATAATGTTTCAAATACTAATCTTTGTTGAAAAAAGTTAACCAATTTGTGATTTATTCTCAAGATGCTGTAACTAAAAAGTGGAGATAAACCAATGCAACAGTTAATTTAGTTGAGTTGTTTCTTGACTCACCTCATACTTCTTAACTCCCCTGCGATCCGGATTTCGTCACTGTATTTGTGACATTCTCAATGCTGTTCATGTTCACAACTGACATCTGTGAGTCAAGAAACAACTCAACTAATTAAAATAAACCTCATAGTTTATTTCCTACCTACATAACTTAATGCTACAGTTACTTACTGTATTTTAATAATACAAAAACTGAAATAAATAAATTTAATTATTACATTTGTTTATCACCACTTTTGTATCATATTATAGAAACATTTTGAAAGATGAGATGGAATTGAACCCAAGACCTCTGGTTTTATGCACCAGTGCACTGACAATTGTGCTATCCAGACTCCTCTATTCAAACACAGATTTGTAAAAATTAGCTTTTAAGGCCGATATCTTGATTCTTGTTCAGTTGGTCTTCTGGACTGAGGAGTTCACAGAGAGCATTGCAGAATCACCTGCAGTAGTAGACGAAACATCGAGTTTCAACAAAACTATACCACGTCCATTTAGCCTGGAAGACCAACTAAACAAGAATCAAACACAAATTGTTATTTAAGAGAGAGAAAAATTTATGTTTGAATAAGAAAGCCACCATGTCAGAGTACTGGGTTCAATTCCTGGTTCAGTAAAGAATTTATCTCTTAAAAAAACTATACTAAATTTTGTAAAAAAATTTAGCAATTTTGATGTTATATTTAGTTTAACGTGTTCCAGTCCTGGACAATTTTTTTTTTGAGGTTCAGGGTTTGGTTCCCGGTTCAGATGAAAATTTTTCTTTTTAAAAAGTTCAGCAAAATGGGATCAGTTCCGAATAAACTGACTGCAGCAGACCCCATTCACCAAGAATGACCAGCACTGATGCTGGACCCACTTACTGCCTAGTGCCATATATCTCTCTGTATGATGCACTTACCTGGACATGTTTTGAGAACATCATTCTGTTCAGTTGAGAGGATGATTTGTCCAGGTGAGAGGATCATACTTTATGGAATAAGGTGTACAATTTTTTATTCTCATTTTTATTCAATTTATTAATCTACTGGCAAAGACTGCTGGTACTTCATACTCTCTCTGGTTTCCCAGTATATATTCATTAAGGGTGGCAATAGGTGAAAATTGACAATTTTTGGTTAAAAATCAAAATTTTTGTTTTTTTGCAGGGTAAAAATTGTATCTTTCTTTGCATATTGCCAAAGTTCCATGAACCTATGACACTTAAAACATAATATGACATACTTAAAAGGCTGTGCTATTTAAATTCCCATTATAGGAGCTTTAGCTACAATGGTAATATTGTACTTTATGGTTATTGCCTTCGTGGCCTGTCAAGTTTAGTATTTTCTCTCATTCTAAATTCTCATAGTATCTGATCGCACTTTTTATAGTCTATTTTCAAATTTCTATCCTTAACATGCATGAAAACTTTAAAATTAATTTTTTCATGCACATTTTCTTATGTTCAGAATTTATCTTCTCCTATAATTTTTATAGGATGTTCTGGACACTCTACTTAAAGAAATTAGGTAGTCATAATTTTTATATATTAAGAATTTATCATAAGTAATGCCACGAGTGATTTCCAAATTATCGATAAATTCACGACTCACGAAGTGAGGAGTGAATTTATCTAGAGAATTTGGAAATCAAGAGTGGCATTTGTTAGGACTATTTAACGAATAAAATTAAGTTGTTTACTCACAAATCATTATTTAACTATAGTTATTTTAAAATATTTATATATTTAATGTAAACGGCGATGTTTGAAAACAAATGAGAAACGATAGGTACGCTTCTACCGCTTCTTTTGTTTATCATTGCAACCAGATCATACTATTTATTGCCAAAGGAACGCAATATTGTAAGGAGGAGCTTTCTTTAATATGGTAATTATAACACTGATAAATATTTGGTGAAACACGACTCTGATTGGTTGTGAAACAGAAATCATTGAAACGTGATTGGTCATTGACTCCCATTTGGGGCATGAGTTAAATAGTCAAAATAAAAAATAAAATATATGATGATCTATACCAGAAATATAAAAGAAATTAATGTTGAGACATTGATTTGTTTTTTCATCTCTCCTAGGAAAATAATGAACAATTTTTGAATTGAATATGTTATTATACACATCTTATTGAATCTAAATACTTTTTTTAAACATTTTACTTCAAACATGACAATGGAGATAGATTTTGAAAACGCATCTTTTGTTATAACTAAAATCTGAGTAATTTAAAAACTATGATGCTAAAGAAAAGAAACTTAGACATTTAATTATTTGTACCAACATACCAAAAATGAAGATTCTATCTGTACAATTGTGGAAAATAGGAATTTCACCCATTGCCCCTCTTAAGTTGTGAGCACATTGTGCATTGAAGTATAGTCCTGGGAACTGAAGGAGATTGTACTCATGGTTCATGTGGTGTATTTATTTTTTAAATAATACTGTATCTCATCAGCCTCAGTGATATAGGAGTTAAGTTCCTGGTTTCTGGTCCGAAGGGTCGTGGATTTTTTAGGATGGAAAAATCCAAGGAACAAGTCCTCCAGGAAGGACATTAAGTCATGGGTCCCGAGTCTGAAGATTTTAAGGCAAATAAAAGAACCTCAAGCCTAAATTAGAGCTGCTGAGGAAAATTTAGCAGAACTTTCTTATTCAAGTAACAGTTGCCGGCTAAACTTTACAACCTGTGACTTTTTTTATTTCCTTCATAAACTTCTGTCAAATTTGTTTCATAGAGTTTCATTTTTCAAATTATTTCCCACCGTTTACAATGATTTTTACATGTATTCTAATGATATATATGAATATATTTTTCACGACATTGAACTACATGAAGGCATGGCAGCCATATTGATTTTAATGAATATTCTGTATTCCAGTGCAGCCAACATAGAGTCTGTACTAATTAACATATACTAAATAAATCAGCATGCATTCTTTCACAGGTTAGAATACTTAAATTGTGTTAGGTTAGTTTTTACGTTAGTCTTTCACAGGTTAGAGTGCTTAAATTGCATTAGGTTAGCTTTTAGGTTCATTGGCAACACAAGTTCAAATATCGTGTATATGATGGCTGAATCCTGTGATTTCATAGTGTAAACCGCTTTGTGTCTGTAGTCATTTGCATAGTGTATGATTGGAACAAAATTTTTGCATCATGTGTTGTAAAGTATTTCCTAGTTGCCTACTTAGGTGTCTCTTTAAGGCAATGAGCTGTGTGCAATACTACATCTTCGGTTAGTTTATTTGGTCAGAGTGATAGAGGCCCTGGCATACTGTTATCCACAGACACAGCCAGACTCTTACTTTGTACATGTCTAATGTGAATACAAAGTCCTTGCTACTTCCTACAGGAAACCCACCCAGGTTACTAGCTTGTGGGGTTATTAGTCATACAAAATGAATGAATAATAAGAAGAGAAAAGCATTTTTACTGAAAATTACAATACGAAGTAACACTACAAGGTAATTGAAAATTTATAAATTGAGTTGAATAAATGTTTTTAAATTTTGTCTCATAAAGTGTGTGTTTTCACAATATCGATATCAAAGGGCTTTGCCTTCATCATCAATCAGACTCCTACTCAAACTTGGAGAATGACTGAATGAAGGCAAAAGCCTTTGAAACCAGTATTGTGAACAAACAGAAATTTATGAGGTAAGATGTAACATTTTATTCACTCAGTTTATAAAAAAGAAAAACATTTTTAACAAATTTTAATTTTAATCAGTACAAATGACTAAGTTGGTCGGCTGGCCGCAGTGGATTAGTGATTATGCTCCTTGCCACTGGTCCGAGAGCTGCTGTTGATGGATTTTTTAGGATGGAAAAATCCAAGAAGCAAGTCTTTCAGGAGGTACTTTAAGCCATGGGTCTTGAGTCTGAAGATTTTCTGGCTCATAAAAGATCCTTAAGCCTGAATAAAAATACCTCTAAGCAAAATTTAGCAATCTCAAACATCCTAGTAATAATATGATGATCTTGTAGAAGCTTTCCGGGCTGTTGGCCGTGGTCATGAGGCTTGTAGTTCCCCAACGTTTTGCCAGAGACTGCATCCGGCATCCTCAAGGGTTGCCTTGAGACTGGCAATTTTGTCGACTACCTGCCCTATTTATACATTTATCCGCAACTTGTTCTCTGCACGGTCCTAAGTCAATATATCCTAGTAATTTTGTTTAGTTGTTTCTTGACTCACCTCATACTTCTTAACTCCCTTGCATATCTAGATTTCGTCACTGTATTTGTGACATTCTCAATTGCTGTTCATGTTCACAACTGACGTCCAATGGAAATCTAGATATGCAAGGGAGTTAAGAAGTATGAGGTGAGTCAAGAAACAACTAAACAAAATTAAAATAAACCTCATAGTGTTATTTCCTACCTACATAACTTAATATCCTAGTAATAACTTATTTTAGGAATTGACACTATGAGGTATATTCATGTAGGTAAAATTTAATCGCTCACCTCATATTTTTCTTCTTATTTTAATTTAAACTAGTTTTGGAACTTTAGATTTCCGTTCCATCATCAGTATCTCCATGACCATTGTTCTGCCATCTTGAAGAGCTGTCTTTCGCTCCTTCCATTGGCAGACTGAAAAACCTCAAAACCAGGTCATTCTCTCTGGGACTTGATGAAGTTTGAAATTCCCGGTGAAAATGACCTAGTTTCGAGATTTTTCAGTTTGCCAATGGAAGGAGCAAAAGAAGGTTCTTCAAGATGACAAAAACAATGGTTGCAGAGATACTGATGATGGAACGAAATCTAAATTTCAAAACTAGTTTAAATTAAAATAAGAAGAAATATATGAGGTGAGTGAATAAATTTTACCTTCATCCTAGTAATACCTTAGTTTCTACTAGATGTCTCATTTAGTTGGTGTGTTGGCCACATGCCACTCATAACATCTGTGGACAAATAAGTAACTAAATGAATTTGGTCTATTAACTCCTAACAAAGGAGAGGCCATGATTCAACACTGGGCTATGCCATTATAGATAGATAGATAGAAATGACTGAGTTGATGTTTGCTGCAGCATGGTATAATTGGTATAGTATAGTCCCTTCCACTCTGATAGCCAAGGCTCATTTCCCCATAGCACCTTGTGTCTGAGTTTGTGTCCCTTGTTGTGTAATTAATAGTGCTGTCTTCAGTGGTGGCCCTGACATCCTCTAACCACAAATCCTATGCTGTAGAGCTCATTGCTTCCTGCCTAGAAGCAACCCAGCTAGGGTATTGGCTAGTAAGTTCCATGGGGAGATGCAAGTCCTACAAAATGAGGGAGGATAAAACTATGAAATAAAATAAATGATTGAGAGATTGAATTTTCGGAATTATTTTGTTTCAGATTCTGGCACCATGGAATCCGGTGTATGAGATCTGTTACGTGGTTGTGAAAATTAAAATACTGGAATAAGAACTCAGACATTGAAATTAATTTTTTTTTGGTGTTGTAATTCAGTCTTCTTAATACTCAGGTTTCTCCCAAAATTAGGGATAGTCCAGTATAGTTTTAGTTGATGTTCTATTATCTTGTTTTTATATTACTTCTCAAGTTTTCTGACATGTTTTTCGAAAGATCCTAACAGTATTATTTTAAGTTAAAACATTGTTTAACACCAGGCTTTTTGACTGAAGTTGTCAATAAGAGAAAATTGCAGTAAAATTCAGAATTTGCTTAAAATGTGGATATATATATCACTCTGTCTTGAATGTATATTGTCTTTGTGCCTCATCTTTGCATTTGACCCTTATGCCAGTATTACATTATTGGAGTTTTGATTATAATTTTATTCAAATTCTTAAAGATAGTTTTTGAGAAAACAGAAGCAATGGTGTAATGGTACAGTTTTGATTAGCAACTTTGATAGTGTAATACTAATTTCACTTTATTTTTATGAAGATGTTAAAGTGAAGAATATAAAAAAAAATACTGCATAATTATAGAAGAATTTTGCAAATTTTTGTTCAGATGTGCATGTTTTTCATATTTTAACTGCTTTTAAAATTTAATCAATTACTGTCTTTTTTTTAGTTTGGGTAATATAGAAAATTATTTTAATTTCTATTTAATATGGACAGTAACAAAACTTAAATGCATTATTATACAACTTTTTGTCATTTAAGATATAATGAAAATTGAGGGAAAACTCAGAAAAAGTTTCCAGTTTTATAATTAAAAAATAAAATACCTTACCTTTTAACAAAGTATTAAAATTTCTGAATAGTTGAGGAAAAGTTTATGTTTAAAATTCATGTATTTTTCATAAAATTTAGAACTCGGGTTTTTAAACATATTTTTGATACATTACTGTAAACAGAGCTGAGTTTCTCCTTAAATTAATATTAAGAAACTAAATTTATTACTATGATTGGATTAAGTAAATTAGTGAATACAACTAAACTATCGTAATCAATGGTAAAGAGAACATTTTTTTTTCTCAAGGTTTGGAGAACATATTTTTAATGACTCACCTCATAAAATTTCAAATTTCTTTGATACCGGCGGTTTCAGACAATATCTTGTCCCTCTTCAGTCATGGCTTCCACTCAGTGACTGAAGAGGGACAAGATATTGTCTGAAACTGCCGGTATCAAAGAAATTTGAAATTATATGAGGTGAGTCATTAAAAATATGTTCTCTACTCACTTACTTACTTACTCACTGGCACTATTGAACCCATAGGTTCATGGCCGCACGGACATAAGCTCTCCATACATCTCTATCCTGAGCTAATGGTTTCCAATCATTCCCTGTATAATCTACTTCCCTCAAATCATAGTTAATGTTATTCTCCCACCTCATTCTTGGTCTACCAACTGGGCGTTTTCCCTCTGGCTTTCCTACAAGAAGCTTCCATGCAAGTCTTTCATTCCCCATACGTGCAACATGTCCTGCCCATCGCAGTCTACGAGACTTAACTGTTCTTATTATATCTGGCTTCCTATAAAGACCATGTAGTTCATTGTTATGTAGTCTTCTCCATTCACCTGTCTGTTCATCTCTCTTTGGTCCAAAAATTTTCCTAAGTACTTTATTCTCAAATACTTGTAATCTCCTTTCCTCTCTTAAAGTAAGAGTCCATGTTTCGCACCCATATAATATAACTGGTAGAATAATAGTTTTATATATTTTCAGTTTAACGTTTTTTGAAAGGAGTTGGGACATCAAGAGTCTCTGCAATGCATAATAGCATGCATTTCCAGAATTGAGCCTATGTTTAATTTCTTTGTGCATCTCATTCCTATTTGTGATTATTGTTCCTAGGTATTTGAATTCACCCACTTCCTCAAAATTTCCCTCATTTGTCATTAGCTGTTCATTTCCATTATTAATGAATTTCTACGAGTGACCATATATTTAGTTTTATTGATATTTACTTCCAGTCCTAATTTCTTAGTGTTACTCAATAGTGTGTGCGTGTTGGCCTTTAGTATCTCCTCGCTATCGGCCAGTAGTAGTACATCATCAGCATAAACTAACAGCTTATTAATACCATTCAGTTGTAAGCCTTCCTCATTCTCTAAAGATTTAATGGCATGCTCTAGTACAAAAAATTAAATAGTAGAGGAGATAGTGCATCTCCTTGCTTCAACCCATTCAGGATTTCAAAAGTGTCCGAAAACTGTTTGCCTACACGCACCCTACTCTTTGTGCCATTTAGACACATTTGTATAAGTCTAACTAACTTTTTAGGAATTCCGAACTCCAGCAGGATACTATATAACCTCTCCCTCTTAATTGAATCATATGCTATTTGAAGTCTACATACAGTTGATGTACAGTACCATTATATTCCCATTTCTTTTCTAAAATCTGTCTTATACTAAAAATCTGATCTGTTGTAGACCTGTTTCTTCTAAATGCACATTGATGATCTCCTAGAATGTCATCAATATAGGGAGTAAGTCTGCTTACTAATATATTTGTTAGAATTTTGTACGAAGTTGAAAGTAATGAGATGCCCCTGTAGTTGTTGCAATCAGTTTTATCTCCTTTCTTATAAATTGGTACAATAATTGATTCCTTCCATTCATCTGGAAGAGCTTCTTTTTCCCAAATCATACTAAGCAACCAGCGTATCTTGCCCCTCACTATTAATGATATAACCTCATAATGTTTACTTCCCAATATTAATTTAAATATAAACATTTTTCTCTTTACTATTGATTATAATAGTTTAGTTGTGTTCATTAATTTACTTAATTCAATCATGGTAACAGCTTTATCTTCTTAATATTAATTTGATAAATAATGCTACAACTATGTGGAGTCTCTTCATGTCTTCTTAATGTAGAAGTGATTCATTGTGTATTTGTGAATGATGATTCATTGCAGTGAATGTGGGACCAAGAGAGTAAGGTAAAGGGAGGATTTATGCTTGGATGTGAATGTAGTCTGAATTAGCTCAGTGGTCAGAACTCCAGCACAGAAAGCTAAAGTTTTGGAGTTTAATTCCTGGTTCAAGCAAAAATTTCTCTCTTTACCATTGATTACAAGAGTTTCTCCTATTGATATACTTATTTTTTATGTACTACTGCGGAGGATGAATCTCTATCACTTAAAAAATAATACTTCCAAAATTCATGACTTAGATAATAATAATGTCATCAGTATGTATGTTCTTATCTCATTTCTGATGATGAATTAGCAATATTAAGAGAGACTGCCTTATTATAAATATATGAAAAATAGGAAAAGAGCATTTACATTTACAACACCTAATGAAGCAATAATGATATGAATATTATGTTACTTAAATTCTCATACATAATTTCATTGTTTTTACTAACTTACCTGATTAATTTCCAGTGAATAAACTTTTGTGGATCTGATTTGACCATTTCCACTTACTATGTTAGTATTGAGTAGAATTTACTAATTTACTTAGTATGGAAATAAGCATGTAATATAATAATGTTTTAAATTTATTTATTATTGATACAATGTTACAAAGTATTATTAATATATTATGTGAGAAAATGAGAACAATTTGTTCAAAGTTAGTGATAATTATAATGTTGTTGCCAAACTTCATTTCAAAGAAAAATATAGATTAGTTTATTTTGATAACCATGTGCAATGTGCAAAGCCTCACCACAAAATAATGTAAATTAATCCTAATTATTTTAAAAATAAAAGAGCCAGTTTTTACATTTTGATAATTTGTCAATTCTGTATAATAGGCTTAATGGATTTATAGTTGAACCCAAGTGACATGTATATGAATTTATTTTATTCCTGTGAATACAATGATTTTTTATGATGAAAGTTAAAAATTAAATTGTACCTGTTGGTAGGTGCCGTCGTTCTCGACTTTGTTAAAATATTGTATATAAAATTAACTGGAGCACTTTCAGAAGTTATCTCCATCTTCTGCAGGTGGAGTTTCCGCTTCTTGTTTTTTTATATTATTTATAATATCCTCAACTCGTTTCCAACTCTGGGTTGAGTCAAGGGATGAGATGAAGACCCTATATTTATGGAAGTCAGTGAACAATGGTGCCAGCAACCATGCCCAACACACCGTCATAGGGGCAGATGAAGAAAATGAAATGAAATGGATGAGATGGGTATGGAGAAATGGTGGAATGAGATTTGTGGCAGGGGAAAATGGGAGAAACCCCAAGAAAACATGCCAAAGCTCTGTTTTGAAACCCACATGGAGTGACCGAGACTCAATCTTGAGACCTCAGCAGTGAGAAGTGAGTGTCTAACCGCCTGTGCCATGGAGCCGCCTTCAAATTATTTACTCGTTTAAATTGAGTGAATTTTGTCACTTTTTTATATTTCACTTAACTTACAAGTTAACTGTCAACTATTGCATGCCAAAACCTACCATGAAATTTCTCCCAGAGAAGCATTGTGATGTACCAAGGTTGTGTCCCAAAAAGTCTTCATTTTTAACTGCAAGGAGATCAAAGCCAGAATCAAGGAATGGCAACCCACTGTAAGAGGAGATCCCCCTTTATTGAAGCAACACTTACTTCAAGTTTAGTGAAAGCAAAGCTGAGTTTCTTATTGTAGCAATGATTCTACTTGAATCACATTTCCTTAGTCTTAAAGGAACTTAGGATGAACTCTACACTAGCGAGATAAATGGCATCAGATTGTGAAGCATATGTATAGAACTGGATCCCCTAGGGCAATCCTGCATTACAGGAGATAAATTGGATACACAATGAAGAGATGGGCTGAAAATTTTTGTGAACCGTAAAGTCCTTCTGCAAACCCATGTGACTGGCTCATGATGTTGATATTGATATACATTTTTAATTTTAACTTAAATTTGTGCTACGTTAGAGAAAAATACATGATGATAAGAGTATATACATTGGCTGTTTTCACTGGAGTCTGTGAAACATTCATATGAATAATGTCAGGATGGGAGGGACGAGGAAGATCCATTTTTGTACAGCCTTTGAAAGAATTGATGGTGCACAGATAGTTTTTAAGTCCCAGATCTTAGCTATTGCTCATGATCGAAGGTCAGCTACTTGGTTCACAAGTGCACAACTATTTGAGAAACTAAAATTCATTCTATTTTGTTGTGTTTCATCCAACGAAAAATAATTTTGCTTACATAAGTAGTGTGGTAAATGCTGTAAATAAAACAAAGCAAAACAAATAAAACAAACAAAATTAATTGAAATAAGAATGAGAAAAAACATGATAGCGGGATCTAACATGTGACCTCATGCATAGGAAACAGACGTTCCCTCCATTATCCACAACAGTCCCTGCTAGAAACAGCCTGTATGAAACAATGCAATACTCCAGGACTTACTTGTATATTGAAATTAGATATTAACTTGACTTAGTTTAAATTAATCAGATGCATTTTACATTAGTTGTGGAAATAAACAATCTTGTTATGCCTTGTGTTTGTAAACAAAGTAATGAGATGTTACAATCGTTATTCATTCATTTTCTATATATGACCTGTTATATTTAATTTATTTATTTCCCTATATATACAAATTTATTTATTTAATGAAGTCTGGTAACGTGTCGGCATTATGAACATTAATGTTATTAAAAATATAAATCTTCCTAAGAGCATCTCCCACTGACTGTTCCTCCACTGAAGCGAATGATACAATTACCGCATGAAGAGAGACTTACGCCACCCGATTTGAACTCAAAGGAGACAGCATACATAACAACTTACTGGTGTGAATTACTCTTCAAAACTTTGTAACATTCCATCATCAAGAGCTGTGCCATCAATTTTTTTCAAAGGCTGTACATTTCAAGGAAAGCTCAATTAAGAATTTTACAAGAACAATAGATCTGTCTTACAAGTAGGTCATTTCAAATTATATAGTTAATATTTTTTTTAATATGGGAATACAAATCAGCATATTTTGTTTGCCAATATTGCCTTATTGGAAATCTCCTATTTTCTTCTTGTAGCATGTGGACATTTTCTTTCACTGGACATAAGATTTTAATTTTTTTCTACCACACAGGTGCATCTAATGTCTTGTAAATCTCTCTAGATGGCAGAATTTGTTTGATTAAAAATATTCTTAATTTTCTCCTGAGTCCTTTCATATAAACTGTATGACAAATTGAGTTTTACTTTTTTAGTTGTTTCTTGACTCACCTCATACTTCTTAACTCTCTCGCATATCTAGATTTCGTCACTGTATTTGTGACATTCTCAATGCTGTTCACGTTCCAATGGTCTCCAGGAGCTGGAATAATGCTGTTACCAATGCACAATGAAGCCCAAGAATAACATAGTTTGTAGATTGAATAGATAATTTTGTAGTTCACCATTCTTCCATGTTTTAGTCCTAGAAAAACTATTATGTTCTCAATGAAATGCTGGTGTTGATAAGTCGTTTCTTTCTAGGATCATCCAATGATTTTTCGTCACATGATTCATACCATATGATAGCTCTTGGATATTTTTCCTAGGTATTCTGTTAAGATGTTCTTGCTAATTTCTCTAGTAATCATGAATGTAATTAGGGAGATGTCACATTTGGAAAATCAGACTAATATACATTAGTTTCTTGATAACATTTGTTTATAGAGTAATAGTCAGTATTATAAATGTCTGTTTATTACCAGACATTTAAAAAAATGTATGGGCAGACTTTTTTAAAATTGCCATATCACAAGGTTAGAACCAGAAGGTTCTATCTACTTTTTTTTTTCTTGTTTTTCATAATAGATAGCTCCTAAAAGTAATTCCTATAATTAACATTCATATTTTGTCCTTCTATTCTATAGTGTTCTGCCCTAGGGCAGGTCCTTCACTGCAATCATAGCATTTACATGCTATGCTTTGCAGATTTACTAGGGACTTATAGGTGTGGTAGCTTCCCGTTGCTTTCCACACCATGGGATGATGATGATGGCCAGATGATGTTCAAGGACCGTTTGGGCCTCAAAGCTTCCTGACATTTGTCTTACAGGTGAAGAAATACCTCATCCAGGAAGATCTTGTAGAAGATTTCTGGGCTGTTTGCCATGGTCTTGAGGCTTGTAGTTCCCCAATGTTTCGCCAGAGACTGCGTCCGGGCATCCTCAAGGGTTGTCTTGAGACTGGCAATTTTGTTGACTACCTGCCCTATTTATACATTTATCCGCGACGTGTTCTCTACGGACTGATCTAGAAAAATATTATTGAATGGTTTGGACACCTGAAAAGAATGGAAAAGAGAAGACTGTCGCTACAAATGCTTAGTCTGAAGGTCAAATGCAAAAATCCTATCCAATTAAATTTCTAATTATATTCAGACTAATAATTTAAAATATTATAAATATTCACAAGGAAGACAATGAGAAAGGTGGATTTACCAAGAGAAGACAAATTTACAAGATAGGGAATGCAAATGAGAATAATTAAAAAGAAGAAAAGCATAGGAAGGCAGAGGTTGATGGAGGCACATCAAAATCGACCTACTATAAGAGGGACATGATGACTTCAAAGGAGATTGTATCCCAATACCTCCTGAGCACCAGGTCAATTTTAATAAAAATCCTAATGGAAAGTAATGTTATGAGGCAAATTATCAATATTATATAATTGAATCAGAAATTTTTGCACCTCACCTCATAAATATATGAATGCCTCACCTGAATAAAATATAAAATTATGGAATATTCACCTGAAAGATCTGTCTCCTCAACTTAATTAATTATTTAACTGTAGCACTTTCGGGACTTGTTCCATCACTGGCAGGATTCAAATCAGGTGTTTCACTGAAGATCTGGTAGAGTGAAACACCAGATTTGAATCCTGCCGGTGATGGGACAAGTCCCGAAAGTGCTACAGTTAAATAATTAATTAAGTTGAGGAGACAGACCTTTCAGGTGAATATTCCATAATTTTATATTTTAATATTTTGAATAATACTTCAATGGAACACATCATGAATCTTATAAATGTTGACTCACCTGACTAGTTCATAATCAGCTACCAGTTTGAAATTGAGCCACTAGCAGTCCTTGTCACCTGGTATAATGACTGCAATGAAGTATACATATGAAAAACTACATAATTTTGGATGCTCGTAATGAACACTTGAGAAATATTAAGAAAGGTGAAAAATAAAAATTGGCGATTGCAGCTTATAGTTTGATACAGAATCATAACTGGAAAGGAAACTAAACTACTAAACCATTTAGAAAACCTAAGGAATTAATAGTTTGGGAAAACGTATATATTCAGAACAAATACAAATCTATGAGTTTTGAAGTTCTGGTGAGCATATGATGATGTCAATGTTCATTCAACCCACACCAGGTGGCAAGAGGAATCTTGGTAACAACTCAGTTTCAAACAGTCGGAGTGTAGCTGATGATGGAGGTAATATCCTTTGAAACTAATTAGGTGAGAAATTCATATTTTTATGAGGTGAGGTGTAAACATTTCTGATTCAGTTATATATTACTCAATTCTCTCCAAAGATTGTGCTGCTTGTATGTCCTGCACACAAAACCAAACAGTTTTCCTACAATAACTTAAATGTATTATTTAGGTTTTCCATGCTACAGTTGAATTTCTTCCAATCTCTAAGTCTAAAGCCATTCCATTCTCCTATTTCATTTTCACAATAATTATGAGATGCAAACAAATTTAACAACTGACTTGTCTCAAACCCTGGGTTCTTACCTTAAATTGCTTGCCTATTACTTCTCTAAAACCAGATAAATTCATTTACACTCTCTATATTTTTTGTTAACGGATATTTTATCTTTTTAACAGCAAATGTCCTGTTTGTTTTATGATGGACATATGGCAACCCTATTAAAAAAATTAATAATGCATCGTCATCGTGAATATTCAAAATTTTTTTTTTTATTTTACAGTAAAACCTCGTCCGAAACGAAGTTGTTCCTTAGACGGATGTCATTGCACGTTGGATGACAGCCTCAGTATGAGCTTTTCTCTCTAGTTTAATGAAGGTAAAACGATCAAGATTCCTAACGATCATATATTTTACATTTCTTCAACACACTATATTGCCTATAAGAAATAATTTACTTTTCAGATAATTTTTGGAATTCTGTATCAGTTTTATACTTTCATAATCATTCATTGTGAAACATTTTGCATTTTAGATTTGTTAAAGAAACAAATATGGTTTAGAATTAATTTTTAACTCTCGATGCAAAGAATATAACAGGTATTTATAAGATCAATTTTACTGACATGTGAAATGCTTCAAGTGACATTTGAGATGTTCTCTGCAAGAACACTACCTTTAATATATCTAATTTCACTGTGAGCTTTCATACAATAAATTGATAATCCTAATAAGGCTGTATATTAGCATTTTAAAATTTTGTATCAGCATTAGAAGCTAATGATCTAAGAAAACGTCAAGTTACTGTGTTTGTCGTTAAAATAATCTATACTTGGAGTAGGACTGAAATTTTTGCATCTTTTATGAAATTCAAAGAATCATAATGAACAATAATCATTTTAGATTTATTAGATACGAGTCAAGAATGTTAAAACAATTATGAATAAAATGTTTAAATTTTATATGCTGAATTAAACAAAAGTGTAATTGCAAACTCCTATATCTTGTAATATTTTAGAAAAAGAAAAACTTATGTTTTAGAATGGAGAGAGATTTTTTTTTGTTATGTTAACAATTTTTAACTTTCCCTTTTCTCCTCTTATAGTTCTTTTTCTACTTTTCCTTTTCTCCTACTTAGTTTCTTTATACTATATATGGTATACAACAATTCTTTTCTCAAGAACTTACGAAGAATCACCAACTTTTGCAGTAATAAACATGACAATAATTGTGACACAATAAAAAGTTATTCCTAAAAACAATGTGATTAATTTATCATCCAATATGTTCAGTAAGGAGGAAATCCTACTTCTTGAAAAAGGTTTGAAAACACTTTATTTTTCAAACAATGTGGAGGATTATATAGTCAATATTGAAATTTCAATTCAGGGTTTAAATTTAGAAGATCAAAAATTATTAGTAAAGAATGTCAGGAAATATTAGGGAAAATAAAAAACACATCCAAGAATAGAATGTCAAACAGGAAGGCATTAAAAAAAAATGTATATTCAAAATCTGATAAAGGCAACCATTTAGTTATTTTGGACAAGGAAGAATAAATAGTAGGATGGAAAACTTTTGATCCCGCGCCATAGCTGAGCGGTTAAGGTAGGAAGCCTTGGCGCAAAGCTACGGGACTTGCGCTGGTTCGAGTCTCCATGGGGGAAGAAATTTTCTCATGGTATTTCGGCCAGTATGGGGCCGGTGCCCACCCAGCATCGTGAGACAATTGGGTAGCTACAGTAAGTAGTGGCTCCAGGTTGAGGAACCAGCTATAACGGCTGGGGACTCGACATGCTAACCACATGTCACCCCTACACTGGCTGTTGATCATCTACCTCTGTGATTGACACATGTGGATGTGAAGGGCCAGCAGCCGGCTGGTAAAAGGGCAACCGCTGAAAAGTGGAAAGACCCTCAATCAGATCGGAAAACTTTTGGATGGAGATGCATATAAAGAAATCAAATCTGATTCCTTCCCCAAAACCATCAGGAATGTAGAAATTGGTTTAAAATATATTTTTAAAAAATCAGAAAAAGAAACGTTCAAGTTAATATTATCATTCATATAACCAAATTTTATTATGAAATGCACAAGTCATACTACAAAGTTTTAGAAATCCTTTGAAACAGTTGGGAGTAGCTTACACATTGTCTCAGATAAATTGTACAATATTTCTGATCATTCGTGAAACACGTATACTCATTAAAAATGTTTTGTAAGGTATTCCCTAAGAAGTCCTTGCATATCTCAGGTTGAATACAACTGTAGGACATTCTACTGTACATCCAACCAAGAAGCATACAACAGATTGCAGATAGGAGGATAGTGTGCAAACACATTAAACATCTATGGAAATTAAAAACTCAGGATAGGAAGAACTGGAAGGCAATAGTTGAGAAGGTTAAAAAATTCACAAAATAATGTCAGTTCCTGAAAAAGCTATTCATCAGTTTATGATTTAGACCATCACAGATATATTAACATTTCTTAGGAAAAATAATTAATTAAAATCAGTTTGACATATGCAAATTAAACTTGCTAAATTTTGTCTGATTATTATATTTTAGGCAATTAGTCTTTTATAATTTAATAATTCCTAATGATTTTAAAATAGTCTTTTATAGCCTGTTAATCTACAGGTCACATCCTTGATAACATTCTTTGTTGTTGATAACTACAACAGGATGTCAATTTACCTCATCTTCCTTCCCAATACTCCTGCTGTTGTGTTTCTGTACAGTTTGGTACATTTTTGCAGGTGATCTCTAATATTGCTTACAGTTTTTCCAAATCATGTACCTGTCTGCACAGTTTCTCTATATGCTGTCTGCAGGTAGAAAATTTGTTCTGTGTAGATCCTCAGTAAGAAAATAAATTTTTTTAAGTATATCCCAGTTTTATGGCCTTTTTTTAATAATACTTGTAGGTAGGTAGTATTTTTTTTAATGATTTACAGTTAATAAATTAAGTTAGATTTAACAACTCACTTCATGATTGTAGATTTCTAGAAGACTAGTTTTGATACATCTTTGTATCATTATCAATTCCATCTAACCAATTAATTAAAATAAACCTCATGGTGTCACTTCCTTTAAATATTAATAAAAATGATGATTTACTGGTTGCTTAAGGATGGTGAAGTACATTCCATCTGCACCTCTCCTATCTAGATCCCAACCCCACCTTAATGCAATGCAGCCTTCCTTATTTTTTATTGAATGAGGCTCTGGGGACCTAGTCACAGCAGTATAACTGTTTCTTCACGATTAGAGGAAATCCTAATCTATACATAGATTGTCCAGGAGCTCAGGAGCAGTCCCATCTCTGGTCTACCTCCTCCTGGCCAGCAAATAGTTGGAAGGAAGATATATTTGTTTGACATCTACAAGGAGATACAGTTAAAGTGCCAAACAGCAGGCTGTATCAGGTAGGATCACAGAAGAAATGATAACATCCTTGAGGAAGTGAGTATGGTGCCAATCAGTATCAACATTAATTAAATATAAGTATCAACAGAACTGGCATCAACATGTAGGATCATATGTCCATATCCAGGATTCCTAAGGCAACTTTAAAGTACCAATGGTAAAAGATACTGGGACAGTCAAGAAAGATAAGATGGTTGGGAAATATTTATTTCAGGAATAAAACATGAAAGGAAGATGATGAGATTCTTTTACATGCCATAAATACACGAGACATGACCCAGCTTTACTTCCTATTCCCTATGCAACGGAAGCCATAATTAGAGTTTTTACACCTTGAAAGAATCCATAGATCCCAGCTGAGATTGAACCTGCAAACCTCCAGACCAAAGACCAATATGGTAACTGCTAGTTCACCTGGAGTGACTAGATTGTAACACTTTTGTGTCACTTTTTCCCCCCTTGGAAGTGAAAAAAAGGCATAAATTTGGCCACAGCTTCATAGATGGGGAAATATTTTCAATGTGCTTAACTCAAATGAAAAACTCTTAAGAGTTGTATATGGAACAGTAAAAAAAAATTGCTAAAAACAACATTACTGGGTTTTTGCACATTAGACCCATGAAACATGAATCGCTAGACTATGGTTCAACTCTATGGGTAAGTCAGGTAGGATTGACTAATGGCAGTAGTTTGTCTTTGTGGCTGAAGGTTATTATGCTTCTTCAGATTCCAAAGTTCGCAGTATTAAACCCAGCAGGGATCATTGGATTTTCGAGAGCCTAAAAATCCAATGTATGGCTTCCTCTGGAAGGTAAGTAAAGCCTCACATTGTGTGTCATTCATTTACAGCACTAAATGAACCTGAAACATGAGGCTTCTGAGAATACTTTGTTTGCCCTTTATATCCAGATTTAAATTTAATACTGTCTTCTACCTACCTACTTACTGACTCCATGATTACACAGGTCAACATGATTTTTGTCTCATGAGTACCAATAGTTCTACTTAATGCAGTTTTTTTATTGTGTTTTCAAATATGTATTTGGAATTTCTCCATCACCCACAGTTTTTTTTTTCAATTTCAATTAATGGATTTAAATAGTTATTTTTTAATAAACTCTTTTTATATAATAAATTTTTAACATTATGAGGTTCAATTCATAAGAATTAAATGAATCATGATTTCTTCTTACCTCATACTTCTATGTTTTCTTAAACACAGCACTGCAGTATCAGTGACCACTGTCACCATCTTCAGCTGTTTTCACGACTCTTGATTTTTCCTTTTGCCGGTAATTAGATGGCAGTTTGGATAATTACCAGCAAAAGAAAAAATTGAGAGTCGTGAAAACAGCTGAAGATGGTGACAATGGTTGCTGATACTGCAGTGCTGTGTTTAAAAAACATAGAAGTATGAGGTAAGAAGAAATCATGATTAATTTAATTCTTATAAACTTATTTGTCCATTGTAAAATAAAATGGGGAACACTTCATCAGAAAATTTCAGCTATGGAAAAGAGGTATCAAGGCAAATGGAATCCTAATATGCTGGCTGATTATTGTTGGACCATCAAGAGGGATGCTCCACAGGCAAAATATAGCAGAAAATAGTAATTTCTTACTTTCTAGGTGAGTTTGAATGTTCAAATATTGTGTAGATACGAATGTAGAAAATATTAAGTGTTTGAAATTATAAATTCCTGTCTCTCGAAAACCTAGCATGATGGAGAAAACCCGATCATATTCGAATTCAGGAGATAAAATACTATCAGAATCACATATTTCTCTTTCTGAGACAAAAAAAAAAAGTTTATTTTTGTTTGCTCAGTGTTATTGAACAGGCAGGACAGGAGAAATGTTGAATACTCTTTAATGGGAAACCAGTTGCAAAGTTGGTTATATGATGACAAAATATACAATCACTGGAATAGAAAAAAAAATCATCTTAACTGAAGTACAATATATATCTACACCAATTGAGATGTTAGGTTGTATGGTTTATTTGTGTTTGTAAGGAATAGTAAATAATCTATAAATATTACAAGTTATTTTAAAAACTCTATACTAGCTGATGTAATATAAGCTGCTTTTAGCTTTTTCCAGTTCATGAAGGAAAGCATAGAATTGAGCCAATGACATCTCCATATACACTGTCTTCAAACTGCCACCACCAGCGTCCAACACAAGCTTGAAGTGAAGATATGTAGTACCGGCTTGCCTCTCCTTGCTGCTTGCTGCAGTTACTGTAAAAAAAAATAAACTTTTTTTGGCTCTACTGCACTTCTACTAGCGCTTGATTTTTCAGTTATATTGTTGTCAACTATAGCTCTTCTTCAGGGGGCACGCCGTAGCGTAGTGGTTAAGGCACTGAGCTACAAGCCGGAGGGTCGAGGGTTCAAGTCCCGTTGGGGTCAGGATTTTTAAACTGACCCAAACCCTCTGGCGGCACTATGGCCCTGGGGTCGACTCAGCCTCTAACGGAAATGAGTACCAGGCACTTGTTCTGGGGATAAAGGCGGCCGTCACGCAGGGCTGACAACCCGGCTGACATAAAGTGCTGATTGTCTAGAAAAAAGTGGGAGCCTTAACCTCCTACTACCCCAAGGGCCTCCTGAGGCCTGTAGTGGGATCACTTTACTTATAGCTCTTCTTCTGTATTTTCTAACATTATTTAATATTTCAAACTTTTTCAAACAATTTTTAGAACATTATTATACAATTTTGAAGTATTTATTTAAATATGCAAATCACAATTTTATGACACTGTTAGAAAATATTGCGATGCTAACTGCTCTTTTCCCCACAGAATATATTACTTAGTGTATGATTTTTCTATCGCTGTTTTGGGTTATCGCTGGTTAGATCAGCGTTAGGGAGTGATAAGTAAGTGTACACCCATTTTTAATAAATGTTTGGTAATTTTAATATTATTAATATTTTTTAAATATAGATTTGGGGATTAATTGCAAAGATTGGTCATTTAAATTTCATAGCGACGGATAGTAATCGAGGATGATAATCGATATGTGGTTCGATTTTGGGTTATCACTGGCTCTATAAACTCTGGCGTATGCGCATTGTTGTTCTATAGGACTTTGAAAATATTTCATGCTATTTTAAGTGCAGTTTTTCCCTTTTTTTTTTTTTTTTTTAAATTGTTCACACTTTTCATATTATGTGACATGCAGCATTAATTATGAAGAGCCAATCTTTGTTAGTGCAATGTTAGCTTCAAATTTTTAAATTGGCTATTCTGTGCCACCATATCACCTGTGAATATTTGATCAGAGAACAAGTGACTGCTAGCATCATGTTGGCCAATTGCCAAGATATTTACTCATATATAAGAGGATTCTATCCCAGAAGTCCACCTACATTAGTGGGCAAGTTAGGGTGATAAAATAGGGAAGTTAGTGTACGTCAGATTAGTTTAGCATTCACTTATTGTTAGCAGGTTTTTGTGATAAGTTGGCTGCACTGAGCTATAACTAATACATATTTTACATTATAAATGTGGTGATTTTAAGTTGCGTTGAGATCAACTTCTCATTTCATTTTAAGGCATTTCTCACTTTTTTTTTGGAAAAAAATAAACATATATTTCTATAATAAAAAATTAAAATGTACCTGTTGGCAGGTGCCGTCGTCCTCAACTTTGTTATAATTATGTATATAAAATATTAACTGTAGGCCTTTTGGAAGTTAAGTTCCATCATCAGCAGGATAAGTGTGCACTACTAGTAGTTAAGAGGACGATGGCACCTGCTAACAGGTACATTTTAATTTATATCTTATGACTATTCACCTCAAAGGAATTTGATATGAATTTTATTAGTGTTGAATATATTTCTGATTAAATTAAATGTTTCATACCTCTCCTCATAACCAGTCTTCTAAGTAGACTGCTGTTTCAAATCCATGGCAGATTCATCTTCTGATCGACATAAGAGCAGTCACAGAGAGGGTACTGAAGATGAATCTGCCATGGATTTGAAACTGCAGTCTACTTAGAAGTCTGGATATGAGGAGAGGTATGAAACATTTAATTTAATCTTAAATTAAACCTCACAGTGATTTCTTCCTATAAAAGTTTAATATATATTTATCTCGGGTAATTATTCACATACTGCAACAATAAATTGTGGGTTTGTTTTTTTTTATTTGAATTTATGTAAGTGGCAAGAATCCTCTTTTAAATTCTCCATTTTTTTTTACAATGCCACCAGGTTGTCATATGATATTCTTAGTAATTGCCAGCATTGTAACTCAGTTCAGAGATTTGTGCACCACTACACTTGTGGTTTAAGGCAATGATGCCTTTGTGCAGAGCTACTGGACATGCCGCTGGTTCGAGTCTCCATAGGGAAGAAATTTTCTCACCCTTGTGACCATATGTGGATATGAGGCCAGCAGCCAACTTGTAGACTAGTAAATGTAAACTAACATCACGATAAAAACTAATATCTGAAATAACGTGCAATTTGAACAAAATTTGTTGACTTGATCACTCCCAGATTTGAAATGCGATGCTAATGACATAAGTTATGGAACACTTTTATATAAGATTTTTTTTGATGGGAAATTACCCATAACCTTACCTCCCAACTTCCATTCAATGTCGACTACGTTATTTAAACCTGAATGTTCCATTCTGTCTTAATATGCAACTTAAAATTATTCCACAATCATACAAATACAAACAAAAGTTCCCACTCTAATTTAGAAAATTATTTTTAAAAAAATACAATTTTAGTGACAGTTTATAAACAAGAGCGTCTGCAACAAAGAGAGAACTTGTAAAGTTACCAGCCCTGTGCACCTGCCCTGTGAACTTATGCAAATAGAACAACTCTCAGATTAACAAATCCAATGCACAATCATTTCCCATAGGCAAATCGATGAAGTTTTAGAATGTTGGTCGAATTGTTTTCTCTGCAACGCCTTCGCCATCTAGTGGCTGGAAAAAGAAATAAAGTTATTTCTGGTTTCGTGATGGTAATAGCATTTTATAGGTTGTTGAGTTAGAATCGGTTTGAAGTGTTAATTTGGTTTACGTTATTCGATATTTGAATTGTTGGATCAAAAGAAGGAAATATGCCTGTATTTCATACAAAAACTATTGAAAGCATTTTGGAGCCTGTGGCCCAACAGGTAATTTAATTTGATTCTTTTTGTTCATGGTTCATTTTTTTTGTTTAATTTTTATATTTAACGCATATTGGTTTGCAATTTTGAAGTTGAACAGGTGTACAGTTTTATGAATTATCTTTCATTTATGTATTATATATTTTTTCCATTTTTTAATGTTTTCTGTAAATGGGCGTGCCCCTGATTTATGACAAATTTGTGTTGGTGTTGTATCACGTGATTAATTTACGAAAATGTGACGTCAGAAGAACCACACGTCCAAATATAGACATGTTCAAATAATTCATGTTGACAAGTATTCCTGGTAAACATAGCAACATTTAAAAAAAATGGATTATGCATTAACTAGATTTTATATATACAAAGACCTGAAAACTGTTGAGTCAAAATAACATAGATGATACAGGATATGAACTTACTTTTCGAGATAAGAGCTAATAGTCGGAATCGCTCCTCTCAGGCGCCACATGGGGCGTTGAAAAATGTCAAAGGAATGTTTTGTACCTTCTGTCGTTTATGCCCATAAATAGTCTCACACCTCATAGCAATTGTTCAAAATGACAACCACAGTCATGGCATGTCTTGCAATTGTCAATGAAATTCCATTGCACTTCAAATATTCCTATTTTGTTGTATCATAAAACAGGCAGTTTGCTCTTTCTCAGTTTCTACTGGGGTTTCATACACTGGCATATATGCATAAGAAAACATATATTCAGAGAACTATGATGTAATGGGAGGATTTTATGCCAAAAGTCCAACTACCCTAGTCACTGTTAAAACAGAATAGCCAACTTTTTCTTATAGTGTGCCAGATTATCCAATAAACTGTAAACTAATCTGGTGTTCACTAACTTCTCCATTTTCTCAGCCAACAAAATAAAATGAGTATAGGTGGACTCTTTGGGAATGAAAGACGTGCATGGAAGCTTCTTGTAGGAAAACCAGAGGGAAAATGCCCAGTTGGTAGACCAATAATGAGGTGGGAGAATAGCATTAACTATGAGTTGTGGGATGTAGATTATACAGAAAAGATTGGAAAGCATTAGCTCAGGATAGGGATGTATGGAGAGCTTATGTCCATGTGGCCATGAATCTATGGGTTCGATAATGCCAGTGAGTAAGTAAGTATAAGTGGACTCTTGCCTTAGGTCCTCTACATTTACCAAGGAATCTTAAAATTCTATCACTGCAACTGAAGCTATGTTAATTATTTTATTTATCATCTGCCACGCCATTTAATTTGAGATGAGATCATCATGCATGTAAATGGTTTTTGATTAAGAAGATAGCCAATTGACACCTGGGTGAAAATATATTCTGGAAATATGTAGATGATAAATTCATAATTTCCTATAGAATCATGGAACACAAATGTTTACATTTCTGTTTTTTTTTAATATATGATCAATTTTGGATACTTGACACATATTGCTCAATGTGATTCAGCAGGATTTAAACCTATGCTATTTTCCAAGAAGAAAATTATTATTAACAGTATCAAAAGTTTATCTTCTTCTTTTCCTTAGTTTAATCTCTCCATTTTTTACTTCACGTGGTCCATAAATTAGTACACTCTAATCATTGATTTTTTTTGCAAATACCCCAGGTTGTCTTTCGACATTCCTGGTGTTCTCTCCTGGCATGGCATACTTGTAACCCACTGAGGTTGGGGCACCTGGAAGGCGGGGTAATGCTGCCCCAATGAAATGATGGGTGATGATGATGAAGATAGTGGTGTGCCAGGAGAGTCCCTAATCCTAAGCTTAATCTAAGATGAATATAATGATGATGATGGCTATATGATTTTGGGGACCGTTTGGGCCTTAAAGTTTTCCTGACATTTGTCTTACAGCTGAGGAAAAACCCCGATAAAAACCTCACCCAGGAAAACTGTCCTGACCGGGGATCAAACCCGGGCCTGCTGCATGACAAGGCAGCACACTACCTCGAGACCACAGCATCATTGATGGAAACATAAATACTACCGTATTTTACCGACTATAAGACACTCCTTAATTTTTAAGCAATTTTTAAAAAAATAACATTTTTACCATTTTTATTATTACATTGCAAAGCCAGACTAAAAAAATCTTAGTTTATAAAACCGTTATGATCTTTAAAATCCCAAAAAATTGTCATCTGAACTTTTTTCTTCTTCTTCCTCTTTGTCATTGTTGTCCTCTTCATATATAAGATGGTCTTCACTGCCATCAAGAGTGTTACTTACGCCACACTTTTTGAAAGATTTAACAATAATGTCTTCTCTCACTCTAGACCACGACTTTTTTTATCCACTGACACACTTGTTTGATTGTATGACTTTTAAATCTCCCTTTGGCATAAATTCATGTTGGGTTTCATCTGTCGTCCATTTGTTCAAGTTCACTGGCATCGCAGACTGCATTGATGCATCATAGGCTAGACAGTATCCTGGGTATGTGATGGCGGGGCAGGAGGGAGACAGTGTTAGCCAGCTTGTGAATCCCCGCTACTCATGTTCGTCGCATCGGGCACTGCTGCTGCCAGTTGAATTCAATGTTACCAGATAGAGATAGGTTTCCTGCGGCATCAAATACATGGCCATTTTTAAGACTGGTGGGAATTTAAATTCAAACACAGGACATCTTTTTTATTAATTTCGAGTATAAGACGAACCTGAATTTTGGAGGCAAATTTTTAAAGAAAAAAGTGTGTCTTATAGTCTTATATGGTATATGACATGTTTAAAATTTTTGTATTTTTCAATTGAGATCCTACCAAAATTTTCTCATTCAACTAATGTGATGGTTGGGTACAAGCTGGCATATGTCCAGTGTGCCCGTGAGGTTATCATGACATGAAAGGAGGAAAAAAAATCTGCACTCTTCTAGTCTCATTATTGAATCAAGGCAATTATTAAAACTTATAGCAGAAGTGTAAGGAAATTAAATTTAAAAAGAAAGTACCAAAAAGAATTCAATTTATTGCAATTCTACTACTATAATAGCATAACAGCCCAATACTGGGCGTCAGCCCCTCCTTTGTTAGACATTACTAGACCAAGTTAATTTAGTTTCGCTTATTTGCCTACAGATGTCATGAATGGTACGTGGTCAACATACCGACCCAATGAGACATCTATTAGGCAACGAAGGTATTAGTAGGATGAAAAAGTTGATAAATTTTGCTAAGAGGCCTCTTTATTTAGGCTTAAGGATCTTTTACAAGCCTGAAAATCTTTGGACTCAGGACCTACGGCTTAAAGTCTCTCCTGGAGGACTTACTCCTTGGATTTTTCCATCCTAAAAATACCCATCAACCCCGGCTGGACTGGTACCCACGACCCTTGGGAACAGAGGCGGGGAACATAACCACTAGCCCACCGCGGCCAACATTACAATTCTAATTTACAGTATAAAATTTCTGTAGACTTACGACTCACTGAAACCACCAGTGGATCATTCTGCCCTTCTAGAAACGTGAGTAGAAAGAAGAGATATAGGGTCAGAACATAGAGGTAGTCACCCTGCCTCTTTTAGTGCTATTGGCGAGGAATCATGGATTTTTTTGTCTGTCCTTCACGTTTCTTTTTACACGCTTTATATTAGCTTGACATGTATCTGTCTATCTATGTAACAGAATTTTTCAACACAATTTTCACCCACTTAAAAACATTGGATCAACTTGAAACTTTGTATACTTGTAAAGGACCAATGACAATACAATAATTTCATAAATTTTTTCTAAGATCCTGGCCAGGATCATCAAGACATATAAAAAATAAAGACTGGTATAATAGGTTGCAGACTTATCGATTTTTTATTCTATCGTTGTAAGAAATGAATATTATATCCTCTGGTAGCTCAGTTGGTAGAGCAGTGGACTGTAGTGGTATATAATTTCAGTAATCCATAGGTCGCTGGTTCAAATCCAGCCCGGGGGATTTTTTTTAGAAGAGTATTTCTTTTAGCTCATACTACAATAGTATCGAATTTAAAGATATTTACGTTTTTATCTTATTCTGTAAAATATTAATGACACATTTGTAAACTTACCACATTGTAATTTTTCCAAAAAATATGAGAAGGGTACGATTAACTGTAACTATTCATCTATATTAAAATATTCAAAAATATTATAATAATGTTAGATTATAATAATTAAAAAAAACATATAACTATATTCGTGCCTAGACATTAAAAATATCGTAAGCAATTCAATTTTTGATGGGATTCCCGTTTATGACAATCAATTAAACTAAAAAATAGAAAATAAATAATAGTTTAAAAAAATAAAACAACGCGCTTTATTAGAAAACCGAACTAAAAAATGAAAAACAATTTTAATTTCCAACGCGCTTGGGATAAAACTAAATTGGTGAACAAAAAAAATCATCTCCAACACATCTAGAATAAAACTAGACTTATCTACAAAAAAAAACAATTTTACCATCAAAAGCGTGGGGCGCTTTTTTATGGTTTTTACGTTTTTTTTCTTGGAGACTTTACTTTTATCAACATCTGTTTATTATCAAATACCGTATATTAATTGATATAGAGTACCCTACACTTTTGACGGTAAAATTATGTTTTTGTAGATAACTCTAGTTTTATTCTAGATGTGTTCGAGAAGATTTTTTTTGTTGACCACTTTAATTTTATCCCAAGCGCGTTGGAAATTAAAATTATATTTAGTTTCTTAGTTCGGTTTTCTAATAAAGCCTGTTTAGTTTTTTAAATCTATTATTTATTTTTAATAGGATCCCTTTTACCATTTTATAACCTGTGCTATGTACAAATGATATATGTCAATGTGGAAGGTTACATTAGGAATTCCTAAAAGTTAGTTGGAATGCGTCTAAATGTCACAAGTAGTAGGGTGCAGAAAGGCAAATAGTTTTCAGATACTTTTCAAATTCACAATGTGTTAAAGCAATGATATACACTGTCTCGTCTGTTATCCAATTTTGTACTACAAGTGTGCAATAAAATCTTTAGAGGATGAAAAAGCATGCAACTCAATGGCATTAATCAACTCTGAAATCACATGTTATCATGCATTACAGGAAGTCCTGCCATCCCAACAAATCTAAAAGAAATATTAAAGAAAATCTAAAAAATTGTGATTCTTTCAGTTATACTATGCAGAACATGATCTCTTAATTTAAGTGAGGAGAAAAAAGTTATTGCCAATAAGAGTATTTTAACCAAAGAGAGATGAACAGACAGGTGAATGGAGAAAACTACACAACAATGACTTAAATGATCATTATGAGAAACCAGATGAAATAAGAACGATTAATTAATAAATGAGTTGGATAAAATGTTTTAACATCTCACCTCACAAAGTTGCATATCTTCACGATACCGGTTTCAAAAGTATAGTATTACTTCCATATTCAGTCAAATTCCAGCTCAGTTTGACTGAAGATGGAAGTAATAATATACTTTTGAAACCGGTATCGTGAAGACATGCAACTTTGTGAGATGAGATGTTAAAACATTTTCTCCAACTCATTTATTAATATAAATACCTCATAGTGTTTCCTCCCACTGTAAATTTAATTTAAAAAAAAGAACAATTAAGTCTGAAATGGACAGGACATGTAGCATGAATGACAAATAATGATGGGCATGGAAACTTCTTGTATCTAATCCAGAGGGAAAGCATCCGATAGGTAGGCCAAAAATGAAGTGGGAGAATAACATCAACTTTGATGTGAGATAGGTGAATTATACAAGAAAAAATTGGAAAATACTATTTCATAATAGGATAGAATGAAGAGCTTATGTTTGTGTGGCCATGAACTTCTGGGTTTGGTAATGTCCGTGAGTTATTAGAGTTATATTATTACATACATTATCTAGTTATTCTGTCTAAACAAGTGATTGTTGTGTGATATTAATTAAGATGTTTTTTTTTATATTGTAGGTTTCACGGTTAGTGATTCTTCATGAAGAAGCAGAAGATGGAAATGCTATGCCAGACCTGGAGCGTCCGGTTATGGCAGTTAGCCGGGCTGTCACCAATCTTGTAAAGGTGAAGTGTGCATTGATTGTTTAACTAAAATTTGATAATTATATAAAGTGTCCTGAAACTATTCATTCAAATTAATACAGGAGGTAGAGAACATCAAAACAAATATGTTTCGATGAGAAACATCCATCCATCCATAGTAATTCTGCCCGAGGGCAGGTCTTTCACTGCAGTCATAGCATTTTCATGCTATGTTTTGCACCTTTACTAGGGAATTATAGGTGTGGTAGCTTCCCGTTGCTTTCCACACCGGTGAAGGATGGTGATGATAATGATAAGTATGATGATGATGGCCGGATGATTTTTGGGGACCGTTGGGCCCTAAGCTTCCTGACATTTGTCTTACAGGTGAGGAAAAACCCCAAAAAAACCTCACTCAGGAAGCTTGTCCCAACCGGGAATCGAACCTGGGCCTGCTGCATAACAAGGCAGTGTGTTACCTTGAGACCACAGCGGTGGACGATGAGGAACATATGGTGTCATAAATCAACTTGTAATGTTAGAGAACATTTTCTTAGTGGTGCTGACATAAGCTGTTGTGTCGGTCGAGGTGGCACTGTGGCCTGGCCACCCGGGTCACCTGACCTCACGTGTGTGGATTACTTCCTCTGGGGGCATATGAAGCAGCTGGTGTATTAAACCGTTGTGGAAACAGAAAAAAACCTCATCACTAGAATTGCCATTGCTGCTGGGACCATTGTGGACATGCCAGGAATCTTCGAACAAACACAAGAATCAATGGCCAGACAATGTACTGTGTACATACAGGCCAATGTATTTGTATTTTTTTAAAACCTGGTTAAGTGGCAGACAAGGCCTTAATCTGCCAGGTAAAATAAAGCTATTATTAATATTATTATTAATGTTTGGGCATTCAAGAAATTCCTATGATGCTACTGCTGTAATTAGCATGTTGAACTATCTTCTGTGTAAATCGTTCCTAACATTGCAAGTTGACTTCAGAGACCACATGTCTCTTATCGAAATATATTTATTATTTTGATGTTTTATACCTGCTGTATTAAAATGAACAAATAGTTTAGGAACACCCTGTATATAATTATATATCGTCGCCAGCCACCAAAAATCTGTCCATATACTTTGAAAGGGGATTTCATAGGAGCTAACTTACAAGAGAATTTCTGACCTTACAAGGGAACTGTCAACATCTGCATGCTGAAATCTACCTTGAAATTTCTTCCAGAGAAGCATTGTGATGTAACCAAGGCCATGTCCCAGAAATTATCTGCCATTTTTAACTGCAAATTGAAAAAAATACAAGTGCCAAATTTCATTTAAACTACAGGGAAGTAATGCAATTCATGAATTGGTAGATTGAATAACCCTCACTACCTTGCCATCCATTCTGCATCCCTCTCTCCGCTCTGCTCTTAATCAAGCAGGGAGTCCATCTGCTCTGTACAGTGGGTTTCCATTGCTGGATTCTGGATTTGATTTATGTGCCTTGAAGTTAAAATCATCAAATAATTTTTTGGACACTGCCTTTGTCGATCCCAAATCATCTCTGGGAGAAATTTCAGGTTAGGTTTCAGCTTGCAATGGTAAGTAAGCAAGACAAACATTGAGGATTCTTGGAATTATGATCACCTGCATTATTTTCAAGAATAAATAAGAAACTCACAATTAAGGTATAAGAATGTAAATAATTACCTGACTAAGTTTGCCGTGCTGGCTCAGGTTGTAGCAATTCTGCTTTCTGACTAGTGGACCCAGGTTCGATACCTGCAGTTTTGAAAATTTTAATTGTTAAAATAATTAAACTTTTGAGAATAAAGTTCTTAGGAAAATTTTTGGACCAAAGAGAAATGAACAGACAGGTGAATGGAGAATACTACATAACAATGAACTACATGGTCTTTATAGGAAGCCAGGTATAATAAGAACAGTTAAGTCCTGTAGACTGCGATGAGCAGGAAACATTGCACATATGGGGAATGAAAGACGTGCATGGAAGCTTCTTGTAGAAAAGCCAGAGGGAAAACGCCCAGTTGGTAGACCAAGATTGAGGTGGGAGAACAACATTAACTATGATTTGAGGGAAGTAGATTATACAGGGAATGATTGGAAAGAATTATCTCAGGATAGGGATGTATGGAGAGCTTATGTCTGCGCTGCCATGAACCTATGGGTTCGATAGTGCCAGTGAGTAAGTAAGTAAATATATATCTTCTACATAAAGTGGTCTGCCAAAGTGGTGTGTAAATTGAAAACAGACTACATTAATGCCATCGATCTGCCCAATGTGGAACCTGTAGCACATAAAGTGCAGTGGGTGGCATTAGAACACACATGCCATAATTACCTGAGAAAAATGTAAATACGTCTTTTTTCCAAAAGAATCCTCAAAAGTCTTAAAATTGAATTAGAAGTTGACTTTAATTTACTCTAAAGATATCCGTATTATCGTTTGAACCTGGCTATTGCCATTTGTGAAACAGAATATCCAACTTATGACGAATATGCCAACACACAAAAATGATCACAATGGCCGAGTCACTGTTTGAAATTTCATCAAACTATCTAAAGAGGAAAAAATCTATAAAACTTGAGATAATTTTTGTAACATAAACTAAATATAGCTGTGTTTTTGTTATTCATTTCATACATCTCAACGATGGATGAATTATATTTGAAGAGAAAAATTATATGCTCAGACTGGGGCTCAAACCCAGGACCTTTCAAACTGTAGTCGAATGCTGTAATTTTTCTCTTCAAATATAATTTATCTATCCTTGAGATGTATGAAATGAATAATAAAAATATCAAAAGAAATCGTACTGGCTTTATAATGTATTATAAGATTCCCTATTAAATGTCTTAATAAAGAAGCCACCATTTGCAAAATAGAAGCAAATGTTTCATAGCATTTGGTGCACGGGAATTAACAGTGTATATAAGAGAAAAATTTGCATTTAGATTGGAGATCGCTCAGGTAGCTCAGTCGGTAGAGCATTCGACTAGAGTTTGAAAGGTCCTGGGTTTGAGCCCCAGTCTGAGCTTATAATTTTTCTCTTCAAATATAAATGTAGCTTTTTAACTTTCGTAGGAATTAATCACTATGAGGTTTAATTTATGGTGAAATTAAATGTTTCTTACCTCTCCTTATATTGAAAATGAAAACAAATCAGGAATTTATCAGATCAAATGCAGGGATTGTGACAAAATTTATATTGGAAAAATGAAAAGAAATTTGAAAACAAGTGTGAAAGAACATCTTAGAAACATCAAAAATGGAGAAGGGGAAAAGTTAGCAGTAGCTGCTCATGCTTGGTCCGAAAAACATTTAATTGAATCAAAAGCCAGTCTAATTAAACAAATAGACAAACAAAAGGAACTCACGGTTTGGGAAAAGATCCACATTCAGAAAAACAAAGGAAAACTTATGACATTTGAAATTCCTGCAAATTTTGACCTGATCCAGAGGTTCATCGGTCCACCAACAGAGGGAAGAAGAAGAGTTTCTTCTGATCGACATAACATCAGTCGCCAAAGAAGTACTGAAGATGAGACCGTTATGGTCTCGAAATCGCGATCTGCTTAGAAGATTATATGAGGAGAGGTAAGAAACATTTAATTTCACCATAAATGTATCTAACCTAATCAAATGTATCAAAATGTAAGAGAATGTAATGTGCCTTCTCATCAGGTAAAAATTTCTGGTAAACATCATCATCAGCTGCAGCACTATAGCCCGATTCGAGCCTTGGTTTCTCTCAGAACCCTCTTCCAGGCATCTCTGTCTCTAGAATCCAGAGCCACCGTCCCTCGATTCTCAGCTTCCTCACATCCTCCAAAATTCCATCCATCCAACAAAGTTTCAGTCGTCCCACATTCCTTTTGTCTGGTAAACATGTACACTTTGAAAGGAGAGATCTTATGGATAATTTTTGGACCAATTAGAGAAAGCGATGGCACATGGCATATGCAAATGAACTCTGAATTAAATAATCTAATATGAAATAAAAATGTAATAAACCACATTAAAGCTCAAAGACTGTGCTGGTTTGGACATATAAATAAAATGCAAGAAGACAAGCTTGTAAGAAGAATATACAAATGGAAACCAATATGCACCAGAACAGCTGGACTCCCCAAAAAACAGATGGCAGGATGACGATACGAAAGATATATTAGAAATGAAAATTGGAAATTGACCAGTCTGTATCCAGAATAGATCTAGTGGAGAAAAATTGTTTGAGGAGGCCAAAACTTCAATGAGGTTGTAGTCGCCTGCTAAAGAAGAAGAAGAAACATGTACACTAAATTGTCCATAGTGGAAACATGAGTAAACATTTTACTATAGCAGAAATGTAAATAGACATGTTGGCAACAAGTGATACTATTGATATGGTTCATAACTAGTGGTTCTTTTCAAAATTCTTAGGTGATCATCAACACTAGTTTACCTTACTATAGTTTAAATCTACAGCAAACTCCCGATTATCCTTGTTAATTGGGACCAAGATACGCACGGAAAATCGAAAAACACAGATAATCCAATCAAATTATTCGGTTCCGTGGAAGTTGATCAGAAATTCATTTACCCACTTTAACACTACTTAAATGCAACAAATGTTCATAAAATGTTATATTAAATGTATTTAGATGTGAGTCGTAATTATTAGGGCAGGGCAATTAATGATTTTGCATCTTTTTCTTATGAAGGTTGAAACATTGCTTGCATATATGAAAATGTACGACATTAAAAAACGGATTAAATAAAAGCAATTTGTTAGGGCATGTTTTTGCATTTTCTTAACTTTTCTAGGGATAGGTAATTTTTTGGCAATTTTTAGGTTATTTTGAACATTTTTTACACTTTTCCGGAAGGCTGTGACATTATTTGTATTTGATTTAAGATTTTTATTATAATTCAGTATTTTTCCTTGTCAATACAATTTCTTGGAATTAAGTAGTTGTTTTACTAACTACTACCCCTATTTTTCAAGGTATGTGCATAATGATCTTGCCCACTTCTAGGAATTTTATTCAATTTCTTAGAGCTTATGCTAGCTTCTACCCTTATTCTGATTGTTAACTGCAATTCAAAATTGCTGTAAAAGTGCACTGTGTAATTCAAATGGATTTTCTGCAATAAAAGGTACTGTAATATGTATTTTTAAATACTTTTCTTTTAATATTTTGATGTTAAGTTAAATTTTATGTAATTCAGTAATCAAGTGAGTACTTAATCTAATAAATAGTATTTTTATTGGTAATTCTTAACTTTTTATTCGTCATTTTTTTATTTTATTGGTCTTTTTTTGCATTTTTTAGGTCATAAATGCATTTTTTATTTCGCATTTTTTACCAATTTATAGGTCATTAAATGCCTTGCCCTAGTAATTATCATTAATTTATTTTACTCGTAAGTATGAAAAAAAAAAGTGGGACTATTTCCTGTCATGACCACTCTGGTTACAACAGTTATTCAAAATGGCCATCGTAACCATCGATAACCATACTTACAACCAGCAATGACACAAGTAATCAGCAATAACCACACTAGTAACCACCGATGACCATACTACTAATCAGCGATAAACCCAATGCCACAGAATGTGGTTTCAATCTGTAACAACAAACTTTCAGTGACTCACACAACAGAAATTTCTGAAATTGTATTGTATTCTCAGAATGTTGGTTGGTACCATTAAATGCATCAGGGGAGGGGGTTGTGAGTGATGGTTACTATATTGTGCTACGAGGGTGGATCAAATATAAACCGGAATTTGTATCTGGAGTTTCGGGTAGCGAACTGCAAAGGTTGCGGTTTGGAGGGGAAGTTGGTGGGGGTGTCTGGAGTAGGGATCTTGATGTGTCGCACTCCGAAGAGCGGCCGCTTGCTTCAGTATGCCATGAGCAAGCAAGAGGTACACATGTCTGTTGCACAATGCATTATTATTAAGTTTTTGGTGAAAGAAGGCCCTAAACCTTCTGAAATTTTGTGAAGGTTCATGCGCAGTTCGGGGAAGCAACTCTTTCGAAGACGCAGGTGTATGATTGGTGCAAACAAATTTTAACGGGCCGGGATTCAGTGGAAAATGAGCCTTACCAAAGACGGCAATGAACAAGCACATCTGCAGACAACATTCGTGCTGTGCGGGACCTTATTGAGGAGGATTGGTGCGTAACAATTTCTGAAATTGCTTCACTCGTTGGAATAAGCTTTGGAAGTGTTCATGCCGTCATCAGTGATGAACTCAAATTCCGAAAATTGTCTGCCAGGTGGATTCCTCGGCTCCTCAGCCACGAACAAAAAAATTTTACGAAAAACTGTTGAAAATGCATTGGACACCTCTGGAACATCCTCCCTACAGTCCAGATTTGTCACCCTGTGACTACCATTTTTTTGGGCCACTAAAAGAAAACCTGGGAGGAAGGCAGTTTGGTGACAATGCAGCAGTAGAGGAGTTCATGCGCAACTGGCTGACTACACGTCATCCCTCATTCTTCAAGGACAGCATCAAAAAGTTGCCAACTCGATGGCAAAAGTGTGTTGGAAATGCAGGAGACTGTGTAGAAAAATGAGGTGATGATTTTGTATTTTTTTGTTAATTCAATAAAATTGTAAACAATAATTCCGGTTTATATTTGATTCACCCTCGTAGTTTCTAAGCACAGTTCACAGTAGCATGTTTAAAAATAAATAATTTTTTTCATAACAATACAAAATACAGTACAGTATTTATCTTCATTTTTAAAAAAATACAGTAAAAAGTGTCATGCATGGATAATCAACAAACCGGATAATATGCGCATGGATAATCGGGAGTCTGATGTATATAGATTCAAGTTGCAAACTATCTCAATTATTTCTTTAAATATCTGACTTATCTCAAGATGCCAAAATGTTTTTTTTCTATTTCAACATGTACTAACATCATTTGCTATTATGTCCTACCTTGTTATTTAGGATTTTCTTAAATTAGTAAAATAATACCTACCTCCATCTTTCCATTCCTCCCTCTGACATAAATGCAGCACCTGATATCAAATGGTTTTGAATGATTTTTGGTTCATTTGATTTCTGGTGTTTCTAAGCACAACTAATATTTTTATGTATTCTTATGAGTACCGATACTAAAATCTTAGTTTTGCTTTTTTTATGCAAATTATAAGCAGACGGGTAATAGATTTGAAGGCATCTGTCTGCAAACTTGCATTTAGCCATTGAAACTTAAAGGAATTGGTGTTCAGCGAGCTACGAAAGTTCAAAATAAGTTGTTCTCCCTTAGCACTACAGCCCTACATAAACCCTGGCTTCCCTGAAAAATTTCCTCCACTGCTTTCTTTCAAATTCTTATTTCACATTTCCTCTAGGTAATTTTTAACATCCTGTAACTACTTTTTTTTTCAGCTCTAGTTTCAAGATTCAAGGATTCAAATTGAACCAGGATTGATGAATTTTTAAGGGCGCAAAAATGCTGAGCATAACTTTCTTTAGAAGTCCACCACTGTAGTCTCAAGGAAGCATACTGCCTTGTCATGCAGCAGGCCCAGGTTTAATCCCCAGTTGGGACAAGTTTTCTGGGTGAGGTTTTATCAGGGTTTTTCCTCACTTGTAAGACAAATGTCAGGAAACTTTAAGGCCCAAACAGTTCCCGAACATCATGTGGTCATTATAATCATCATCATTCATATCTGCTTTAGTTTAAGTTTACGATTAAGGACTCTCCTGGCCCACCACTGTCATCATCATCACTCATCATATCATCGGGACAGTCGTAACCCCACTTTCCAGGGGCCCCAACCTCAGAAGTGGTTACAGTAATGCCAATACCAGGACAGAACACCAGTAATGTCGAAATGACAACCTTGGGCATTGAATAATGAAAAAAAAAAAGCTTTCATAGGAAGGGAAGTAAAGCTGTGGGGTCCCATGTTATACATTTATGGAACATAAAAGAACCTCAAACCTGAAAAGAGGCTTAGAAAATTTTGTCAGTACTTTCACATACATACAAGAATACCAAAGGCCTGTTGCACCATCAAACGACCACATGAAATAGAAGGAAATGGTTGACATGAATGTGGAGAAATCGATGAAATTAAGTTTTTGACGGCAGAAAACTGCAGAATCCCTGAGAAAAACCTGAACATCTCCAATTCATCCATCACAAAACCCATATGGAGTTACTGAGATACGAACATGGGACCCAGAAGTGAAGGGCGAGTGATTACCACTTGTGCCACAGAGCTGCCTATTTTTTCAATAAATACCAAAATTTTATAGCCTTCTCATTTCAAATTAACTTTATGAAGTAAAATAAATTATTTTTTTATGTAAATTTGAAATAGAGCTATGGAATACTGGAGTTCAGCTCTTTCAGTTTGTTGACATGCTGTTTTATTGTGACTAGGTTGGACGTGAAACTATCAACTCCAGCGAAGATGCAATTTTAAAGCAGGATATGCCAGCAGCTTTGATACGAGTGGAGGGTGCATCAAGGTTGCTTGAAGAAGCTTCTGCAATGCTCAAGATTGACCCTTACAGTGGTCCTGCTAGGTATGTGTTCTATACAAGTATGTATCTCTCAGCAATAAAATGGTTATTCTTCCAGTTATATTATATGGAGAGAAAACATGGTCTCTTACTTTAAGGGTGGAGAAAAAAATTATGAATATTTAAGAATAAAGTTCTCACAAGGCAACTGTCAAACATTGCATGCCGAAACCTCTTGAAATTTCTCCAAGAAAAGCATTGTGAAGTACCAAAACCATCAAAAAATTATCTGCTGTTTTTAATTGCAAGGCATAGAAATTGAAACGAGAATCCAGCAATATCAAACCCTTGCAATATCAAACCCTTCCAAGAGTAAGATCAGTGCAAAGTGAGGTGGGACACGGTGCAGTACTTCCATGTAGTATAAATGAGAGATTTGGCACTGGATTTTAATGCCTTGTTGTTAAAAATGGTAGATAATTTTTTTTTTGACATGGTCTTTGTACTTCAAAATGCTTTTCTGGAAGAAATTTCAAGGTTGGTTTCGGCATTCAATGGTAGACAGTTCCTTTGTTAGGAACATTTTTGGGCTGAGAGAGACGAACAGACAGGTAACTGGAGAAGACTACATAACTGTGAGCTACATGATCTTCATGGAATACCAGATTTCATAAGAACAATTAAGTTTCATAGATTTTAATGTCCCTGAATGGGGAATGAAAGACATGCATGGAAGCTTCTTGTAGGAAAACCAGAGGGAAAACGCCCAGTTGGTAGACCAAGAATGAGGTAGGAGAATAACATTAACTATGATTTGAGGGAAGTAGATTATACAGGGGATGATTGGAAAACATTAGCTCAGGATAGGGATATATGGAGAGCTTATGTATGCGTGGCCATGAACCTACAGGTTCGATAGTGCCAGTGAATTAGTTAGTTGGTTGGTTAGTTAGATTTTAATGTCCAGGACATGTGGCAAAAATGATAAATGAAAGAGGGGCATGGAAACTTCATGTAGGAAAAGCAGAGGAAAAACGCTTAGTAAGTAGCTGAGAATGAGAAGGGAGAATAACATTAACCATGATTTGAGGGAGGACAATTATGCAGTGGATGATTAAAACACATTAGCTCAGGGTAAGGATGTATGGAAAGCTTATGTCCACATGACTATGAACCTCTGGGTACGATAGTTCCAGTGAGTTAGTTATCATACAGAAATATTTTTAGCTTGATGTGTGTGTGTTTTCCAGTGTCTCATTGCACTTTTCATGCTTCAGGTTCTGCACTACGTGGACAGATGGCATTAATGGGATCTATTTTCAATTTATGCAGCGCATTGACAAACCATATACATGGATTTTGTTAATATTATTCAATTTCTAAACATCTTAATGATGGACAAATTATATTTGAAAAGAAAAATATATGCCTAGACTGGGGTTTGAACCCAGGACCTTTGACTCTCTATGTCAATGCCCTTCCATCTGCATTTGGGGTTAGGGAATTAACTATTTATAAGAGAAAAATACACATTTAGATTGGAGGCCTAGGTAGCTCAGATGGAAGAGCATTGACATAGATAGTCAAAGGTCCTGGGTTCAAACCCCAGTCTAGGTGTATGTTTTTCTTTTCAAATATAACATATACATGGATGTTGTACACTAAAACTAAACTCCATGGCATGACAGGCCTAGAAAACCTTCGGCCTTCCAGCTGGCTGCTGGTCTCACATCCACATATATTAATCATTTAGGTAGACAGTCAGGATAGGGGTGACATGTGGTCAGCATTTTGGAACCCCAGCTGCTATAACTGGTTTTCTCAATCTGGAGCCGCTATTTATTGTAGCTACCCAAATTCCTCACAATGCAGGGTGGGCATTGGTCCCATACTGGCTGAAATTCCACGAGAAAATTTCTTTCCCCATGGAGACCAAACCAGCAAAAGTCCCATAGCTCTCCACCAAGACATCTTGCCTTAACCATTCAGCCACGTTGTGGGATGGTTGTTGTGTAATTGTATTTTTTACGGAGACGAATGTAGGTTGAATATGTTTTTAAGTGTAAAGATGTTGTGTGGGGGGTGAAGATGAAGAGAATGGAGAAGGTTAGATCCAATGATGCACATAGCCTACTCCTGTTAAAAAATTGCCAAGGGAACCACCAAGTTTAATATTTTCATCTGAAGATTGAATTGCTATCAACAGTACCACATACTTTCTTAACATAACCTACTGTAGAGGGATTTGGAATTTAGTCATGCCATCTATTGCACAGTCTAGTAATTAAAAATTGTATATCTACCACCAAGATTTAAAATATTACTAATAAAATTTCATATTTTCTTAACCACATTCTACTACTTCTCTAAACTCCTCTAAAGAAACATTAAACTAAAAATTTATAAACTGGGCTACATCATCTCCATAAGAAAACACATATAATAAATACAGTTAAGTCACATAGACTATGATGGGTAGGACATATGACTCGAATGGGGAATGAAAGAGGGGCATGGAAGCTTCTTGTAGCAAAACCAGAGGTTACCACAAATGAGGTGGGAGAATAATAATATCCATGATTTGAGAGAAGTAGATTATACAGGGAATAATTGAAAAACATAAGCTCAGGATAGGGATGTATGGAGAGCTTATGTATGTGGGTTTGATAGAGCCAGTGAGTTGGTTAGTTATTCTTCCAGTTATACTATATGGATATCTTATTTTAAGAGAGGAGAAAAGATTACAAGTATTTGAGAATAAAATGCTTAGGAAAATTCTTCGGTCATAAGGAGACAGTTGAATGGAGAAAACTACATAACAGCAAGCTTACCTGATTTTTATGGAAAATCACAATAGTAAGAACAGTTAATTCTCATAAATTAGGTTGGGCAGGACATGTGGACAATGAAAGAGAGGCCATGGAAACTTCTTATAGGAAAGCCAAGTGGAAAATGCCCTGTAGGGAGGTCAAGAATGAGGTGAGAGAATGATATTAATTGTGATTGAGAGAGGTAAATTGTACAATGGTCCTGTGCCTTAGGCGAGATGCCTTAGCGCAGAGCTACAGGACTTGCGTTGGTTCGAGTTACCATGGGGGAAGAAATTTTCTTGTGGAATTTTGGCCTATATGGGACTAGTGCCCACCCAGCATTATCAGGAATTTGGGTAGCTACAATAAGTAGCAGCTCCAGGTTAAGAAAACCAACAATAATGGTTGGGGGACTCAACATGTTGATCTGATGTCATCCCTACTCTGGCTGGATGATCTACCTCTGTGATTAATGCATGTGGATGTGAGGCCAGCAGCCAACTGGTAGGCTAAAGGTCATCTTGAAACGCTATGCAGTATAGTATAAATTATATAAGGCAGGGACCCCAAACTATGGCCCATGGATTGGATATGGCCCTCAATCATATTCTATCTGGCCTTGTAGTCCTGTAGCATTTTAATAAGTTAAAATATGCTAAGGGTAGGCTTATAATATTAGTGTATCAGTAATGGAAGGAGAACATGTGAAATATGTTATAACAACATAACATGAAAAGTAGCAAATCTACACACGTTTATAATAATAATAACAACAACAAACAATGAAATAATATGGTCATGTAAAAAGAATAACAGAAGACAGATTCCCAGAAGAATTCTAAAATGGATGACATTTAGTAGAAGAAGAAGAAAACGGCCAAAAATAATGTGGATTGATGTTGAATGCAGGCTTTCATGGCCGGTAATCATAATGTTGAGTGATTCCGGGCTTTGTGGCCATGGTCCATTACTGGTGTTCCTACCAGATGTTTCTCCCTCAGCTGCAGAGGGCATCTTCAGTGGCAAGTACTCTAGGTGTTGTTTCCTGGTCGGAGGCTCGACTGCAGCTGCGGAGGGAGAAATGTCTGGAGGCTCGACTGTGAATTCACAGTCGAGCCTCTGACCAGAAAACAACACCTAGAAGTACTCACCACTGAAGATACCCTCTGCAGCTGAGGGAGAAACGTCTGGTAGGAACACTAGTAATGGACCACAGCCACGAAGCTTGGAATCACTCAACATTGTGGATTGATGTTTCGAGCAGTATAAGAGAAAAATGATTGGACGATGACAGTAGATTAATTGGGCACTGGAAGGTGTTGTGAAACCTGCTAAATAATAATAATAATAATAATAATAATAATAATAATAGCAATAATAATCTGCAACACCTATAAAAGGGCCTATGGCCCATGCCACCCTGATGTTTCTTCCATTTGGCCCGCGATATGAATAAGTTTGGGCAGCTCCGATATAAGGCATAATTGGAAAACATTAACTCAGGATAGGGATAAATGAAGAGCTTATGTCTCCATTTTCAATAATGCCAGAGAGTTAGATTTTGATGTTTTATTTTAGGAAGTAATATTTTGAGGTTCTTTTAATTATTTTATTTTGAGTCTGTTTATCTTACCTCAATATTAATGTTGATTTGTTCTTGAACATGTTTCGATTGGATCCCAATCCCAATTTTGATACTACTTATATCAAGTAAATAGTTGCTATCACAAGCCTGACTCTATGCACAAAGATAAATTTTGTGGGATAATTGAGAATGTTGAATCCGAGATCACTAGGACATTTAATGAGACATGCTAATTGTTAAAGCACACAGATGATTACTGTTATATGTAGAGCTAGGAATTTTAGGTGCAAAATTTTGGTGTAAAAGATGCTTTATTTTAGCACAAGAAGGTGCAATTTTTTTAAAGAAAAGTTGCAAATTTCCCATGTAAATAATCATTAAAGATTACCAAAACCAATTACAAGTAACTAACGACACAAAATTCACGCATGTTGTCTTATATTAAAGAGCCTGTGTAAGTACTTACACTACTTATATGCTGCGTAACACGAATGCATTGATGTTTTTCATCAATTGTTATTGAAATATCACAAAGAATGCACCTAATAACAGATCCGTCACTCTGAATTCCATCTGCACTAAACTTTTTAATAATATCACGTAGTTTATAGGAATTCACTTTCGGTTTCGGCATACTGTATACTGGTAACTCAGGAAAGTAGCAGACCGCACTAGTCAAATATTATTTTGAACTGAAACATTTATTCACGCACTCAACAACCTTCCTTGCTTGAACAATAGCTTTCGCGTAACTGTGGTACAATGAGGTGCAAACTAATTTAAAAGGAATAGCCTAACGGGATTGCACTGAAGTGAAAGTAATGTGATGTGGGCTGATACTACATATCGTTACCAACCCTTGAAATCATATTTGAATAAATGTAATATATATATTATGTTGGTAATAAAATGTTCCAAGAGACAAAAAAGGTTTGAAAATGTGCAAAATGTGCTTCCATTAAAGAAAAGGTGCTAGCATTGAATAAAGGTGCAAAAAGGTGTAACTAAAACACAGTTAGGGGCATTTATTTAATGTTTTCTTTGCAATACTAGCTAATTTGAACATTATAGTAACAAAAAAAAGGTGCAGTACCTAAAATTGCTAGCTCTAGTTATATGTAAAAATGAACATGTTGTAAATAGAGTTAAGTTACTGGTGTTGTTACAGGAAGAAGTTAATAGAAGGTTCTCGGGGCATTCTTCAGGGAACTTCTGCATTGTTGCTTTGTTTTGATGAGTCAGAAGTACGCAAGATCATTAGAGAGTGCAAGCGAGTTTTAGACTATCTAGCAGTTGCAGAAGTAATAGAAACTATGGAGGATCTCGTACAGTTCCTTAAGGATTTGAGTCCATGTCTTAGTAAAGTAAGTATATAAATTCAAAATGCTTTGAACTATTATAGGAAATATCACTATGAGGCTTAGTTAATAAATTTTTAATAAAATACTTTCAATCTCATCTCAGTTAGACCAGTTTCATAACCTTAGTGGTTACATCTTCAGTAGTTACACGACTGATGTTCTGCCATCCAGGAGCACTGCTTCTTACTCCATCTGTTGGACTGATGAACCTCCCAATCAAATCAACTTCTCCAGAATTTTAAAATTCATTAATTTTTCTTTCTTAGTTTTTTGAATATGTTTTTTGTGATAAAATTTACGTTGGGAAAACAAAAATAAATTTGAAAAACAGAGACTTAGAAATGTCAAGAATGGGGAATTCGAAAAATCAGCAGTAGCTGCTAATGCTGGGTCAGAAAAACACCAAATTGAAAGAAAGGCTAGTTTATTAAAACAAATATACAATCCTAAGGAGCTCACTGTTTGGGGAAAAAATCCACATTCAAAAAACTAAGAAAAAATTAATGAGTGTTGAAATTACTGGGGAAAGTGATTTGATTGGGAGGTTCATCAGTCCCACCAACAGATGGAGTAAGAAGCAGTGCTTCTGGACGACAGAATATCGATCATATAACTTAATATAATAAATTTGAGAATTTTTAATATTGTGAGGTTTTATTGATAAGAATCAAATGAATCTTGAATTCTTCTTACCTCATACTTCTATGTTTTTTAAACACAGCACCGCAGTATCAGCGACCATCGTCAGCTGTTTTTGTGACTCAATTTTTTTCTTTTGCCGGTAATTATCCAAACTGCCATCTGGTGTTCTTTTGAATGAGTCATTTTCTGAAGTGCCATCTGTTGTATTTTTGAAGAACCTTGTAATCAAGTTTGGTTTGTTCCGAATTTCAAAGTTCATGGTTCTAGTATGGTTTTTTTGAATATATATCTTTTCCCAAACTGTTAAATCCAAAGGTTCAGGTGGATGTTTCAAAAATGTTTGCTTCTTTTTCAATTCTATGATTCTCTAATATCCTCTAAGCCCCATTTCAAGCAGAAAAAAATTCTTCTTTACCTTAATTACAATAGGTTGTCTGTGTTTATTAATTTACTCATTGCAATATGTTTATTTTTACTTTCACAGGGAATAAACACTACGAGGTTTAATTTAAGAATTAAATTAATATTTTTATTACCTCACCTCATATCGTTTTTCTTCTAGACTGCAGTTTCGGAGCTATATATCCATCAGTAGCCTCTCATCGACCGGTGTTAGCTCCGAAACTGCAGTCTAGAAGAAAAAGGATATGAGGTGAGGTAATAAAAATATTAATTTAATTCTTACAATATATTTGTTAGTAAATTCAGTATTCTGTTTTTTGTAAAAAAAATTAAAACGGTATTTATTATTTCTTGTATTATATGTTATGTTTACATGAGATATGTAATTAGACTTGGTTTATTACAGGTTTCGAGAGAGGTTGGTGGCCGTGAAAAGGAACTTACACACCAAGTCCATCGTGAAATCTTAGTACGCTGCCTTGAGCAAGTAAAAACTCTTGCACCAATTTTTGATCTGCAGTATGAAAATTTTTATTCATATAATTGCACAAGGTTAGTTACTGTACTTTTAATCTGTTATTGCCCATTCACTGTAGTAGTTTGTAAGAGGAAAATATTTATTTCTTTTAGTGTGATTTAACATCATCAGACATTGAACTTTTATAGGAAAAATCACCATGATATTTATTTTAAGATTTAAATTAAAATTCCTCTCTTTATTAAGTTATGTAGGTAGGAAATAACACTATGAGGTTTATTTTAATTATTAAATTAGCACCGAAAAATGATTACAGTTTAGTTAATTTAATAAAAACCAACAAAAATGAAAAGATTGAAGACTGCAAAAAATCGAGAATTTATCAAATTAATTTTAAAGATTGTGAAAGGATATAAATAGGAAAAACAAAAATGAATCTAAATACAAGATTAAAGGAACAGCTCAGAAATGTTAAAAGGAGACCATTGGACGTCAGTTGTGTACGTGAACAGCATTGAGAATATCACAAATACAGTGATGAAATGTAGATATGCAAGGGAGTTAAGAAGTATGAGGTGAGTCAAGAAAAAAGTAAACAAAATCCTCTCTTTATACCTCTTCTCATATCCAATCTTCTAATTATACCGGTTTCAAAGCTTAGACATGTTCATCTTCAGTAATTTCTTGTCGACTGATGTTGTGTCGATCAGGAGAACTACTTCTTCCTCCCTCTGTTGGTATACAGATGAATCTCCGGATTAAATCAAAATCCATGGGAATTTCAAAATTCATCTTTCTTTTTCTTTTAATGTTAATTTATCAGACATTTTTAACTGTAACTTACTGAAAATCTTTTTAAGGCCCTTCTAGGAGTCATGTCATGTTTATTTAGTGTTGTGGTTACATTATTTATTTGATATACACAGTGTCCTCATGTCCTATCATTACAATTAAATATACCTCATAAACTATATGACATAGAGATATGTGGTTTTGTAACAAGTTGTACGTCTCTCAAAGTTTTTTTACACTTGTTACAGATTTTGACCTGAATGACAAATGGTGACACCACAGAAGAATGCCCAGTGTGTATGATGGTATGCAGAATAACTCACCAGTAGCTGCTCAGAAAAAAAAATTCACTAGCAATATGGAAGAGATTCTACATCCAGGTGGTCAATAATTAGATGGGGCATGAAATTTCTAGAGACTGGTAGTGTAATGGACTTGCCACAGAGTGGACAATCAGGTATGGTCCAAGAAATTGTCAGCAACATGCATATTACAATTTAACACTGCCCTCAGAAATCGGTCTATCGTGCTTCATGGAAAGTGCGTATACTACAATCAACCATTCTTAAGGTCCTTCATAATCTGTCGTATTTTCTGGCCTATAAATTGCATATTATATTTAGTTCGCATGAAGTACGGCAGACAGATTTCTGAAGACTGCATTGAAATGCAACTTGCACATTGTCAACAATTTCTTGCACCACACCTGGTCGTCCACTCCATAGCAAGTATGTTACATTGCCAGTCTCTAGAAATGTTGTGCTCCATATAATTATGACCATTTGGATGGAGGATCTCCTCCGTATTGCTGGCAAAAATTTTGTTGAAGTGTTACTCCTGATTTATTAGACAGAGCATATCATCATACACACTGAGCCTTCTCCAGTGGTGTCGTCATTGTCATTCAAATCAAAATGTTCAACAAATGTAAAGCAAACTTTGAGACACATAGAACATGTCTCTATCTCACTGTAATGATAGCAGGACTTTGTGGACACTACATACATTCATTTTTTAATGTGGAGAATTGATAATATTTCTTTGTATGGGCCCTTTAAATCTACTATAGTCTTCTGTACCTAACAATTACTGTTTAAGATAAATTAAAATGTTTCATAAATCAATGGTAAAGAGAAAAATGTTTGCCTGAACCGGGAATCGAACCCCAAACCTTTAGCTTTCTGTGCTAACGCTCTGTCCACTGAGCTAATCCAGGCTTCTACTTGGATGGGAATGAAGCCTGGATTATCTCAGTGGACAGAGCATTAGCACGGAAAGCTAAAGGTTCGGGGTTCGATTCCCGGTTCAGGCAAACATTTTTCTCTTTACCATTGATTTACAATAATTTAATTGTGTTCATTAATTTACTTATTTCTATCATAATAATAGCTTTAGCTTCTCAATATTAATTTAATAAAATGTTTCATACTTCTCCTCATAATCAATCTTGTAAGTAGATCGCGATTTCAAGGTCTTGGTGACCCCTTCCTCAGTACACTCATGCCGACTGATATGTTGATCGCAAGAACCACTTCTTCTTCCCTCTGTTGGTGAACCGATAAACCTCTGGATCAGGTCAGAATCTGCAGGAATTTCGAAGTTCATAAGTCATGGAAGAAGTGGTTCTTCCAATCGACATAACATCAGTTGGCATGAGTGTACTGAGGTTGGGATCGCCAAGACCTTGAAATCACGATCTACTTAGAAGATTGATAATGAGGAGAGGTATGAAACATTTTAATTTATCTTAAATTAAACCTCATAGTGATTTATTCCTATAAAAGTTCAATTACTGTTTAATTACATTACAGTAAGTTTAATATTATGTTGACAGGTGGGAAAGGAGCAGAAGAAGCCGCAGAGAATCGTAATTATTTAGCTCAACGTATGACAGATGAACTGAATGAAATAATTCGTGTTTTACAACTGACGACATATGATGAAGAAGAATGGGATGCTGATAATTTGACTGTTATGAAGAAGGCACAGAATGCTATCGAAGGCAAAGTTCGTGCTGCTCATGATTGGCTCGAGGCAAGTTTCTCTAATTCTGAAATTAACATAAAAATAGTCTATTTTAGTAATTTGTAAGCTATAATATATACATTTTACAATGTAAATAATGCCATTTTTTTTTTTTTGCATAGAAGATACATATAATTGTACTTGGAGACTTCAGTACTAACCCACTAGCAACAAACTCCTACAACTCAATACAATTACAGACAATGTTTCAGTCTTGCAATGTGACAATACTGCCCTCCAAATCAACCCAGCATAAAACCTACTCTTACACTATTGTACTTAATTACAACAAACCTCACCTCATATCCTTTTCTTCTATACTGCAGTTTCGGAGCTTATCTCCATCATCAGTAGCCTGTGGTCGACCGGTGTTATGTTGTTTCTTGGTGGTTTTCTTCTTACTTCTATCAGTGGACCGATGAACCTCTGGATCAGGTCAAAATTTGCGGGAGTTTCAAAATTCATGAGTTTATCTTTCTTGTTTTTTTGGATGTGGATTTTTCTCAGACTGTGAGGAGTTTCTTTTGTAAACAAAAAAAAACAATCTAATTCTTAAATTAAACCACATAGTGTTCTTTCCCTGTGAAAGTTAAATATACAACAAATCTGTCTTGTCTACAGTGGTGCAACAGCCCAATGTTGGGCCTTAGCCTGACCTTTGTTAGGAGTTACAAGACCAACATAATTCAGTTATGCTTATTTCCCTAAAGATGTCATGAATGAATGGTATGGGGTCAACATACTGATCCAATGAGACTGTAGACAACTGAGGTATTACTAGGATGAAGAAGATCCATAAATTTTGCTTAGAGGCCTCTTTCTTCTGGTGTAAGTTTCTTCCATGACCCAGAAAATCTTCAGACTCAGGACTCATGGCTTAAAGTCCCTCCCGGAGGACTTGCTTATTGGCTCTTTCCATCCTAAAAAAATCCACCGACCCTGACTGGATTTGAATCAGCGACTTTCGGAACCAGAGACAAAATTAGAAGAAATAACCCTCATAAAATTATAACAAGTGGATAAATAGAAGCGCCAGGTCTCTCTTCACATGACGTAACATATGTTGAAGATTCGCTCCTTTGTCATAAATGTAGACCTAGTATTGTGGCATACAGAGACTTGAAACATATTAATAACACTCTTTTAAGTGATGATGATGCTGCAAAACTACTTTTGCACGACTTACGGGACTGTTAAGACAATAGACAAAAAACTTGAAATATTTAATAACATTAAATTTGAAGAAAAAATATACGCCTGAATTGGGATTTGAACCCAATGGGTGGATTTCCCAACCGAGTTCTAAACCACGACAGCGGTTTTCTGACTTTTTTATTGTGTCCATAACAATGATAAACATTGAAAATCTACGCCTGTTATTTACAAAAAAAATTGTCTGAATTATGTCTACGGTTTTATAACAATTTCTGTGAATTTTCAGTAATTTTTATAGTTGTCATGGAAACAATTAAAATATTGGAAAACCGGGGTTGTGGTTTAAACTTCGGTTGAGAAATCCACCCAATGTCTCTGGTTCTGTACACCAAATCTCTCGATAGGAAGAGCTTTGGTGTACAGAACCAGAGACACTGGAATAAAATCCTGATTTAGGTGTATATTTTTCTAATATTGTTTAGTTGTTTCTTGACTCACCTCATACTTCTTAACTCCCTTGAAGATTCGAGTTTCTTCGCTTCATTTCTGACATTCTCAATGCTGTATTACGTTCACAACATAGAGAATGTCACAAATGAAGTGAAGAAACTCGAGTCTGCGTGGGAGTTAAGAAGTATGAGATGAGTCAAGAAACAACTAAACAATATTAAAATAAACCTCATAGTGTTATTTCCTACCTACATAACTTAATAGTAAATTTCTGTCTTCAAATTTAATTTGTCATTCAGTGGGAAGTGATAAATTTATTATTAAACATCAGTTCCATGAAAGACTGTTGTCCTTCTTTAATAATGTATTCAAAAATGCAGATATACCACAAGAATGGAAGACAAGCATTGTTATACCCCTGTTCAAGAAAGGAGACAAGAGAAAAATGGACAACTATAGGGGAATCAGTTTGTTAAACACATGCTACAAAATTTATGCAGACATTTTAAATGGGAAATTGAAAAGTTTCAGTGAAAAATTCCTTATGGAATGTCAAAATGGATTTAGGAAAGGACGATCTTGTATTGATTCAGCATTTTCTGTTAAACTATTGCTTGAAAAAAGAAAAGAATTCAACTTAGTAACACATTTTGCTTTCATAGATTTTGAAAAAGCGTTCGACACAGTCAAGAGATCAAAACTCTTAAATATATTGGAAGACAGAAATATACCAAATTACTTCGGCAGAACATACAAAATATTTACAAAGACAACACCATGAAGATTAAATTAAATAACAGATTTTCTGAAGAAGGAATTATAAATCGTGGTGTGAGACAAGGCTGCCCCCTATCCCCAACACTCTTTGCAATTTATATCAATGAAGTAATATGTTGCTGGAACAAAAAATATAAATTTGGAATAAGAATATCAGAAAATAGAAAATTAAACACCCTATTGTTTGCAGATGACCAAATATAATAGCAAATTCTGAAGATAATCTACAGAAAGGTCTGTATGAACTTAACAAAATTACAGAAGAATATGGATTAAAGATATCCACAGAAAAAACAAAAATTATGGCATTTCAAGGTGTAGATCCTGTCAGAAGTAAAATTGTACTGGACAATAAAATTTTGGAGCAGGTGAATAATTTTACATATCTAGGATGCAATATCTCATATGAAGAAGAAAAGGATGTAAATGCAAAAATATCTAAATTTTTAAGAATTTTAGGGTTAATAAATTCTATTTTCAAGCCACAGTTAGTCCAAAAGCATTCAAGACTGAAAGTGTATAAAACACTGGCTCTTCCAACTCTTTTGTATGGTAGCGAAGTATGGACGTTGAAACAGAAGGATATACAGAGACTTAGATCTGCTGAAATGAGATATCTTCAGAGGACTGCAGGATACACACTACTAGATCACAAAAAAATTGAAGACATCTTAGAAGAATTACATATGGAATCTTTAGAAAACAAAATTTCTAATTATAAGTCAAGATGGATACAACATGTTCATCGAATGGAAGATCACAGAATACCCAAACTAATGTTAAGATATCAACCTGCAGGAAGAAGAAGACCAGGACGTCCACTCAAAAGACTTCTGGATGGTGTTTCTCTTGAGGCCGAAACAGGTCAACAAATGGCCTAAATTCGTGAATGTACTATGATGATGATGAAACATCAGATTTAATAATTTTGAAAGCATTTCTTCTGTCATCAATTCAAGCTTACACAATCAGCACATCATACTTCTAGACCTGTTCCCTGATTATGTTAAGAAAACAATACAAATAAAGGAATTCATCATAGTGGAAGCATCCTCTTTTCTCTATTTTCATCCTTTATGGGACGACCAAATATTTGTTTTAATGTTCTATTTCCTAATGGTTTCAATTTATTTACTTTTCTTTATGTAAGAGATGCTGTTGTTTTATAATGGCTGTATTTGAGATCACTTATCACATTTTGGTACTTGCGTCCCAATAGAGTGGAGAGAAGTTTTTAATTTGTTAATTATTATGAATTAGTTATTTTGACTCACCTCATATTTTTTAGATATTCTGTTGATATATGTTTTTTGATATTTGTTACTTCCTTGTTCAGTTTGGTGTATATAAATAAATGTTTGTTTTCCACAGATGAATATGATAATTTGCATAAGGGACACTTTTCAGTTTTCTTCTTTCTTTGTGAACCATGGCCAGTTGTGTTACTTATATTGCACTACACAGGAGATGAGTGTGACTTTAAGAATGTCACTGATGCAGTGAACTTTGTCCCCTTACAAAAGGCAAGGTTTTATTATGAATTTAAATAATATGAGTCATTCATAGTTAAATATGGGAAATAACATTATGAGGTCCTTAATTCGTATAAGACTTGAAAGCATAATAATAGTCCCTTCGATTGGTTGCCGGAGGGAAAATTTTCTATAGGATCGTAACAGGCCTTGGCCTAATACTTGGAAGGAAGAAGAAGAAGAAGGTTCTTAATTCGTAAATTAATTAGTCATTTTTTACATCTTACCTCATATTTTATGTTTCTTTAAACACGGGAACTAGTTTTCAAGAGAACCATCTCTCTCATTTTCAACCGACATAAAAATCCAGTAGTCATAATGTCGGTTGAAAATGTGAGAGATCCTTCACTTGAAAACTAGTTCTCATGTTTAAGGAAACATAAAATATGAGGTAAGATGTAAAAAAGACTCATTAATTTACGAATATGAGTCATATATTTTCTAACTCATATTATTTAAAATAAACCTCATAGTGTCACTTCCTGTAAATAATAAATTAATTAAAATCTTTATTGCTCTGACAGAACCCTCCATGGTATCTTTACCTTATCATGGTGGAGTGGCTTGCGTGTTTAAATGACGGAAAAAGTAAAAGTAAAGTAAAGTGATCCCACAACAGACCTGGAGGCCCTTGGGGTAGTAGGAGGTTAAGGCTCCCACTTTTTCTAGACAATCGGCACTTTATGTCAGCCGGGTTGTCAGCCCTGCGTGACGGCCGCCTTTACCCCCAGAACAAGCGTCTGGTACTCATTTCAGTTAGAGGCTGAGTCGACCCCAGGGCCATAGTGCCGCCAGAAGGTTTGGGTCAGTTTAAAAATCCTGACCCCAACGGGACTTGAACCCTTGACCCTCCGGCTTGTAGCTCAGTGCCTTAACCACTACACTACGGCGTGCCCCCGACGGAAAAAGTACGTAGGCAAAACGAGTGACAATCTTTCACTGTAAAAATAAAACCATCAAGAAACAAGGACATGGGCTCCTCTTGGGTAAAATTTTCTGGAGGTAAAATATTCCCCCATTCGGTTTCTCCGGGCAGGGACTACTTCAGGGAACCCATGCCAAAGGCTCAAGCACAGGACATGTTCTTAGAAATGTGGAATGTTAGGACATTTACATAGTAATGGGGCAATAGATATATTAACACAGGAAAGTTGATATACCAAGAATTAGGTGGGTGAATAGCATTAACCATGACTTGAGGGAAGTAGATTATACAGAGAATGATTGGAAAACATTAGCTCAGAATAGCGATCTATGGAGAGCTTATGTCCATGTGGCCATGAACCTATGAGTTCGGTAGAGCCAGTGAGTTAGTTATTTCTTTGACATAATACAGAAGACATTTAACTGAATAGTTACAATAATTTTGTTCTTAAAATTTTACAATATGGAATTTGTTATTCATCATCATCATCATCCTGGGATTTTGCCTGTTGGCTCGTTCTGGTTTCATGAAAGCTAGAATTGTTAAAATTGTTCAGACCATCTTCTGTGTGGGTGTCCAATATTATATTTCTCCTTCCATGTGGTTTATAATTTAGCAATAATTTTGGAAATCTTCTTTCTGGCATTCTATCAATGTGAATTTGTTATTGTATGTGAAAAAAGTTTGTTGAATACATTATTTGAATTAAATTTAATGAGGGACAAGATGTTATCTGATACCGTCGGTATAAAAAAAAAATTGAAATAGTATGAGATGAGTCGTTAAAAATATGTTCTCCACTCACTATTTACATTAAGAAGAATTAAATGAATTGTGAATTCTTCTTACCTCATACTTCTATGTTTTTTTAAACACAGCACTGCAGTATCAGCGATCCATTGTCACCATCCTCAGCTGTTTTCACGACGTTTATTTTCATTTCATTATTTTCAATCATTATATTTAACAACTTCTTAGGATTATTCCCGTATGTATTTTTTCTTTTTCCGGTAATTGTCCAAACTGCCATAATTACTGGCAAAAGAAAAAAATTGACAGTTGAGAAAACAGCTAAGGATGGTGACGATGGTCGCTCATACTTCAGTGCTGTGTTTAAAAAAACATAGAAGTATGAGGTAAGAAGAATTCATGATTCATTTAATTTGTATTAATAAAACCTCATAATGTTAATCCTTAAATTGGCAAAACACACATTTCTTCTGTTAGTTATTTGAACGTGGCGGACCGCAGTGAAAACGGAATATTGTGTAACTGTTATTATTAGGTATATTGCATAATTAGATACACATTTAAGTGATTTCTTTTTGTTCGTTTTCTTCTGATTTATTTAAAATATTAAATTAACTGAACCAACTGATGTATCCAAAAGGATACATTCCTAATTTAAGGGTTAAAAAATTCCCAAATTTATTATATAAACTAATTTACATTATTTGAAAATGAATGCTTGATTTTTAATTACAGGATCCCTTGGCATTGAGAGGTGGTGTAGGTGAGAAGAGCGTGAGGCAGATACTAGAACATGCACAGAGAGTTTGTGAACGTTCAATGCCTGGGGATGCAGAAGCCATCAGGAAACTGTGTGGAGACATAACAACCATGACAGATGCTCTCTGTGAACTCAGACAGGATGGCAAAGGTGCTACACCCCAGGTAAAGTTAGTCATTTCACATGAAAATTATCCCAATAATTACATTCAGCAGCACAATGGTGTAATTAGACACTCATCCTTCACTACTGGGTCCTGAGATCAGATCTCGGTCATTCTAACTGGGATTTGTGGTGGATGAATTAGAGCTAAGGCATACTTCTCTGGAGTTTCTCCTGTTTCCTCATGACTAGTACTAGTAAAAATATATGGAAATAATCCTAGAAAGTTATTAAATATAATGATTGAAAATAGTGAAATAAAAATAAATGTTCTTCCTTTATTAATATTTTTATAGCCGATTAATGTTTTAAATTCTTTGTGCCAAAATTTAATTCTACCACTTCTCCTTACTCATGTCACCCATATTGTTCCACTTGATACTATCCATCCCTGCAATAGTGTGATAGGCTTGGTCAGCCACTGTCTTGTATATCACAGACTTTCAATAATAGGGACTTCATCTCCCCTCCTCAACCTGGCATTATGCTGGACACAAATAGAGGTTTTTGGGGGGATGTCGAAGCATAGTTGGTTAAAGCAGTACAACATTAATAAAATTGGTAGTAAAACTCCATTGAGGTATTATTCACAATATTAATTCTTTTTAAATTTTTTTATTAGGAATATTCCACAATATAGTGTTTCTTCTTCAACCCAAAGTGATTGTTGCCAGAGGTACCTGTCTAAAACATCTTCTTCCCTCAAATCTCTAGCTTCCATACTTCTCCTCACTACATCTCTCCAACATTCTCTATTCTATTTGTAATCAAATGGTAAAGAGGAAAATTTATGTCTGAACTGGGAATCGAACCCTGAACCTTCAGCTTTCTGTGCTGATGCTCTTAACCATTGAGCTAATTCAGGCTTCTTTCCCATCAAAGCATAAATTCTTCCTTTTACCTTACTGTTTTGGTCCCATATTCAAATGCAATGAAGGAAGCCTGAATTAGCTCAATGGTTAAGAGCATCAGCACAAAAAGCTGAAGGTTCAGGGTTCGATTCCCGGTTCAGGCATAAATTTTTCTCTTTACCATTTGAGTACAATAATTTAGTTGTGTACTTTAATATACTTATTTCAATCATAGTAACAGCTTCAGCTTCTTAATATTAATTTAATAAATAATGCTTTAGCTGTGTGGAGTCCCTTCATGTCTTCTTAATATAGAAGCCATTCATTGTGTATTAGTGAATGATGATTCATTGCATTGAATGTGGGATCAAGAGAGTAAGGTAAAAGGAGAATTTATTCTTGGATGTGAATGAAGCCTGAATTAGCTCAGTGGTCAGAACTCCAGCACGGAAAGCTGAAGATTTGGGGTTCGATTCCTAGTTCAGGCAAAAAAAAATTCTCTTTATCATTGATTACAATAATTTAGTTGTGTACATTTATTTACTTATTTTAATCATAGTAATAGCTTTAGCTTCTAAATATTAATTTAATGATTATTTATATATATATATTTCACTTTTTTTAATAGGCTGAGTGCTTAGCTCACGGCATTCAAGAAAAGTTGGGAGACCTGTGCAACTTGGTGCAACGAGCTGTGGTAGGAGTGGAGAAGTCTGGTGTTCAACAACCAGCACACACAGTGTCTGGAAGATTGGAACAAGCGCGCAGGTGGCTGGCCCATCCTGATAGAGATGACCGTGGACTTGGACAACAAGCTATTGCTCTCATTGTGACAGAGGGTAAAAAGGTAAGCTCTCAAGTTGATATCAAGTATTATTAACATTTATTAATAAACTTATACTAACATATATTCTATGTTTTTTCTTATTATTGCCATCAAAGGATCAGAAGAAGGTCAGTTCCAGATTTAGAAAGTGCATATGATGATGCATGTTCATGTCTGAGTATGCAGAGCACTAGACATACAGAGCTCAATGCATTTCTACCTTGACATGTACTGCATTTTATAATACCGTGTTTTTGAATCAGATGGTTTGTTTTTATGCTTTCCTTGTAAAATAAGCCACTTATGAATGTATAGTTCTTTTTAGTTTACATTTACTTCACAGTTTCTTGAATTGCATCTTACCAAGTTTTCGTTGCAGTTATATTTCATACACAGTGAACTCTTGATTTAACTGGCTACTAAGAAATAAGGATTGTTCATAAATTTAAAAATCTGTTAAATGAATTTCTAAATTCGTAAAAATCACTGGAGTAAGTCTAGGAATAAATTTTTCTTTTAACTTTTTTCTTTCGTTCTGCTGTCAGTATTTTCATGACCATTGTTATGTCGTCTTGAAGAACTGCCTCCTGCCCCCTCTGATTTGAATTTGAAGTTCTTGTCTATCAACAGAGGGAACAGGAATCATCTCTTCAAGATACATAAAAACGGTCGTGAAAATACTCAGGATAGAACCAAAGAAGGTTCCAAAACTGGTCTAAGAAGAAGAAGAATATGAGGTGAGGTAATAAAATTTTACTCAAATACATTTTTCTCTTCAAAAATAAATAATGTTCTCAAGCTTCCCAGGTTCAGAGAGACACAAGGCTGAAAGTCTGCAAATAGGAAATTTGATGAAGGCTAAGAGTAGCTGAAATAAGGTTTATGAGAAGGATAGCTGAAAGCTCATTTCTTGAAAAACATAAAACTAGGAGGATCATATGAATCGTGAATTCTACTTACCTCATACGTGAATTCTTCTTACCTCATACATTAAAACTAGGATATACTAAAAGAACTAAAAAATACACTATAATTTATTATACTCAGTAGTATAGACATCAGTGAAAAGAATATGTCTGAGAGATGGATCTCACTAGATGGCCTAGATAAACTCTTTATTAGACACCAAAAGAAAGACGTAGCTAATTGGGAAGATGTAGAAAATACTGGCATGGGGCTATAATGGATCTACCAGGATCCAGCACATGAAGCATGTGATGATGAAGATGATGATGATGATGATGAAGATATTAAGTATACTGAAAATAAAGCACTTTAAGAAGAATTAACTTCTCCTGGTCTCGTGTCCCTGTGCTGGGGGGTCAAGTTTCAGACAAATTGTAGTGCCTCTCTTAACTCAATATCATTGATAGAAGCCACAGCCTATTTAAAAATTAGAGGTGAACCGTAGATAAATTAAAATATTTCTATAAGTTATTAACACAAAGGGAAAAAAAATATATGTATACTACAGAGGATCACATCTTATGTACATGTTCAAGGAAGAGGTTTCTGAGCTAAGTAAGACATACCTTTCTCCCCCAGATTTGAATTGCGACAGTAGTAACAAGGCTTGGAAGTTGAAGACCTATAAAATGCCTATAAAGACCTTTAAAAAGACCTAAAGATGTCCTAAAAAAGACCTGAAAAAGGACGTAAAAAAGTGTTGCAGTTGCTAATGAGTGGATAAAGACAACTGTCTTCACCCTCTACTTGAGGTAATTTTCACAAAATGGCAACTTATTAGAAAATTTGAAATTGAAATACAATATTTCAGGCAATCAGTAGGCTGGTGGTTAAAAGTACTGGGATATTTTGTGAGGTTTGAATAGTTTCCCACAGAACAATGTGAAAAGATTGTGGAAGTAAAACTAGATAGTATCTTTAAAAGAAGTTGGAATTGAGATTGATTCTTGAATTATACAAATGGTATAAATGTAGTCGAAAGAAGGTAAATTTGCAATAAAAAAGCCATTAAGATGTAAAAAAAAAAGGATAAAAAAGGACCAATAAGCCAAAAAACATTGGAAAAGACAAATAACACCCACCATATTTTCTGGCCTACAATGACCCAAAACATAAATGTATGTATATCATATTGTTTTATTTTTTATCATTTCACTCACCTCATACTTCATGAAGTATGAAGTATGAGGTGAGTGAAATGATAAAAAATAAACAATATTAAAGAACCTCATAGTGTTATTTCCTATCTACATAACTTAATAGTATGTATATCATGTTGAGCCTCATCTTTAGACATAAAATAAAAGAAAGATTTTCCCCAACTTCCAAGCCCTAGTATTGACTATAATTGTTAAAGAGCATCATTAAATAAATAATGGCATAAATGTAGTGTTAATTCTGGTGGGCGACTTTTACCCAACGTGCCACTCTTCTTGTAAGGCAATGCACATTCACCGCAAGCCTCTTGAATACCTTGATAACACTGCCATGCTCTATGTCCTCTGGCACATTTTATCTTTATCAAACTCCATTGTTTCTGTTTTGAAAACATTGTGACAACACTACATTAGACCACCAGTTAACATAAAGGCTCTGTTCCTCTCACCAGTTCACATGTTCGTGATGTGAGAAGGGAGAGTCCATATGTAATTGATGTATGCTATCACCGATATCATTAGGTTCTGTCGCATGGCATTTATACAGCAACGTTGCCACTATTCAAGTTCCAACCCTCATATTACTGTAATTTTTTATGATTTATGACATTTGTATTTATTTGTAGATTATATCTGTTGTTATATTGTGGTCCATTAAATCAAGAATTTACTTTATAAATATACTGTATGTGTATCTAACACCAGCCCACTGCACTCTCCATGCTTTTAGATTCTGCACTCAGTAGGCAGATTGGTGGAATACTAATATGAATTGGAAACTTTACATTTCACCTCACAATATTTAATCCTTTCTTATTTTGATAAGAAAAATTAATGCTTGAACTGTGACTTGAACCCTGGACTTCTCATTCTGTGTACGAGGATGCTATCCATTACACCATTCAAGGTATGATACAAATTATTAAGGTAGAATATTTTTATCACTCACCTCATATTGTTCTTCTTATTTGATTATAAACTAGTTTCGGAACATAGTTTCTGTTCCATCCTCAGTATCGTCACGACCATTGTACTTCTGCTAGTTAAAGATAATGCATGTTATCTCATTCATCAAAATATTGTACGGTTGTGACGATACTGAGGATGGAACAGAAACTATGTTCCGAAACTAGTTTATAATCAAATAAGAAGAACAATATGAGGTGACTGATAAAAATATTCTACCTTAATGAATATACCTCATAGTGAGAATTCCTAAAATAAGTAGTTATGATACAAATGTTAACATTTCTTTCCACATATACAATTCTCAACTTGTCTGAAGGCAGACAGCGCTTCCATCTAGACTATTTGAGAATTGTAATTGTGGAAAGAAATGTTAACATTTGTATCATAGCTTGAATGGTGAAATGGATAGCATCCTCATATAGGGTACGAGAGGTCCAGGATTCAAGTCCCGGTGCAAACGTTAATTTTTCATTTCAAAATAATATTGGCCAGTATTGGAAAGTGTTAAATTTAAAATATTACATCAAAATATAATACTTTCACCTGGACATATTTTGGGCATCATCATCATCATCCTCATTTTCAAGTAAACTATGACCATTGGAGTTAAGTTGAAAATGGAGATGGTCTCCAAAACATGTCATGTGAGAGGATCATATTTTATCAGGTGAGGTGTAAATTTTCATATTCATGTGTGTATTGGTATGTACTTAGCGAAAAAAAAAAGAATGAGCGGCTTCAAAATGCAGAGTCCCTGTTATGACCCACTGTGCATACTCAAAGAGTTAAAGCTGTGGTTCATGAGGTAATGCATTGTTAAATGTTTTAAGTATGCTGTATTTAGTTTCATCTTAAAAAAAGTAAAAGAGCAGTGAAGAAGACATCTTTCTAGATATTTTCAAGTGTTCGACGTATACAACATTATTCAAATTGCTACATTTCAAATAAAGTTCAACTCTTATGCATAGTGTAAAAGTAAACAAGACATCAGGAATTAGACGACTAGTATCCGACGTTCTAGTAGCGTAGAACGTTAAAACAATTACAAAAGTGAAATATATGAGAGAGCCAGGCTTCAAATCTCTTGACAATGATTTTTCATTATTTATTTGTATTTCCGCAGAATACATCCCATAACATTTAATTCCAATAATGTAATCTCCGTCCACTTTACACTATTTTAAGTAATATTCCTGCTTTTGTAAACTATGTAACACTATTTAGCTACTGGTATAAATTTAATTGTGTGTGTAGTACCATGTTATAATAATAATGGTATAAATTTATGTAATAAAAGATAATGTAGCTTTATTTATATATTTATTATGTATTAGTGAGGAAAAAATTTCATCCTTCAATTAAAATATTTAGTTTATATAGGTCAAGTCCAGCCTAATAATAGCCCATAGATGATGGACAATAATAATGATGATGATGATAATATTAATAATAAATAGTAATACTTCCAAATAGTTAGTTTGTTTTTTCTTTAAGAGTGGATAAACATAATAAAATAGAAAGCATTGTAACAATTAAAAAATGCAATAAGAATCAAATTTATTACATTAAAAAATGTAATATTTAATTTTAGGAAGTTATATTTTGAGGTTATATTAATTATATTATTTTTGGTCTGGACATCTTACCTCAATATTAATGTTGATTTGTTCTTGGACATGTTTCAAAACAATTCTGTTTTATCGTCAGCTTTCCCAGACTGGTTTTATTTATGTTGCATTATGTTGCACCACCTGGATGTCGATGTCAGCTCCATCCTGTGGTTGGCCAAAGAACCTCCAAACAAGGTCACCCTCCATCGGAATATCAAAATTCATAACTCTGTTTCTGTTCTTCTGAATATAAATTTTTTCCCAAATAGTCAGCTCTTTTGTATTTTCTAACTGTTTTAATAATTTAGTGTCTGAATTTATATTATGTTTTTCAGACCAAACATGAGCAGCAACTGCAGATTTTTCAATTTCTCCATTTTTAATATTTCTTATGTGTTCTTTGGTTCTAATTTTTAGGTTTCTTTTTGTTAAAAATTAGAACCAAAGAACACATAAGAAATATTAAAAATGGAGAAATTGAAAAATCTGCAGTTGCTGCTCATGTTTGGTCTGAAAAACATAATATAAATTCAGACACTAAATTATTAAAACAGTTAAAAAATACAAAAGAGCTGACTATTTGGGAAAAAATTTATATTCAGAAGAACAGAAACAGAGTTATGACTTTTGATATTCCGATGGAGGGTGACCTTGTTTGGAGGTTCTTTGGCCAACCACAGGATGGAGCTGACATCGACATCCAGGTGGTGCAACATAAATAAAACCAGTCTGGGAAAGCTGACGATAAAACAGAATTGTTTTGAAACATGTCCAAGAACAAATCAACATTAATATTGAGGTAAGATGTCCAGACCAAAAATAATATAATTAAAAAATGTAACCTCATCGGGAATCGAACCTATGACCTCTTGCATATGAAGCAAGCCATAAGGCACTGAGCTAAGTGTTCACTAGCTTGATGTGCATAAAAGAATACTCTTCATTGGAGGAAGGGGAAAATTTTAGCATTAAAACTTGAAATGTTCGAGATCAAGAGTCCGCTCATTCTTTTTTTTTTGCTAAGTGTACCTCAAAGTGTCACTTCCCATGAAGTTTTTAAAAAAAGAAGAATGGTGCTAACATAGGCTGTTTATAACTTATGCATAGCTTTGCAGACCATGTTACATGGGTTAAGTGTTTGCATTATGTGCAGGAAAAAATTATTTTAAGATGAATGTACTTGTAGTGCAGGTAGATAGTGGAGAAGATGAAGTTATTGCCAGCATGCAGACTAAAAAGTTTATCGTATGAAAAATAAAACTCAATGGCATGATGACAGGCCTAGTAGGCCCTTGGTCTATGAGCTAGCTGCTGGTCCCACATCCACATGTGTTAATCACATGCCAGTGAAGTTAGTGACATGTAGTCCACCAGCCATAATAGATGTTTTTCTCAACCTGGAGCTGCTACTTACTGTAGCTACCCAAATTCTTCATGATGCTAGCTGGGACCAGTCCTATACTGGCTGAAATTCCATGAGAAAATTTCTTCCGCCATGGAGACTTGAACCAGAACAAGTCCCATAGCTCTGCGCCAAGGCATCTTGCCTTAACCACTCAGCTATGGTGCGGGACATGTATGGAAAATGCCATAAAATAATTATTTTAGTGGCAAGAAGGAATGGGAGCATGAAATTTGTCATTCGAAAAATATTGTATGATTTCTACTGCCATTACAAAAGATGCCTTCCATGCCATTTCCATGAATACAATGGTGTACAACCTCCAATGCATGCTAATACACTGCATGATTTAAATTGTTTGAAGAAATGTAATACAGGGTTCCCACAAATGCTCTTTTGGGTTTCGAACACATGTAACTTGCATTTAAATAAACATACAAACATGAAACTAGTACTAATAGAATGAGAAACTCAAAAAGTTTTGGTTACAGTACCTTACAGATGTTCAATGTGAGCTCCATTGGTAACACAACACATATCAAGCCTGTAGTCCATTTCCACCCAGAAACCTTGTAGCATATCATAGTCATTTCTATGCAGAACTCTCCATATGGTGAATTTAGGGATCTGCAGCTCCCTACTATATGCAATGTTTGATTTTTGAGGACCATGTAAAAGATTCACGAATCCGGTCTACAGCCGGGCATCCAGAAGATTTCCTCCTACAGATGCACCCTCTTCTCGTAAAATCATAGTACCACTTACGAATAGAAGGACCACTGGGTGGATCTTCACCTAATTTTGTTTGAAAATGTCGAACAATAATTACAGATTGATGAACATTATAATTGAGAACACAGAATGCTCGCCTATTCTCTATACCAGCCATTTTCTCACTTTCAACAATACGCAATGTTGTATGTAATTAGACGTCATTGTTGCCAACTGTGATACTATAACCAAAACCTTTTGAGTTTCTCTTTCCGTTAGTACTAGTTTCATGTTTGTAAGTTTATTTAAATGCAAACCCGAAAGAGCATTTTTGGGAACTCTGTATTAATAGCAAATTTCATTAAATATTAATATTCATCAAAAAGAGTATTAAAGTTATTAATTAGATTTGAGATAATTTGTAACCTGCAGATTATTATAACATGCATATTAGCATGTGCATAGCTTTTGATGTGAGATTTTAAATTTAACATTTTCATTGATGGATATTATTATTTTGAAAAGAAAAATTAATTCTTAAAACCCTGGACCTCTCGTTCTTTGGACGATTTAAAAATTCTTTTATGAATAAAGAAATGTTAATGTTTGTGTCATAGCTAGAATAATGTAATGGATAGCATACTCGTACAGAAAATGAGAGGTCCAGGGTTCAAGTCCTGATTCATGAGTTAATTTTTCTTTTTAAAAAAGTATGCATAGCTTGTTCAGTTGACGGAGTTTCTTAAAATTAACTTCGTGGATGTTTACACAAAATTTCCAAATTTACTTTATTTGACAATTTTATTATTGATTTAACACTTTTCACTGAAGGATACATTATATTTGAAGAGAAAATTTTTTGCCTAGACCGAGACTCGAACCCGGGACCCTTCGCTTTCTGGGCCAAGTGCTCTACCAACTGAGCTACCGAGGCTAGTTGCGATCCAGATGCAAATTTTTCTCTTATATGCATTGTAACTCGGTCTAGGCGAAAATTTTTCTCTTCAAATATAATTTATCCTTCAGTGAAAAGTATTAAATCAATAATAAAATCATCAATAGAAGCCTTACTGGCTTTATAAAGTAGTGTTAAATTCCCAATAAATGTCTTCTTAACTAAGAAGCCGCCATTTGCAAAGATAGAAGCTACGGTTTCAAGCATTTGGCACAAGGGAATTACAATGTATATAAGAGAAAAATTTGCGTCTAGATCGTAACTCGCCTCAGTAGCTCAGTTGGTAGAGAACTTGGCCCGGAAAGCCAAGGGTCCTGGGTTCGAGTCTCGGTCTAGGCGAAAATTTTTCTCTTCAAATATAATTTATTTTTTACTTTATTTACTTCACTGATTTTTTCAAAAATAATTTGCTGTTAATGAAATTTCTTCCTTCACAATTTATTCTATAGCTCAGTTCTTTCTACTTGCTGACAGTTCCATTTAAAACATCTTCTTGCCTTCACACTAAGGTCACATTTACTCATCCACACTTTGGACATGACTGGCTCATCTGACTCTCACATCATCTTATATTTGCGAGGGTAGAAATAATCTGGAATCCCACTTGAGACAGTTTTCAAGTCAAATACTGACTTGTCTAGAATTGAAGTATATTACACATCCAAGTTAACTGTTCACGGGCGGAGGGGAAGAGTTTTAGCGCTAGTGTCGCCGATCTACTGAATCTGTGGAAGGGATGTAGGAGAAAACTGTACATACGATCACGTATTGAAATTTTTCAACTTCAAATGTGGGGGGAGAATCTCTAAACACGTGTGAAAGAACTTAACATGGTTGTCAAATTAGTAATTTAAGCACGGATCACTCAAGCGGTCAGATAATTTAAAATCACAGCATTTGTTGTCTCTCTGTTACCAGCTTCACAATAAATCACAAGTGGCAACATATAATGAGAAGGCAAGGAAGGGACAGCTCATTCCTAGACGTAACCCCAAAAGTAACAGGGTTGTCAAGTTAGTCATTCTGCCACTGACCGCGCAGAACGACGGATCATTAGAATACATAGTATTTTTCAGCTCTCTACCTGCCAATCAAACAACATAATACAAAGGACAGGAAGTGGCAACATAGTAAGGAAGAGAAAGAGAAAGACAGTTTGCTAGTTAACATATTTTCCGCCTGCACGAAACACTTGGATGGGGTAATAGACACATGTGGAAATTTCTGTGCAGGCTCACCAATTCATAAGTCATTAGCTCACAAATCTCAATACAATACAAGATGAGACCGAACCATTGATATTTGTGAAATTGAAAAGCCAATCCAACAATGCATCACAATATATATCCATTTGTGTTACAATAGCCAAAACAAAGACTGAATTTGAGGGATTGAGTCACATCTTGTACTGTCATATGCTAACCCGCAATAGCAAAAATCTCACAAGGAAACTGTCAACTGTTGCATGCTGAAACCTAACTTGAAATTTCTCCCAGAGAAGTGTTGTGATGTAACAAGGTCATGTCCAAAAATGTTATCTGCCTTTTTAATTGCAAGGCATTAAAATCCAGCACCAAATCTCTCATTTAAACTCCATCCATAGTACTTCTGCCTGAAGGCAGGTCCTTCACTGCAGTCATAGATAGCATTTTCATGCTATGCTTGCAGTTTTACTAGGGAAATGTAGGTGTGGTTGATTCCCATTGCTTTCCACACGATGAACGATGATGATGATATTGATGATAATGATAAGGATGATGATGATGGCCATATGATTTCGGGGATCGTTTGGGCCTTAAAGTTTTCCTGACATTTGTCTTACAGGTGAGGAAAAACCCCAATAAAAACCTCACCCAGAAAAACTGCCCCGACCGGGGATCGAACCTGGGCCCGCTGCGTGACAATGCAGCATGCTACCTCGAAACCACAGCGGTGGACTCATTTAAACTATAGGGAAGTAATTCAACTCGTGAATTGGTAGATTGGATAAACATCACAACATGCCATTTGCACCGCATCCAGCCTCACTTCACTCCACTCTTACTCAAGCAAGGAGTCCATCTGCTCTGCACAGTGGGTTACTATTGCTGGATTCTGGCTTCAATTTCTGTGCCTTGCAGTTAAAAAGGCAGATTTTTTTTTTTTTTTGGACACAGTCTTAATACATCACAACACATCTTTGGTAGAAATGTCAAGGTAGGTTTCCAGCATTCAATGGTTGACAGTTAGCTTGTTAGTCAGAATTTATTCTGCAGATTTGTATTGTGGACATATGATGAATGTGTGTGTTAATTCCAAGAAGTTAATTTTGAGATGAACAAATTTGAAAGTTTGAAATGTTTCCCAAAATCTGCTTTTGAATATCCTGATTCCCTAATAACTTTACAGTGTTTGTTAAATTGTATTGTTTACCTAAAACCACAATATTTACAATTGCTTTTTTTTTTAAGTTTAAATGGGAACATAGATTAAGAGGATATTCTAATATTACAGGTTGCTGATGGACTTCCTGGTGTACACAAAGCAGAAATTTTAAGTTTATGTGATGAAGTAGACATTCTTTCACGGCAACTTAGTGATCTGTGCCGCAGAGGACATGGTGACACACCTCAAGCCCAAGATGTTGCAAGGTTTGTACTAATACTGGAGGGATGTTGGTTTAACAATTCTGGTTTGTGTGGCATAACAGAGTCACATAATGTGAAAAATATTCTAAAATTACTTATCCAAAATTATTTTTGTAGTCCACCATGCTAGTTCAGGTGGAAGCATGCCTGCTTCCTAACTTGCAGATTCAGATTCAATACCCAGCAGGGTTGGAAATTTTAATTGTAAAATTTTCAATCTTTGGGGCTAATAGGGACTGCAAGCAATGTATAAGAAACACCTTGAAGTGGGTTGCTAGCCTGTTTTCATGATGGGTTTATTATTCAGGGTTTCCTCCCTGGACCGATTGCCTTCACCCAGCTCCAGACTTCAGCATAATAAATAAATAAACAGGATGAAAATCCAATAAATTATGAGTAAGAAGAAGAAGGGGCAAATAGGAGTAGTGGTGTACACATTTTAAACACTAGATTGTTTTTATAATCAGCTGCAGTGGACTAGTGGTTTTGCTCCTTGCCTCTGGTCCCGAGAGTCCTGGGTTCAAACCAGGCTGGGGTCGATGGATTTTTTAGGATGGAAAAATCCAAGGAGCAAGTCCTCCGGGAGAGACTTTAAGCCGTGGGTTCCGAGTCTGAAGACTTTTAGGCTCGTAAAAGATCCTTAAGCCTGAATGAAAAGGCCTCTAAGCAAAATTTATGTAATTTTCCCATCCTAGTACTACCTTGGTTTCCTAGATGTCAGTATGAGGCGGAACGCTGACCATGGACCACTCAAATGACATCTATACGAAAACAAGTGTAACTAAATTAGTATGGTTCAAATGTTTCCCTGTAGGGGGAGAGCACCTAAATCTCTGTTAAGGGAAAACATGCGCTTACAAGAAGATTGTTTTTATATTTGAAGAAAACAATTTTTGCCCAGACTGAGACTCGAACACAGGACCTTTGGCTTTTCGAGTCTCAGTTTGGGCAAACATTTTTTCTTCAAATATAATTTATCCTTCAGTGAGAAATGTTAAATTAATAATAAAAACATCACTAGATTGTTTAATAAAATTAATTATATGAATCGTATCTCACCTCATATTTCATGTTCGTCAACTACTGTAAACTGTAGTTTCCGTGCTTGAACTGATGAAGGCTGAAGATGGGAGAGATTCCTCTTGAAAACTGCAGTTTCCCTGCTTGAAGAACATGAAATATGTGGTGAGATACTACTCATTTAATTAATTCTATTAATTAAAAAACCTCAATGTTATTTTCCATAGTTAATTTATGACTAGATTTTTTACCGGATCAGTCAATCAATTTTGGGCTACCGAATTCAAAGTCTGTATTTTTGCCTCATTCACGAAGATCCTCACAACACCTTGTTGTCTAGATCTTCCAAGTGGCCTTTTACCTGTGTGAGATCTTAATGTACCTGATATTTCCAACACAGTTTTGGAATGACCAATGGTCTTTTGCCTCGTGGTGAGTTGTCCATAGCTATTTGTGTTAGTCTTCTACAGGTCACTATTGGTACCATATATGAAAGAGGTTTTTACTGACTCTTAACTCATGCCCCAAATGGGATTCAATGATCAATCACATTTCAATGATTTTTTAATTACAACCAACCACAGTCATGCTTCACCTTGAATTTATCAACCAAAGTTTATCATATTAAAGAAAGCTTCTCCTTTTAAACATTCTGAATAGGTCTTAGCATTATTTTGCAGTGACTGATTCGCTAACAAATATGACTACCAGATTGTATACTTAGTGCATGAATGTCAGCACATAGCGCATGCGGGAGATAATATAAAAATATTGTAGCAATTGATTATGCCACAAAAAAAACGAAACCACTCTTTGCACTTTCTTAAACTAATTATTTTCCAGGAAATGACGTTGCAGAAAAATATAATTGACATACTTGCATCATAGGACATCAGAAATTAATTAATACATATAATATTGGTTATAAATTTCTCCACTAGGGTGCATTCTTACAATATTGAGATCCTTTGGCAATAAATAATATGATCTGGTTACAGTGATGAACAAAAGAAGCAAATGAAGCATACTAATCGATTCTCATTTGTTTTTAAACATCGCCGTTTACATTAAATATAAAAATATTTTAAAATAACTTGTTAAATAATGATTTAAGAGTAAACAGCTTAATTTTATTTATTAAATAGTCCTAACAAATGCCACTCTTGATTTCCAAACTCTCTAGATAAATTGGAAATCACTCGTGGCATTACTTATGAAAAATTAACTGTCAATCGTTGCATGTTGAAACCTACCTTGAGATTTCTCCCAGAAAAGCATTGTGATGTACCAAGGCCGTGTCCAAAAAAATTATATGCTGCTTTTAACTACAAGGCACTCAAATCAAAGCCAGAATCCAGCAATGGCAACCCACTCTGCGAAGCAGATGGACTTCCCTGGTTGAACTATGGAGTGGAGAGAGGTGGGTGTAGTGCAAATGGCAGGTAGTGAGGAATTGTATTACTTCCCTGTAGTTTAAATGAGATTTTTGGTGCTGGATTTCAGTGCCTTGCAGTTAGAAGTGGCAGATAATTTTTTGGACATGGCATTGGTACATTACAATGTTTCTCTGGGAGAAGGTTTCAGCATGCAATGGTTGATAGTTTTCTTGTGAGGACTATGTGGGGTTCTAAGTGGGTCTAGGTTTAAACATAAAATTTTGCATGAAGTCAATACAATATTTTGTTGTTTTTTTAATTATTTCATACATATCAATGATGGATAAATCATATTTGAAGAGAAAAATTATATGCTCAGACCAGGGCTTGAACCCAGAACCTTTGGTTTTCTAGACCAAGTGGTCTACCGACTGAGCTACCAGAGCAAGTTCCAATCTAAACACAAATTTTTCTCTATATACATTGTATTGAGCTACCGGAGCAAGTTCCAATCTAAATGCAAATTTTTCTCTATATACGTTGTATACATATATAGAGAAAAATTTGCATTTAGTTTGCTCCGATAGTTCAGTTGGTAGAGCACTTGGTCTAGAAAACCAAAGGTCCCAGGTTCAAGCCCAGGTTTGAGCATATAATTTTTCTCTTCAAATACAATATTTTGTTAAAATTCATCGGAGAACATATTGTTTAAACAACTCACCTCATAGGATTCATGCTTCCATGAAATCGCGATATCACGGAAGCATGAATCCTATGAGGTGAGTTGTTTAAACAATATGTTCTCCGATGAATTTTAATGATTATACCTCATAATGTTTACTTCCCAACATTAATTAAATACAATATTTTGTGTTGCACTAGTCCATAATTAAATAAATTAAATCTTTTTAATAAGTGTTTTTAAGTTGGATATTCACATTGTGTTGTATATCTTATTTGGCTTGTTTTGTTTTTGTATCCAGGGACTATGTATACTGGAAGAGTTACTTATTGAGGGAGGCCTGGATAATGATATTATTCTTTTGTTGTTAAATGAATAACAATGGACTATTTATAATTGAGTTGGATAAGATGTTTTTACATCTCACCTCGTAAAGTTCCATGTTTTCACGATACTGGTTTCAAAGGCCTTTGCTTTCATCATCAGAGTTTGATTATAGTCAGTCATGTAATCAATAGTATTCAACATAATTAAAACATTTTGTCTGTTTATTCTTACCTCTTATAGTTGTTTTTTGAACATATGTTTCAGGGCTTCTTATCCCCATCATCAGCGATTACAGACTCTGACGTTGGGGCTAAAAAGCCATGAAACATATGTTCGACAAAAACAACTATAAGAAGTAAGAATGAACAGACAAAATGTTTCAATTATTAAACAAACCTCTTAATTTTTTATCACTCACCTCATATTATTCATTATTCATTAATAATATGAGGTGAGTGGTAAAAAAATGTACCTAAATGAATATACCTCATAGTGTGAATTCCTAAAATAAGTAAACCTCTTAATGTTACTTCCTATTGTATTTTAAAAGTATTCAACATAGTTTACAACTTGTAGTTGTATCATAACGTTTGATATGTACTTACATGCATCATTTCCCTAACAATAACAATTTTTTAGGCATATGGGTTTTTTTTTAATATATGTAGGAAATAACACTGTGAGGTTTCTTTTAATTATTAATGAGTTGGTCATTAATAAAACAGAGGTTTAATGATTTTGTTTAGTGGTTTCTTGACTCACCTCATACTTCTTAACTCCCTTGCATATCTAGATTTCATCACTGTATTTGTGACATTCTCAATGTTGTGAACATGAACAGCATTGAGAATGTCACAAATACAGTGACAAAATCTAGATATGTGAGGGAGTTAAGAAGTGTGAGGTGAGTCAAGAAACCACTAAACAAAATTAAAATGAACCTCATAGTGTTATTTCCTACCTACATGATTTAAGAGGTTTAATGAGTTGTATTAAATATATTGTATCAAAGGAGAAATTGAACAATTATGGACTAATGTGTAACAAAAAATTTAAGATAACTATTGGACACTGGAGAGTAACAATAGGATTGTAGTATTGTACATGGTGTTGCCAGGACATTGTCTCAGAAGCTGTATGAACTCAAAGACCGAATACAGAATGCTGTAGTGAGTCGAGTTGTGGAAGACTTCATTGACATCAGTTCACCACTGAAACACTTCACTGACGCTGTCCACGTACCACAAGGTAGGAAGGATTTTATGTATACTTGTAATGCTTTATTCTCTACTACAAGTCATAACATCGGTCTCCGTGATCTAGGTGTTAAATTCCGTGCCTCTGGTCCCAAGGGTTGTGGATTCGAACTGAGCTGGGTATGTGGATCTTCTTAGTATGGAATAACCTAAGGGACTTTATGCTGTGAGTCCCAAGTCTGAAGATTCTCGGATTTGTAAAAGAACGTAGAGCCCTATTAGAGCCTCTAAATTAAATTTAACTGGCTTTTCACCTCCAAGTAATATCTTTCTTTGCCTATTAGATGAAGCAGTGAGGCAATGAACTAACCAGTTGTTGCATGCTGACATCTGTGAGGAAATAAATTAGCTTAGCTAAGTAAGTCCTGAAAGGGAGCTCTCTTGCCCACCATGGGGTTATATGTGTATGGAGAGATAGCCAAATTGAATTAATGGTTGTCAAATGAAAACATCAATAAGTTGACAAATGGACCATGACATAAGCATAATCAGTTCTCTTATCATTTAATCTATATTTGGCAACGTGTCGACTCCTTCCAACAAATGGATTTATCATCACTTTCAATAATAGATTCCCATTTTTCCTTTTGATCTGATTTAACGGTTTACTGTGCTTGTATTTTTTAACTCTGCCATAATAAAATATCCGAGTTATAAAACCATTTGAAAGCTGACTAAACTGAGGCTTTTACAGCCGTCGTTATGTACTCCAAAGTATCTTCAATTATTCAAAATGATTAGCTTAGGATTTATTTTTTGAAGATAAACATTTATATATTTTTTCCCTTCAAATATAATTTGTCCTTCCAGGAGAAATCTTAAATTTATAATAAAAATATACCAAGAGGACGAAGATCACTGGGCCGTCCTATGAAACGCTGGAGGGTAAATTTTCTATAGGATCGTAACAGGCCTTGGCCTAATACTTGGAAGGAAGGAAGAAGAAGAAGATATAGAATATTTTTGCCTAAAAAAAAAAAAAGATTTATTGATATATATTGATGTATATAAATTTACACATAACTAATTAACTAACTCACTAACTCATTCACTGGCACTATCAAACTTGTAGGTTCATGGCCACATGAACAAAAGTTTTCCATGCATCCCTATCCTGAGCTAATGTTTTCCAATCGTCCCTCTATAATTTACTTCCCTCAAATCATGGTTGATTTATTCTCCCAACTCATTCTTGGTCTATGAAATGAGTATTTTCCCTCTGGTTTTCCTACAAAATATATTCCTGACTACCTTCTCCTTGTGATCTAACTTCCTGTAAAGCGACTATATCCATAGGTGTTTTATCTAATTCCTGCATTAATATTTCTAATGCCTCACTACTATATAATTACCTAACATTCCATGTCCTAGGAACATGCCCCTGTGTTTGAGCCTTTGGCATGGATTCCATGAAGTAGTCCTGTTCTGGAGAACCGAGTTGGGGACTATTTTACCTCTGGAAAATTTTACCCCAGTGGAACCCGTGTCCTTGTTTCTTGATGGTCGAATTTTTACAGTGAAAGATCGTCACTCTTTCGATCAATGTACTTTTTTCATCTGGCTTATTGCCTTTGACCTGTCTGGCATGGGTAACTCTTTCAATTTACATATAACATCATGTAAAATTTATATTTATGATTTTATTAATTCATTTCAGGGACACCAGGCAGAGAACAAAACTTCAATGACAGAGCTCTTCAGTTGCAGCAGTTCAGCACACGTGCAGCAAAAACTGCACGCATGGTTGCAGCTGGTGGAAGCTCTGGCAATAAGAAGCTTGCTGAAGCTCTTTTAAGCTCTGCTTCTCAAGTAAGTAAAATAAACTATATTTCAAGAGAAAAATGTTCACCTAGACCGAGACTCGAACCCGGGACCCTTGGCTTTCCGGGCCAAGTGCTCTACCAACTGAGCTACCGAGGCGAGTTGCGATCTAGACGCAAATTTTTCTCTTATATACGTTGTAATTCCCTCGTGCCAAATGCTTGAAACCATAGCTTCTATCTTTGCAAATGGCGGCTTCTTAGTTTAGAAGACATTTATTGGGAATTTAACACTACTTTATAAAGCCAAGTAGGGCTTCTATTGACGATTTTATTATTAATTTATCCTTCAATGAGAAGTGTTAAATTAATAATAAAATCGTCAAGTAAAATAAACACCTAACATAATTTTTGAAGTGAAAAATGTTTGCCCAAACTTGGATTTGAAACCAAGATCTCTAGTTCTATGTGCTAATGCATTAACCAACTGTGCTATCTGGTCACCTAATTTTAGATAATTTTTGTCTCTCTTACAAAGGTAACTCAGAAAGTTTTTGGATATTGGCAAAATTTTAGAGATAATCTAAAACTTACCATTACATCTTCTCAAAGTACTCTCCCTGACCATCTATGCATCGTTGCATCCTCCTGAACAACTGGAAGCATTGGTGCCAGTCACTTTTATCCAGTGTACAGAGCTCCCCTTGGTATGCTGCAACCGCATCTTCAGGTGTTGAAAAGCGCTTCCCACGCAATCAAGACCTCACCGTAGGGAACAAAAAGAAGTCTCACGGTGTCAGTTTTGGACTGTAAGGAGGATGGGTCAACAGCTGCACAGGAATCCCCCCTAGAATATCATTTGTCAGATGGGTGGTGTGGGCAGACATTGTTGTGGTGCAACAGGATGCCCCTCAGTTCAGCTCTTGGGCACTTTTCTTGCAATTTTTGGAATACCTGTGGGAGGGCAACTGTGGTGTACAACTATGCAGTCGCTGTCCTTTGATGTTCAAGCGGCATTGTTGCCACATTACCACCTGTAGCAAGGAAAGTGAGCACTATTTTCTTCCCAATACTTTTTGCTCTCTTCACTTTGACTGGTCGATCATCATCAGGAAATACCCATACCGACAACTGACGCTTTTTATCTGGATCATATTGGTAAATCCAGGTCTCGTCACCTGTAATGATCTTAGAAATGCGGCGAGAGTCCCATTGTTGAATCTCCGAAGCATTTCAAGGCCCATTCCACTCGAGTGATTTTTTTTAACTTGAGTGAGTCTATTTATATATTAAATTTGGGAATTTTTAACATTATGAGGTTCAATTCATAAGAATTAAATGAATTGTGATTTCTTCTTACCTCATACTTCTATGTTTTTTTTAACACAGCACTGCAGTATCAGCGACCCATTGTCACCACCTCAGCTGTTTTCACGAATGTCAATTTTTTCTTTTGCCGGTAATTATCTAAACTGCCATCTGGTGTTCTTTTGAAGGAATTATTTTCTAAACTGCCATCTGATGTTCTTTTGAATGAATCATTTTCTAAACTGCCATCTGTTGTATTTTTGTAGAACTTTGTAATCAAGCTCGGTTCATCTGGAATCTCGAAGTTCATGGTTCTAGTATGGTTTTTTTGAATATATATTTTTTCCCAAACTGTTAAATCCAAAGGTTTAGATAGATGTTTCAAAAGTTTTGCTTCTTTTTCAATCCTATGATGCTTTAATAAACTATGTGCTGCTATAGATGATTTTTTAATTTCTCCATTCTTTATGTTTCTGAAGTGTTCTTTTTTACAAGTTTCCAAGTTCCTTTTTGTTTTTCCTATATATATATCCTGTTGCAATCTTTGCAATCAATTTGATAAATTCCAGATTTTTTGTTTTTCATTTCATTCTTTTGAGTGCTGCCTCTAAGATAGATTTGCAGAATTATTGCAACACTCCCTGATCCAATCCCTGGGATGCCTCAATGTCTTTATAAGTCATACAGGCATCTTCTCCACAACATCTATGTTTTCCACAGTCATCGCCATCGACGGACCTCCCATTCCACTCTTTATCTTCAAGAGAGGTTCTACCCCTCTTAAACTCTGCAAACCAATTGAAAACTGTGGAACTGGAAGGGACAAGGTCCCCAAAAGCCTGTGTATGCCTTTCAAGTGATTGTGCCTGGATGAAGCCACTTTTAAAATCATAGAAAATAATTGCTTGAAAATGTTCTCTCTGCGGTTCCATGATGCAGTCTGATAGTACCTGTCATCTCTTACCATTTGACTCACAGCTGCTAAGGGATGTGGGCGGGCGGAATCTATCTCAGCTGACTAACAAAGGACCTCCCAACACGCTGCTGGCACTGTTATCTTTCTATTGTATATGATACAGTCAGGTCCGGAAACTGGAAGATATCAGGTTAGAGTGTTAATGGTCAGGATTTTTAAAACTGCCCTAGACTTTTTGGCAGCACTATGGCCCTGTGGTCATATCAATCTCCAATGGAAATGAGTATCAGTCATGTTCTTAGGGCAAAGACAGCCATCATGCAGGGCTGACAACCTTACTGATATATCATGTGAATTATTTAGAATGGTGAAAATCTTAACAACCTGCTACCCCAAGGGCCTCCTAAGCCCTTTAGTGGAATCACTTTACCATTTACTTCATGCAGAGATTTTAGTGCATTGGGTTATATTTTCATTTCTTTTTACTTTTTGCAATAAATTTCTTTTTATGTTTTTATTATTCATTTCATATGTCTCAATGATGGATAAATCATATTTGAAGAGAAAAATTATATGCTCTGACTGGGGCTTGAACCCAGGACTTTTGACTTTCTAGGCCAATACTCTACCAATTGAGCTACTTTGCTCAGGTAGCTCAGTCGGTAAAGTATTGGCCTAGAAAGCCAAAGGTCCTGGGTTCAAGCCCCAGTCTGAGCATATAATTTTTCTCTTCAAATAAAATTTCTTTTCATTGAGAAATTCGATATAGGAGTGAATCCATTGTAATATAATGTTGTTGTGTAGGTGGAAAGTTTGACACCGCAACTAGTGAGCGCAGGACGAATTAGAATGAACTACCCAGAAAGTAAAGCTGCAGATGAACACTTCCAGAATCTCGTTGCACAGTATTCAGATTCGGTTCAGCACGTGCGAGCTCTCTGTGATGAAGCTACAAATTCATCAGATTTCATCAAAATGTCTGGTTAGTACTGAAATGACATCAGCTATGGAAATTTCTTTATTTATTATTCTATATTTATTGTATACTTCTTTATTTAACAGAGGAACAGATCCAGAAGCATTCAATTTTATGTGAAGAATCTATCAGAAAGAATCAACCACAGAAAATGGTGGACAACACAGCCAGCATTGCTAGGTACGTGTGAGAAATACAGTCTAACATGAGTTCTGCATAGTTGGTTAAGGTAATATGCTACAAACTGGAGGCTTGCAGTTTCAATTCCTGATGAGGTTAGAATTTTTAAACTGGCCTAGACTCTATGGCAGTACCATGGCCCTGTGGCCGACACAGTCATTTTATGGAAATGAGTATTAAATGCACATTTTGGGAGTAAAAGGCAGCCATCACGCAGACCATCACTGACATCTCATGCAGAATGTCCAGAAAGATGTGAGCTATAACTTCCTTTTCCCCAAGTGGCTTCCCAAGGCCCGTAACAGATCACTTCACTTTTGAACTGTTATAGGAAATATCACTAATATCCTATCACTATGATGTTAAATTTAAAATTTAAAATAAAATTCTTTCCATCTCACCTCATATCCTGTCTTCTAATTAGACCAGTTTTGTAACCTTAATGATTACATCTTCAGTAGTTACATGACTGATGTTTGTTTGTCCAGTAGCACTGCTTCTTACTCCATCTGTTGGTGGACCGATGAACCTCCCAATCAAATCAACTTCCCAGGAATTTCAAAATACATTAATTTTTCTTTCTTAGTTTTTAGAATGTGGATTTTTCCCAAACAGTGAGCTCCTTATGTTTTTCTATTTGTTTTATTTAACTAGCCTTTCTATCAATTTGATGTTTTTATGACCCAGCATGAGCAACTACTGCTGATTTTTCCCCACTTACATGTTCAATTTCTCAGTCCCATCAATTAATAATGGTTTAAAATATGATTATACTCTCTCTCTCTCTCTCTCTCTCTCTTTCTCTCTTTCTTTCTTTCCTTCTTTCTTTTGTTTTACATTTCATTGATATTTTCTGGTTCCATAACAAACTATTAACTAAATGATAGTATTTGGTGCAACTTGGTATTGCTCTGCTTGTTTCTGTTTGGATTTGTGCTTCTTTGTTAATTTCACTTCCTATGTAAACTCTTGAACTTCTTTAAGATATTGTCTTTTAAATTTAATTTTACATTCTCCTAATTTTATTTTAACTTTTGTTACAGATTGGCAAATAGAGTGCTTATGGTAGCAAAGCAAGAGTCTGATAACTCAGAAGATCCACAGTTCATATCTCGTGTAAACCAAGCTTCTGACCAGGTGCAGTCAAGTAAGTACAAGAATTAAGTTATGTAGGTAGGAAATAACACAGTGAGGTTTATTTTAATTTTGTTGAGTTGTTTCTTGACTCACCTCATACTTCTTAACTCCCTTGCAGATCTAGGATTTCATCACTGTGTTTGTGACATTCTCAATGCTGTTTTTCACGTTCACAACTGACCATTGGACATCAGGTTGTGAACGTGAACTGCATTGATACTGTCACACAATACAGTGACAAAAATCTAGATCTAGAAAAGAGTTAAGACGTATGAGGTGAGTCAAGAAAAATGAAATACCATCACAGGGGTATATTCACTGCATTTTCAATGTTTTTATTTAAATTAATATTTTCCAATCCTGGATAGAATTTAATTTAAGAAAGAAAAATTAATGCTCAAGCCAGGGCTTGAACCCTGAATCTCTGATTCTGTCTTTCTCTGTGCATCAGTGCGATACCAATTACACCATTTGGTACCGATAAGAAGGTCAACATTTCTTTCCACTTACACATTTCTCGTTCGTCCAAATGCCGTTTGCTGTTGCAACCATCATGCCAACTGACGTCTTCTATTCAGAATTTTTTTTCTGAAAATTTATACTTTACATGCTAAAAGAAATGTATATATTATACTAAAAAGCCTGAAAAGGTAATGTGTAAATTCTCAATAAAAATACTTCTGAATAGAAGACATCAGTTGGCATTATGGTAGCGACAGCTATCAGTCTTTGGACGAATGAGAATTGTATAAGTGTACGAGCGACTTCGACGGTAATGCACAAAAAGAACAGTCCCATTTCATCAGTGTTAAAAATGTCTCTTAGGCGCATATCCTGAAATTCAAGTATGCAGTTTCGGTTTCCACTCACTAACTATACTCTTGTCCACATCCTTTTTCCCTGCAAATTTCATTCCACACTACATTGTGTCATCTTTTAAAACTGTCCAGCCAATCTCAAGATGCCTTGAATTGTTATTCCCTTGGGATATAGCAACAGGTCCCTCCATGGTATCTTTACCTTGTCGTGGTGGAGTGGCTTGCATGCTTAAATGATCCTGAGGGCTATGCCGGCGGTAGCATTGCTGCCAATAGGGTTACCCATGCTGGACTGGTCGAAGGTGATAAGCCAGACGAAAAAAGTACCTTGGTCGAAAGAGTGACGATCTTTCACCGTAAAAATACAACCGTCAAGAAATGCGGACATGGGTTCAACTGGGGTAAAATTTTCCGGAGGTCAAATAGTCCCCCACTCGGATCTCCGGGCGGGGACTACTTCAGGGAACCCATGCCAAAGGCTCATGATTTGAGGGAAGTAGATTATACAGGGAATGATTGGAAGGCATTAGTTCAGGATAGGGATGTATGGAGAGCTTATGTCTGCACGGTCATAAACCTAACGGGTTCGATAGTGCCAGTGAGTAAGTAAGTAAGTATAAGTGGAAAGAAATGTTGACATTCATATTGGTACTCAAATGGCATAATTGGTATTGCACTGATGTACAGAAACAGAGATCCAGGGTTCAAGCCCCACTTCGAGCATTATTTTTTCTTTCTTAAATTAAATTAGTCCACCGCTGTGATCTCGAGGTAGCATGCTGCTTTGTCATGCAGCAGGCCCGGGTTCGATGCCCGGTCAGGACACCTGTAAGACAAATGTCCGGAAGCTTAGGGCCCAACGGTCCCCGAAAATCATCTGGCCATCATCATCATCCTTATCATTATCATATTCATCCTTCCTGTGTGGAAAGCAAAGGGAAGCTACCACACCTTTAATTCCCTAGTAAAGCTGCAAAGCATAGCATGAAAATGCTATGATTGCAGTGAAAGACCTGCCCTCAGGCAGAATTACTATGGATTGATGGAAATTAAATTATATCCACTGCATGTTTGAATAAAACTATTGTAATGAATTTTGCAATGTCATTTGTTCATCCAGTCTTATGTCCCCAATCCAACAATTGAATTACAGTACTATTTATCCCCTTACAATGACAACTTCTGCATGTTTTAATTCCATAATATGATTGAGCTCTCCAAAAGCAATAAAATGAACCATCATTTGTTATATTCTGTGTGTGTTGCAATGAGAAGTTTCTCTTGTAAATCCTCTCTGCAGCACCCAAGTAATGAATTAGGAATTCTAGAATAGCCTATATAGGAATAAATTGTTTTGTTAAGATTTTAAATGAAAGGAGATAAAATATAATGTTTGTACATAGTTAAATAACAAAATATGAGGTAAGATGTAAAAAATTACTCATTAATTTAAGAATGTTTGTATTTAAATAGGTGTGACCCCAATGGTGCAAGATGCAAAGGCTGTGCAATCAACACTCAAGATCCTATAGCTGCTTCCAGGTGGCGTGAATCCAATAGAGCTGTGAGTATGACATATTTTTATTAAAGAACATCTCATTAATACTTAAAAAAAATTATCTGCCATTTTTAACTGCAAGACTTTAAAATCCAGCACAAAATCTCTAATTTAAACCATAGGGAAATAATACAACTAGTGATTTGGTAGATTGAACCACCCCCACTACCTCCTTGCTGCATCCTTCCTCACACCACTCCCCTCTTACTCATGCAGGGGATCCACCTACTCCTTACAGTGGGATACCATTGCTGGATTCTAGCTTCAATTTGTATGCCTTGTAGTTAAAAATGGCAGATAATTTTTTTGGATATGGCTTTTATAAATCACAATGCTCCTGTGGGAGAAATTTCAAGGTAGGTTTTGGCATGCAATGGTTAACAGTTCCCTTGAAGTCATCCTCAACTAATTAAAATTTCAGTTAAAACACTTCATAGACTTTTTGAAACATGTTTCATTACCAGCTCCTGTAAAAGTACATTTGCAGCAGCTGATAATGAAACAAATTGCAAAAAAAATTGTAATCGGTGAAGAATCTTTACAACAGCTGATGATAGAACATGTTCCGAAAGGCCTGCAAAATATTTAACTGAAATTGTAATTAGTTGAAGAATCGGTACTTTTAAGATTCATAGCAAATCACTGTTGAGGTTACTGAGTAAAATGTTAAAATCTTAACCTGATACATCAATCGTTCTCAACTAAAACAAATTTAAATTGGCTATGTTCAAAATGTGATTGTATTCTTTCTTAAATATGACTCATTAATTTACGAATTAAGAACCTCATAATGTTATTTCCCATATTTAACTATGAAGTTGTTATTCTATTTGTGCAAGATTGACATTGTGCTACTGATGACCTGTTTCTATTACATGTTTAGAAAAGCTTAATTTTCCCTCATGGTTATAAAATCCCTAAAATGTTAATTGAATCTTGAGTTAAAATTTCTGGTGGTTCTACCAATGTGAATCTAGCCACAACTATTACATTTGAGTTCACAAATACCTTCATTTTTCATATATTGCACTTTGGGAAGAAGACGGCCACAAGTGTAAAAAGTTTAGTTCTGAGTTATTAACAATTACATTTTAAAAAAGGTATAGTACATACACTATTTGATATGGCACAATTTAATCCTTTCTCCATTTTCTTGGAAATTTCTTGTGTCCATAAAGAAATAATTTTGTAACCATTTTTTCTAACAGATAGTAGTCTTAACTCAATATGTGACTTTTTTCACTTGTGGCCCTCTTCTTCCCAAGGTGCGATATGTTTCCTCTCTTTTGTTTGAGTTCGTTATTCAGTTTAATGTTTTAAAAGCGATTTTTATATTTTTTATCATATTCTAGATTTTGTAAAAAATACTTACATGATTGCTGATGTTAGACTGCTAATTGGTATTCTGTCATCCCGGGTAAAAATGTTGCTGTTAAATTTAAAGTAGTTTTAATTATTAATGAGTTGGTTATTTTGACTCACCTCATATTTCTTGATTTTTATGCAGACCTGATTTTGTCGCTTTTGTGTGCATTCCAAACTTGATTTTAAGTAATTTGGAATGCATTGACAATGTTGCATAAAAGCGACGAAACCAAATCTGCATAAGAATAAAAAAAAATATGAGGTGAGTCAAAATAACCAACTCATTAATAAATAAAAGAAAACTCATAGCTAAGATAAATTTAAATTAAACCTCATAGTGATTTATTCCTATAAAAGTTCCTCATAGTTATTCCCTACATGTATTAATTTAAGTATTTTTGTTTTAATCATTTTGTTTAATTATTCTTAGGTGGCACTACAATCCAATGCAGCAGACCAGCAGACCTTTGCCTTCTCCACTAACCTCCAGTCATCTCTGTCCATAGATCTTACATTTCCTAATAACATTGTACACATACCACCATCCGTTTTAGATCTCCCTCATTTTTTTTTCTCTGTGGTCGATTAACAAAAACTTGATAATGGGCTCTCTTTTCATCCATTCTATTCACATGTCCACTCCACTTTAGCCTTATAATATAAATGAGATTATATCCGGATCCATAATAGAGCTGTTTGAGTTCATTGTTAGACCTTATTCTCCACTAATTAACTCTGTCTGGTCCCAGCATCTTTTGCAGAATTTTCCGTTCAAAGAGGGCCAGCCATCGTATGATAATTTAGCTCACTTTTATGTTATTATTATTATTATTATTATTATTATTATTATTAATTATTTTATTTAGCAAGTTTCACATCTTCCTGCACCCAATTAATCTACTGTCATTCTCCTCACATCTTCCTCTGTCATTCCAATCTCCATCGTCCAATCATTTTTCCCACAAGCTGCTCAAAACACCATCAATCCGCGTTATTTTTTGCCGTCTTCTTCTTATACCAAGTGGTGCCCATTCTAGTATTCTGTCATTCATTTTACATGACCATACCATTTTAATTATTTGTTTTTTTATGAAATCCACAACTGAAGTTTGAACATTCATCTTTTGTTTAATTACGCTGTTTCTTATTTTATCTCTTCTAGATATTCCAGCTGGACACCTCTAAAAATCCATTTCTACAGAATTTGATTTACTTACTGTTCTAGATTTTGATTTGCATGTTTCTGCACCATATGTCATTGTACTCCTTATTATTGTATTAAAAATTTTTGTTTTTGTTTTAGAACTTATATTCTTATGCCATAAAACATTTAATTTTGATTTATTATTATTTTTTTGTAAAAACTATTGTTATAAATCATTACACTAGTTTTGGACCAAAGAGAGATGAACAGACAGGTGAATGGAGAAGATTACATAACAATGAACTACATGGTCTTTATAGGAAGCCATATATAATAAGAACAGTTAAGTCTCGTAGACTGCGATGGGCAGGACATGTTGCATGTATGGGGAATGAAAGACTTGCATGGAAGCTTCTTGTAGGAAAGCCAGAGGGAAAACGCCCAGTTGGTAGACCAAGAATGAGGTGGGAGAATAACATTAACTATGATTTAAGGGAAGTAGATTATACAGGGAATGATTGGAAAGCATTAGCTCAGGATAGGGATGTATGGAGAGCTTATGTCCGTGTGGCCATGAACCTAGGTAAAGGTAAAGTGATCCCACTACAGACCTCAGGAGGCCCTTGGGGTAGTAGGAGGTTAAGGCTCCCACTTTTTCTTGACAATCGGCACTTGATGTCAGCCGGGTTGTCAGCCCTGCATGACGACCGCCTTTACCCCAGAACAAGCAAATGGTACTCATTTCAGTTAGAGGCTGAGTCGACCCCAGGGTCATAGTGCCGCCAGAAGGTTTTGGGTCAGTTAAAAAATCCTGACCCCACCAGGACTCGAACCCTCGACCTTCCGGCTTGTAGTGCAGTACCTTAACCACTACGCTACGGCATGCCCGTGGCCATGAACCTACGGGTTCGATAGTGCCAGTGAGTAAGTAAGTAAGTACAAATCCATTTAAACTGTATCTCTACATAATTTACCAATATATTCATGCAATTAAAAAAAATTATAACAGTATTGTTTCTGTGCATTTTTTAGCTGTTGGCTGCAGTGGGTGAAGTTCGTCATGCTGTGACGGTTACTCCTGATCTTCCTCCTCCACCAGACATGTCCAATCTTCACATCAATGGTAAGTACAGATTTTAATTTTTTACTTTGAAAATGTACAGTTATTAATAACATTTTTGTTTCAGACTTATTATACAGTTGTTTTAATACAGGTTTTGGACAAAATTTGAGAGTAAAACAGAGATTTGTTTTTATGAACATGCCTTTCATTTAGATTTCATTTGAAATTGAAGTATTTGCCTCTCTTAATAAGTAAAACATTACTTTGTTGGCTTAGAAGGAAAGGATATTAAGTCAAAAAAGTAGTTATTAAGTTATGTAGGTAGGAAATAACACTATGAGGTTTAACCTTTTTTTATATAGGAATTATCACTGTGAGGTTCAATTCAATATTAAATTAAAAGATTCTTACCTCTCCTCACATTATTCTGTTAAGTAGATCGCGATTTCAGGCCTATAGCAGGCCCATCTTCAGTACACTGTTGTTGACCGGTGTTATGTCGCTCGGAAGAACCACTTCTTCTTGAAGAAGTGGTTCTTCCGAGCGACATAACACCGGTCAACAACAGTGTACTGAAGATGGGCCTGCTATAGGCCTGAAATCGCGATCTACTTAACAGAATAATGTGAGGAGAGGTAAGAATCTTTTAATTTAATATTGAACTATGAGGTTTATTTAATTAATTTTAGTTGTGTTTTGACTCGCCTCATATTTCTAGACTTCCATGCAGACCCAGGTTTCGTCACGGCATTTGTAACATTCTTGATGCAACACCACGATCACAACTCATAGTGTTGCATTGAGAATGTCACAAATGCAGTGATGAAACCTGGGTCTGCATGGAAATCAAGAAATATGAGGTGAGTCAAAAAACAACTTAAAATTAATCAAAAAAGTAGTTCTGTGATAAATGAACTGTAAAGCATGAATATTTATGAAAAATCAAGGTTAAATATTTGTAAAGTTTTAATTGTAAAAAACTATTAAGAGGTAGTTTCTTTTCCCTGTAGATAGAGCTCACTGTGTTGTACTTAATGCCATTAAAACACATTTTTGGACTTAATACCATTTCCTTTTAGGTCCAGAATTTATCCTCTTGAAGATGACAATAGAAATGCATGACAATTAATAGATAAAATTAACAGAAAAGAAAAAAAATTTGACAGACACAACAATGGTTCTGTTATGTTTACTGATTGGAAGATGAAGTTAAGTAAGACACAGGGATTGGCCAGTCTTTGCAATATATTCATATCTTCATAGCAGCATGATTGTATATATATATTATTTTATTCTATTTTATTGCTAACAATGACATATTTTTGTTTTTAATATATTTTAGAAAAACCTGTAGTCATGTTTCTTATATCCTATATAATTTTGTTTGTATAACATATTTTGAAGTGTTAATTTATAAATCTTCTACAATATAATATTTATATTATGCAGTTTGTTTCCTTGAATGTAGAAATAGTTGAAAAAATTGACCCATGTATCTGGTAAATCTGAATTTAATGAAAACTATTTTAGTAGAAATGTAATTAATATAATTTTGAATCATCACTACTTGTTCTGATACATTTTAACATTTATTTTGGTTGAGAAAGTTCATCTACATTTCTGTACTTTACAGTTGAAGACATTATAACATATCTTTTATTGCATTGTGTAGTTGTTACATAGTATAATACCCCTTCGTTAAGAAATATTCTTACACAGACTATTTGTTGATGCATGCTTTATTCACTATATTATTTTATTATATGCGCATAAATTTTAGTCCATTATTTTTGTTTATATTATTTTATCCATTGTTCCATATATCTACTTCTAGGAATGAGATAATTATAGAGAGACTGGATTAGAAATACAGTATTACCCCTCCTTTACACTATTCAAGGGACCAGAGGGAATGTGGTGTAAATTATGGGAAACGAGGAGGAGCTAAAAAATGTTAACCCCCATATTCTGCAATCATTCTAGAACATGCAAAAAAAAATACACTGACTGGGATAATATACAATATTGGCTAAATAATGTAATGTTTCTTTTAATTTAAAATAAAATTCTTTACACTTCACCTCCTATCCTGACTTTCATTTTTTAGAAGAAAGATATGAGATCATGTGTAAATAATCTTATTTTAATTCAAAGTTAAAATTGGGTATAGTTACCGTGTTTGATAAAACATAAAATATGAGGTAAGATGTTAAAATGACTCATTAATTTATTAATCTTATTTTAAATTAAACCTCAAAGTGATTTTCATATAATAGTTCAATGTAATGTGTTTTGAACTACTCTAAACATAAAATTACTTTCTTTTACTTTCTCTATTTCAAAAATAAATAACAAGGAGAGGTGCAGCAAGCAGCACTATGAATCTTTATTGAGACATTGAAATAATTTTGTTTTGCCATAGTAGTATACAGGTTGTTTTTCAGAAATGTTTGAAACACTGAGTCAGCTTTGTTGGCTCAATGAACATGCTCTGCTCTTTATCAATTGTACAGAAGCCAGCTTCATTGGCTCATTAAACTTGCTTTGCTCTTTATCGATTGTACAGAAGCCAACTTCGTTGGCTCATTAAACTTGCTTTGCTCTTTATCAATTGTACTGAAGCCAGCTTTGTTGGCTCATTAAACTTGCTTTGCAGAAGCCAGCTTCGTTGGCCCATTAAACTTGCTTTGCTCTTTATCAATTGTACCGAAGCCAGCTTTGTTGGCTCATTAAACTTGCTTTGCAGAAGCCAGCTTTGTTGGCTCATTAAACTTGCTTTGCGCTTTATCAATTGTACCGAAGCCAGCTTCATTAGCTCATTAAACTTGCTTTGCCCTTTATCAATTGTACCAAAGCCAGCTTTGTTGGCTCATTAAACTTGCTTTGCTCTTTATCAATTGTACCGAAGCCAGCTTCATTGGCTCATTAAACTTGCTTTGCTTTTTATCGATTGTACTGAAGCCAGCTTCGTTGGCTCATTAAACTTGCTTTGCTCTTTATCAATTGTACTGAAGCCAGCTTTTTTGGCTCATTAAACTTGCTTTGCTCTTTATCGATTGTACAGAAGCCAGCTTCATTGGCTCATTAAACTTGCTTTGCCCTTTATCAGTTGTACTGAAGCCAGCTTCGTTGGCTTATTAAACTTGCTTTGCTCTTTATCAGTTGTACTGAAGCCAGCTTCATTGGCTCATTAAACTTGCTTTGCTCTTATCAATTGTGCAGAAGCCAGCTTCGTTGGCTCAATAAACTTGCTCCACTATATATTGATTGTACAGAAGCAAGATAATCGATCAAATAAATGGAATTTCTTCGATCTTCAACACTGAAGATCAATGTGATGTGATGTAAATAGCAGGGAAAATAAAATTGCAGAAACATAAAATTGAGAATTTTAATACATTGTGAATATAGGGGACCTTTAAAGAATGTTGTAAAAGGCGGGAAAATGATAAATGTGGTAACATAAAAGCAGGGTAATACTGTATGTACTTAATTTCATAAAATAAACTTTCTCATTTGAACATTGTTTTGGAGGGAGGGAAGGAAGCTAATGAACACTAAAAAACAAAACAAACAGATGTAATCTAAGAAATTGAATTATTTACACCTCACCATATAAATTTTGATGATACCATCTTGATTTCAACGTATTTTAACAGTTGCAATTGTGATAAATTCTGCGTCCTTTACTTTAAGTAGTCTTAATCATGTAAATAACTGATTCTATTTATTTGATAAAATATCACATAGTGTTATTTCCAATCAATTTTATGTGACTATTTAACTTGTGCCCCAAATGGGAGCCAATGACCAATCACATTTCAATGAATTTTGATTTACAACCAATCAGTCATTTTTCACCTTGATTTTATCAGTTTAATTTTATCATATTAAAATCAAACTTCTCCTTTTTAACATTCTGAATAGGTCAGAACATTATTTTGCAGTGACTGACTCTAAGAAATACGGCTACCAAATTGTATGTATAGTGCACGAATGTAAACAGATATTGCTTGCGGGATATAATAGAAAAACATTCATAGTAATTGATTATACCACAATATAAAGAAACCACAGTTTGCATTTCTTAAACATATTATTTCCCAGGAATTTTCGTTCCATAAAAATATAATTTACATGATAAGACATCAGAAATTAATTAATAACCTATAATGTTGGTAATAAACAGTTTGATGTGTTTCACTTTTTCTCCACTAGGGTGCATTCTTACAATATTGCGATCCTTTGGCAATAAATAATATGATCTGGTTGCAGTGATGATCAAATGAAGCATAACAAACATTAATATTTAATTTTAGGAAGTTATATTTTGAGGTTATTTTAATTATATTATAATAACAAACATTTCTCATTTGTTTTCAAACATCACCTTTACAATAAATATATAATATTTTAAAATAACTATATTAGATAATGATTAGTGAGTAAACAGCTTAATTTTATTTGTTAAATAGTCCTAACAAGTGCCACTCTTGATTTCCAAATTCTCTAGATAAATTGGAAATCCCTCGTGGCATTACTTATGATAAAAGTGGAATCTAGTTTAGAATGTGGAATATGATCTCCGAAACATATCCAGGTGAGAAAGTTTAAATTACAAGGTGAGGTGTATCTTTTCAATTCACTTTATTTATATCACTTAATGAAATTAAAATAGGTCGTACATCATCTCGTACACTCTGTGTTCTTCTGGAAGAAATTTCAAGATAGGTTTCTGCATGCAATGGTAAACAGTTCCCTTGACAGTTCCTAAGCCTAAAATAACAATTAACAATCAAGGAAATGAATATATAGAGACAATTTTGTTTTGTTGTTTCTTGACTCACCTCATACTTCTTAACTCCCTCGCATATCTAGATTTCTCATTGTATTTGTGACATTCTCAATGCTATTCATGTTCACAACTGACGTCCAATGCTCTCCTCTTCTGCAGACTGACCTCCGTGCCATCCTCGCCTCATGGTGTTCCTACCTACATAACTTAATATAGAGACAAGCCATCTGTAAGCATATAATGAAAGAAATTTCTATCTAAATTGGGATTTGCACCCAAACTTTCTATTATTTTGTGACGACTTAAATATGCTCACTAAATAATAAGTGAAATAAAAAAAGTTTAAACCCATAAAAAAACAATAAATAATTTAAAGATAAAGGCAAGATCTCCAGCATTATGCACTGGGGCTCCATAATTGAACTTGATTTAGAAGCAACCCTGTAATACTGTGAATAAAGTTTCACTACTGCTGGGACATGGGGATTAAAGAGAGAGAAATTTGTTAAGTTATGTAGATAGGAAATAATGCTATGAGGTTTTTTAATATTGTTTATTTTTTTATTTCACTCACCTCATACTTCATAACTCCTAGCATACCCAGGGTTTTGTCACAACTCAGTTGTGAACGTGACACAGCATTGAGAATGTCACAAAGGATGTGACGAAACTCTGGGTATGCTAGGAGTTATGAAGTATGAGGTGAGTGAAATAAAAAATAAACAATAGAGAAATTTGTGCTTGTTTAGGGTATTGCCTGAGTCTGGTAGAGTGCCAATGTATAAAGCTGGAGGTCTTGGGTTTAAATTCTGGTTGAGGCAGAATTTTTTTTCTCTTTAGTTGTGTTAATTAATTAATAGTCTGTAAACATTACAATTATAGATATACAAAATGGTGGAGTGAAATCTCTAGGTAGATATACAATGGATAAAATATCTGTGGAGCTTAAAATTATAGGCATTTTATCGGTTGAAGTAAACATTTAAAAAAAAACTGAAACCCTCTCTTTGTATCTTTACGTTGCATTTGTATATAAATATTAACAGTAGCTTTAATTTCTTGTATTATTTTATTTATTTTCTTTCATTTGCTTTTCTAAATGTCTGAATATTGTATGGATATTGTTTTTAAGTACTTCTTAGTTAGCAGTTAACTTTTTCTTTATTGTAATTGCTATTACTTTTTGTTAGAGATTCTCTACCTCTTATTTGTAGATATGTCACTGTTAAATATTTCTTATTCAGTTTCCTTCAATTCCATAGTATTTTTTTGGTATACATAGTTATGATTTTAATGTTAAATTTATAACTCTTAATTTCCAGTTTAATTTCATATAGCAGATGTTTATAATCAAATATCTGATAAACCTTATTGTATATAGTTTTTATGCTTTAGTGACATCAAATATCAATTTAAATAGTTTCGTCCGGGTGGTCTAATGGTTACCATGTTTGTCTCAGGGTCCAAGTTTGTGTGTTTATACTTGACCAGGATCGATGGACATTTCAGGGTGTAAAATCCTTTGAAAGAGAATTAAAACTATGGGTATCCTGTCATAGTTTTACAGCACATATAAAAGAACATGAACTCTGAAAAAAGAGGCTTCTGGGAAAACTTTTTCAGCCCTTTCATGCCCAGATTTAAATTACAACACTAATGACAGGTGAACTGATATTTATTCACTAAAAGTTAAGATTGGAACTTAGTATAATTAGTATTAAGGCTTGATCTTGTAGAAGATTTTCGGGCTGTTGGCCGTGGTCTTGAGGCTTGTAGTTCCCCGACGTTTTGCCAGAGACTGCGTCTGGCATCTTCAAGGGTTGTCTTGAAACTGGCAATTTTGTCGACTACCTGCCCTATTTATACATTTATCCACGGCATGTTCTCTGTGCAGTCCGTTACTTCTTAAATTGTATCTGCCTTCTGGTAGGTTAGCATTAGGGTACACAACAACGAGTAGCAGAAGCTCAACCTGCAGAAGATGGAAGATAGCTTCCGAAAGCGCTCCAGTTAATTTTATATACAATATTTTAACAAAGTCGAGGACGACGGCACCTACCAACAGGTACAATTTAATTTTTTAACTTTCATCTTAAAAAAATATGTCTAGACTGGGTTAGTTTAGATATTGAAAAGATATTGTAAATTTTGATTTCTGGGATTTTTCTCTCAAGTTAGTAGCCAAGTCCTCACTATGACATTAACCTGGATGTTTTATGTTTATGATAATGGCTGTTGATATTTGGTGTCACTGTTAGCTTGTAATGCTCATCGGGTTGCTCTCGGTAAATCTATTGCTAGTTGCATGAGGTTGGGTGGAGAATCTCTCATTACTTCACAACATAGTTTCTATTATGTGTAGTTTCTTTGTGTAACACTGCTTTATTTCTGTTCTGTGTAGATGCAGAGTTGGGAGACATATTTAATGTGGATTTTAATTCCATTTTTGGCCTTGGTGAGGCATCACTGAGTAGTGGTAGAGGTACCGTTATAATTAACCATAAAACATTATTAATTTCAGAATTTCCCTTGAAATTATTGCCAAATTATGACATGAGAACTATTAATAATTCTAGAAAATCTTTACAACTTTTATACATTTTGATATTTAATATTACAAAGAAATATTAATTTTTTTAGAAAATACCGTACTTTCTAAAATATGCATCAATTAGTTTATTATATTTCTAAATGTGAAAGAGTATTTTAGAATAGATCTTTATTTTTATTTGTCCTCTCTAAAACAATGTTAACAGACAACATAAATTCTTTCACTAAAATTTAAAATAGTAATTTACATAGTTTTCAAAGTATCATTTCTAAATTATCACAGTCAATTTTTTGCGTAGGTATATATATATTTTTTAGTATTCAATATGCCTATAGGAAATGACCAATGATAATTTTGACTGGCAATAAAGCATATTTTACAGTAATTAATAGAGTCCGGATGTTAGGCACTTAAAATGTTCAAAATAGGCAGGCAAAAAGGCACTAAAAATCATTAACATAGGCACTCAAAAAATCAAAATAGGCTCTTACAAAAATGGACTACAACATAAAATTTTACAGCCTTTTGTAAAGAATATAAACACATGCTATCAATGCCATACGAAGATATCAGAGATGATTTTGGAACTTGTTTTGCCTTTTTACAAAGAGCGTACTTATGTTTTGCAGTGTGTACGTGCTGCAGAACAAGGCACTTCTTCGCGCAATTCACTGAAATTTTACACACTTTGCAAAACAATGTCACTTGAGAATATTTGCGCACCAAATTCAAAAAATTTAAAAAAAGCCCCATACGCTTGGGTCACAACTTTGTCTTTGAAGCACCTGTCTGTGAATGAGGACTACAGGCTGAATTCAGTGTTATCAACATCAAAAATAATAGATTTGTGTCATGAAGTTTGTCCATTTAAATTCATTTCATTGAAATTCTAAGTTAATTTTGAGAAAAAAATGGCAAATAGGCATTTATAGGCATTGTAAGCTGAAATAGGCATTTATAGGCAAAATTAACTTCATGGAAAACAACTCTAGGGTCGTCGGTATGAACTTATATGAAGTCACTTTTACAATATCTATAATAAATAACTGTAGGCATTTTCCCTAACATCCGGTCTCTAGTAATTGACATATATTGAATTTTTTTATGTATATAAGTAGTATATATTAAAAAAATATTTTTAAATATGTTTATACATATTTTTTATCTTTTAGTAGTAATAGGATTTTATTAGTGTAAAAATATAGTACAATACATAGTTATTTACAAGTGGATCACATGGGCAATGCTACGGTTCCCAATTCTGAGCTGAACATTTCCAGGACACTCCCCCTAAAATATTTGAAGCAACTATCAATTTTATTTTTAAAAACTAGTCTAACACACTTTAAGCTATTTTAATAAACTTTTCAATATTTACAAAAAATGAAGAGACAATAATACTTCAATTGCATATTGCATCACTTCATATATTTACAGTATTTTCTGGGCATGGTTCATGCCATAGCATAGTTGGATAAGGCAATATGCTACAAACCAGAAGGTTGAGGGTTTGAGTCCCAGTGAGGTCAGGATTTTTAAACTGACCCAAACCTTCTGGTGGCACCATAGCTTTGGAGTTGAATCAATCTCTAATAGAAATGAATACCGGATGTTTGTTCTGGGGGTAAAGGCTGCTGTCATGCTGGGCTGACAATCCAGCTGACATCAAGTGTCGATTGTCTAGAATAAGTGTAAGTCTTAACCTCCTACTACCCCGAGGGTCTCCTATGGTCTGTAGTGAGATCACTTTATCTTTTTACTGGGTATGGTAGAGGCTGACATTGCAGCTAATGTTTGAGATTTTGCTCAGACTTATCCTTCACATAATCATAGAACCCCATGCAGGTCATGTTGTAGTTTGTTACCTGCATTTCAGCTTTTAATTGGCAACTAGCAATGGGAAACCACTGCTCAAATGACAGTGTTTAAAGTTTTCAATTTTAATGATTTTAAATTTGAGAATGTACATAATGTTGCCACATACTGTGCATGAGGATTACCACCACCACCAAAAAAAAAAGAAAAGTTTTAAAATCTCGTTTATTGATTACTGTAATTTTGAGATTTTTGGCATCCCGGATGCCCTGCAAAGATAAAAAGGACATGTTAAACAATAAGATTAAAATTAAAATGCTTTATAACTCACCTCATATCCAGTCTTCTAATTATACCAGTTTCAAAGCTTAGGCGGTTTCATCTTCAGTAATTTCTTGTTGACTGATGTTATGTCGATCAGGTGAACTGCTTCTTCCTGTCTCTGCTGGTGGACTGATGAGCCTCTGGATCAAATCAAATTCCCAGGGAATTTCAAAATTCATAATTTGATGATCATTTGATCCGGAGGTTTATCGGTCCACCAACAGAGGAAGAAAGAAGCAGTTATCTTGATCGACATAACATCAGTCAACAAGAAATTACTGAAGATGAAGCTGCCTAAGCTTTGAAACCGGTATAATTAGAACACTGGATATGAGATGAGGTATAAAGCATTTTAATTTAAATCTTAAATTAAACCCCATAGTGATTTTTCCTATAAAAGTTCAGTTCAAGATAAAATAATTCCTCACTAATCCTGAAAATACCAGAACGGTTGGGAACCCTAGCAGCAAGCCTTATGTGCTTTTGACAGTTCCTATCAATACATCAGTGTCTAGTAATAGAATGAAACAAACCATTAACGATAGCTATAATTTGCATTTGCAAGTGAATTATTTTATTTCATTTTGTTAATTTTTCATTATAGTTTTGTATTTTTTTAAATTCTGTAATGGAAATATTTTGTTAGCAATTTGCAATGTAAAATAGTTAGTTAGTTGTTTTAACTTGTGTTTGAGAATTTATAGTTCTAATTTGATTCCAAGAGACTTGAAATTAGTAATGCACTTTCCACTCTTGGATTTATGTTTTAGGAAATTAATTTTCTGCATCCAAACACATAGAGCATGAAGCATTTGCATTTGTGAGTGTTCCTCTAAGAATTGTAAAAATTCATACTATTATTTCTAGAGATATTTTATGCCCAGTCTTCAAAATAAACAGTTCAAGAATTATAACATTGAAATAAGTATTTGCCCAAATTATTGTAAATTTATATATTTTTTTTAATTAATTGTAATGTCAGTTTGAACTTTTCTGAAATTTTTTATGCATCTTCCTTCTTTATGGTCAATAGGTAAATAAAGTAACTAAATTATTTCTTTTCTCCTTGCTTAGATTAACATTTATATGTATTTCTAACTTTTGTAAGAAATAGAACTTGTTTCTGCATGTAATTCTTTAAGGAAATATTAAAATAAACTTAACATAATATCATGAAAACAGCAGTAGAAGGCAGCAATATACAAGCAAACAAGTTTAAATCGAATGAGACAGTGTAAATATACAAGGAATTTAGCTTATAATACTCACAAGTTAACAGGAGCTAGTCTCTACTGTCCAAATTACACTGGTCAACATGATTTTTGTCTCATGAGTACCAATAGTTGTACTTAATGCAGTTTTTTTATCATGTTTTCAAATATGCATTCGGAATTTCTCCATCACCCACAGTTTTTTTTATTTCAATTTCATTAATGGATTTAAATAATTATTTTTTTAATAAACGTTTTATTGTCCATTTGACCATTGTAAAATATAACCAAATGACCTAACTCAGGAGATTTCAGCTATGGAAAAGAGATATCAAGGCAAATAGAATCCTAATATGCTGGCCGATTATTGTTGGACCATCAAGAGGGGTGCTCCACAGGCGAAATATAGCAGAAAAATCGCCATTTCTTACTTTCTAGGCGAGTCCGAATGTTTGAATATTGTGTAGTTATGAATGTAGAAAATATTAAAGTGTTTGAAATTATAAATTCCTGTCTCTTGGAAACCTTGCATGATGGAGAAAAACTGATATCATATTTGAATTCAGGAGAAAAAATACTATCAGAATCATGTATTTTTCTTTCTGAGACAAAAAAAAAGTTTTTTTTGTTGCTCAGTGTTACTGGTTACCACGAGGTACACCATGTATATCTCTGGCACATTTACATTGCCATAATGAAAGTTTCAGAATTTGTACTTATAAGCTTATATTCATCACTGAAATGTCCTTCATTTGCTACAATATAGTATAGCTTTATTTTATCTGCAGAGTTAAAGAATTAAGGCCTCATCTGCTACTCAACCAGGTTAGATAAAAATTACAAAATGTAAGGTTAAAACCAGAGCTTTCTATCTATTTTTTTTTTTTCCCTTGTTTCTCATGTTATTTCATATTATTTCTTAAGAGTAATTTCTATATAATTCATGTTTTGTCCATAATTCATAGTTAAATATGGGAAATAACATTATGAGGTTCTTAATTCGTAAATTAATGAGTCATTTTTTAACATCTTACCTCATATTTTATGTTTCTTCAAACACAGGAACTAGTTTTCGAGAGAAGGATCTCTCTCATTTTCAACCGACATTATGTCTACCGGATTTTCGTTGGAATCTCCATCAATAATGTTGCCATCTGGTTCAATTTCATTAATGGATTTCATCTGTAAACGTTTCCGGAGAATCCGCCATACAGTTTTTTGTGGTAGTTGAAGTTCTGTCGCTCCCCGGTAGGTGGATTTCTGTGGACTCCGCACGAAGCATGTGCGAACGCGTTCGACTGTCTCTTCACTCGTCGACGGATGGCCAGTCGATTTTCGTTTACAGATACAGCCTGAATCCCTAAATTGTGTGTACCACTTACGAATGGATCTCCCATCCGGCGGGTCTTTATCGTATCTGGTACGGAAATGTCGTTGAACACTAGTCACAGAGTTGTTTACATGGTAATCAAGCACACAGAAAGACTTCTGATCCCCAGTCAACGCCATTTTCCTTTACTGCTCTGCTGTTGACATCTTGCGGGTGAACGTGGAACTTTAGAAGTGGACAACTAAACTTTGAGAGTTTACCTTTCATACAATATGTCTCACGATATTATATGTTCATTACATTTCACATAATAAATTTCTGAAAACCTGCACAACATTTTGACTTGCCCTGTATCTTCTCCCAAATTCTCAATTCAAAAGTTTTTCCAAATGTTTTAAAAGTGGGGCTTCTTTTTCAATTTTATGATTCTCCAATAAACTATGTGCTGCAATAGCTGATTTTTCAATTTCACCATTTTTAATATTTCTGAAGTGTTCCTTAGTGCGAGTGTCCAAATTTCTTTTTGTTTTTCCTATGTATACTTTATTGCAGTCCTTACAATTAATTTGATAAATTCCAGATTTTTGCTATCTGGGGTGTTCAATTTCTTATTAGTTATTAATAGATTACCAGGGCTAAATTTATTTATCAGTGCCAATGTAATATTGAATTCCTTGAAATTTTTTAAAAATTTGTTATGTATTTCAGGATGGTACATAATTTTCTTAAACTGTTTTCCTTTCTTTGAATCAGATTGCAGGGTAGTGTATTCTTTTAATCTTTTTTGTTGTCTGAATTTCTTTAATTTATATACAATTATTTCTTTTTCAAAACCATTTAAATTGGCTATGTTCAAAATGTGATTGTATTCTTTTCAACAGTTTGATATATAGATTATTAAATGTTCCATTAAATGAAGAAAGCATTTTTAATTAGAATATATACAATTAGGGACACACTGTTGCATAATTGGTTATGGTAGTATGCTGTAAACTCGAAGGTTTGAGTCTCAATGGTGTCAGGAATTTTAAACTGGCCTGGACCTTCTGGCAGCATCATGGCCCTTGGGGAAACTCGGTATATATGTGTTCTGAGGGTAAAGTTGGCCATCATGCAGGCTGACCTGGCTAATATCTTATTTAGATTATCTGGAAAGATGAGAACCTTCTACTGCCCCAAGGGCCTCCTAAGGTCTGTAGTGGGATCAGTTTATCTTATTTATTTATTTATTGTTATCATCCTTTAGAACATCATAGATGCATAGATCTTCATATATAGGCCTAATTCATAAACTATTTAATAAAATTAATTAAATGAGTTATATCTCACCTCATATTTTGTGTTTTTCAAGCAGAGAAACTGCAGTTTTCAAGAGGAATGCATCCCATCTTCAGCCATTATCTCATATTTCATGTTCTTCAAGGGATTCCTCTTGAAAAGTGCAATTTCCATGCTTGAAGTACACAAAATATGAGGTGAGATAAGACTCATTTAATTAATTTTATTAATTGAAAACCTCATAATGTTATTTCCCATAATTAATTTATGAGTAAACTATTTATTTATTATTATTTTCAATTTGTATCGTTTCCTCATACTAATGCTGAACTTATTGTTTGCTCCGAGTATATTACTATTACTCTGGTTTCAGATATCCTCTTGGTGAAAGGATTAGCATGTGTAAATAATGTAAATATAAAATATACTTTTTTCCAGAAAACAGTCATTTCGTGCAAGGATACCAACCACATCATCAGCAGTACAATTACTTCACAGAGAAAGGTACTACATAACTGAAGCATGAATCTTGTGCTGCATGTTTTGATATTGTTTGTTTGATTCATATTTTTTTAATGCATCAAAAATATTTTTTTTCATGTATATTTAAGGTATATAGGTTATTTATTGAATGTTATGTTGTATTGAAGCTACATAATTTTTAATTAAATTTTCTAAGATTTATTTGATAAATCTGCAAAACGGTAGAGTTATGTATTATTTATTGAGTCATATTGATTATATTCAATGTGCATGCTGGATGAATAACTGGTTTCTGCTCAAATTCCTTGACTACTCTCCACAACCTCTGCTTCAAAATGCTATTCTTTTGCTATAAATAAATAATTAATCAATGTGTACTCAGAAAGTTTTGTTTTTTACACTTTATACAATTTCTGGAAATACACTGTGTACATAAAGTATCTGATTCAGTTCCTTAATGATTACAAAATACTAAAGATAGCAACTTACTTTTGTTGAGTTGATTTTTGACTCACCTCATACTTCTTAACTCCCTTGCAAATCCAGATTTCGTCACTGTATTTGTGACATTCTCAATGCTGTTCACATTCACAACTGACGTCCAATGGTCTCCTCTCCTGCCTGCAGGAAAGTATGAGGTGAGTCAAAAATCAACTCAACAAAATTAAAATAAACCTCATAGTGTTATTTCCTACCTACATAACTCAGTAGTAACCTACTGTTTTTTGCATTGCATATTTTAACTCAAAAAAACTTAATTTGTGTACATTTAATGGCAGTTCCACATCTGGATCCCGAGTTCACATCATATGCAGTTTGTAATGGATGAATTGGAGCCATGGCAGGTTTTTTTTCTGTTTTCTCCTGCTAAAAACTTAATTTCACCACTTCTTCACACTCATTTAATTTCATTTTATCTGCTCTTGTGATGGCATGACTGGCTTGGTCAGTCAACATCTTCATATATCACCGACGTTCAATTAATGGGTTTCATATCATTTCATTCCTCGATTGGAATTTAACTAGACCAAGCAGAGGGTTTACTATTTGTACTTTTACCATTTTATAACATTTATAAATATGGAATTTTTAAATTTTATGGCATTTTGAAGAAAATCATACAAGTTACTTAGAGTTAATGACTTTTGAAATTACTTTAATGTGATATTAAAATCACATTTAAAACATTGAAAGTGAGATAAAAAATGCATGAATTAAATTCTGTATTTATTTAAAATTAATGTAGACTAAAGCTACACATAGGAAAATATAAATGTTGCAGGTTAAAAAATAACACAGGAAAATATATATTTTATACAGAAGCAAAACCAGAATTATATAAAGAAATGCACTAATTTAACTAACAAGGGAACTGTCAACCATTGCATGCTGAAAGCTACCTTGAAATTTCTCCAAGAGATGCATTGTGATCTACCAAGGCTATGTCCAAAATATGATGTCTTTTTAATTGCAAGGCAATAAAATCCAGTGCCAGATCTCTCATTTAAACTATAGGGAAGTAATACATCTCCCAAATTGATAGATTGGATAACCCTCTCTACCTGCCGTCGGTGCCACATTCCTCCTCACTCCACTCTGCAGGTATATGGGGTTCGTGTTGTGTGATTTGGAGTCAGGAAAGATTTTTCTCATGGTTTCACCTCTATTCCCCTGTCAAGAACTTCATTCTATAACTTCTCCATACTCATATCATCCATTTATTTCTATTTAATTTCATCTGCCCCTGTGTGACAGGCTTGGTCAGCTAGCATCCTTTTGTATCCAGACCTTCAACAATTGAGATTTCATCTCATCTCACAATCTGGTAGTATACTGGACACGAGTAGAGAGTTTACTTTTTACTAACCTCTGAAAGTGTAAATCTGAAAGAAAAAAATAATGAAATTTGACTCCAGTTCCTGTATTTTTACTTTAATACAGCATGCCAATGCATATGTGTATGTTCTTATGAAAAGGGACCACTTGGCTGGTATTAAGTTATTGGCATTTTTCTAATCCTTGGTATGTATATTCAACAATAAAAGTGAAAATGGTTAATTAAATAACATTTTAAAGGCTCAAAAGTAACGAGAACATTGGTTTATGTAAAAACTTAATTTTACAGTTTAGCCCTTTAAATATACTGTATAAAAAACTCCAAGCGCAATTGGCCTACCATCCGGATGCTGGCCTCACGTCCACATGTGTTAATCACAGAGGTAGATGAGCCAGTGTAGGGGTGACATGTGGTCAGCATGTCAGATCCCCCAGCCATTATAGCTGGTCTTCTCAACCCTGGAGTCTCTACTTATTGTAGCTACCCAAATGCCTCACGATTCTGGGTGGGCACCGGTCCCATACTGGCCAAAATTCTATAAGAAAATTTCATCCCCATGGGGACTCGAACCAGCTCTGTGCCAAGGCTTCTTACCTTAACCACTCGGCTACGATGCGGGACTAAATATACTGTATACTATATATAAATATAAATAATCTACTGGGAAGTTTTGCTGATGAGTTTTTTCTTCACATTTTCTTAAGTATTTTCTTCACTAACTACTACATATAATAAATAACTCACTAGCACTGTAAAACCAGGTGGTTCATGCCCATGTAGCCATATGCTCTCCTTACGTCCATATCCTATATAATTAACCTCTCACAAGTTATGATTAATATTATTCTCCCATCTCATTCTACTGGGTGCTGTTCCTGTTTCCAAACTCAGACACTCTTGTTAGTAACTTTACTGTAAGACCTAATGAATACTACCAAACCACCTTAAATGTTCAAGAGAACCTGAGAATCTGTACATGTTGTCTGCTTCCATAATACTATCACATTTTAGATGCATATTAATTGTAGTGATACACAGTGAAACATTACACACTGCCAAATGGAACCTTTTCCATTTCTTGTTTAAACTAAGATATCAAGGGATCCAGTTGACTCAGCACTTTAATGTAGTCCCATGCTACCAGGGGTCATTCTCATGTTGTTTTCTTCTAATAAACACAACATATGATCTTGAAGAAGATTTTCGGGCTGTAGGCCATGGTCGTGAGGCTTGTAGTTCCCCGACGTTTCGCCAGAGACTGTGTCTGGCAAAACGTCGGGGAACTACAAGCCTCACGACCACAGCCTACAGCCCAAAAAATCTTCTTCAAGATCATCATAGCAACTCTGGCCGTGAAAGTCTACGTAAACACAACAGATGTTCACATAAAATTTCACAATAAATTTATTTGATTCACATAAACTTTCAGTTACATTTCATTCAAAAAATTACTGCAGTAATTAATCTTGCTTCACAATTTATTTGTTACACAATTATTTCCAATCATTAATGATTTCATTTGCCACTTGCTTCATATCTCTGTTCACTGCATCGCTGTCACAACACAACAACTGACTTCTGACCCTGGCAATGCTTATATAAGTTAGGGAAGGAAATTTCTTGGCTAGTCACTGAGGTTGTTCTAGAACGGAAGCTTCAGGAATTGAAGCCTCTGGACAAGGAGGGTAGATGTGTAGAGAACCTTCTGGTTTGGAAGGCTAGATGCATATTTTTGCATGAATCTTTCAACTCGTGAGTTGTTAACTTGCAATTTTTCCATCCACTAACACTATCCCACCATCATCCATGCAACTCAAACGCTACTATTACAATGCATCATAATATTTATATATATTATAAATATATGTGAAGATAACTAATACATAAAACATAAAATATCACTGCTTTGCACCCTCCCCTAGTTTTTTTATGATTATTACAGGATCTAAAAGCCACCAAGTGATTGTTTTCATATACATGCACACATACACTGAACATGTAATTGAAACTAATTGTTAAATGCTTTCGTGATGAGATGTTATTACAGATTGTTAAATTTTGTAGACTTAAAAATCAACGAAGCAAGTTCCTCTATGTTCAATTTATTTATTTACTTACAGAAATATATACAAAGCATGTTTATATTTGGCAAAAAAGAGGTTATTAATTATGAACCCACTGGAAACTTTAATACCTTTTTATTCTTCAGTATTTTTGTAGCTTTTTAGTAGCTTTTTAATGTCTTTGATCTTTTCTCTTTGCACATATCTTTATGAACTGTTTGTTTTCATTTCACATGAACACATGTGCTTGACATGAATTGAAGTGTAATAATTAATTTTAAACATTGTAGCATTATTGATTTTTTTCAGCAGCATGATTTGTAAGCTCATGACAGTTGATATTTCAGAAAATGCCAGACTGATTTTATTTCCTGTTTTTTCTGTCTTTACTTTTAGAATTTATATTTCCAGCATGTTTGTTTTCAGTGCTGCAATTGTTTCTTCAAAATATTGTATGATTTGTAGTGTATATTCAGATTTAGTTGATTCTAATAATTTGCAAATACTTTTTTAAGACTATTTGAAAGCTTTGCATCACTTTGTTAGCTTTTCAAACTATTTTTAAGATTTGAATTTGGAGAGCAAATTTACAACAAAGAGTTAAAATTGCTTGCAGTATTTTATCCTTATGAAACATTTGTTACAAATGTTCTATTTATAGAATAAGGAAAATTCTTGTTGAAAATAAAAAATCAAAAATATTTTATTAACTGAAGTTAGTTCTTAGCATATTATGTTAATTTGTGTTATCAACAAGATGCTTCAACCTCGTGCAACACGATTCCAATTTTTAATCTGCTGAATCCAACTTTAATAACTTCAAATTTCACCAAAGTCTTTCAAGGAATGTCTAATTTTTCTTTATTACTCTCTTAGAATTTTAATATTTTGTGTAGTGTATTCTATCTGTGCTCGAGCAATAGACTCTAATATCAACAACATTAATAATATTAATAAATATTTACAATAAAAACTAATAATAATATTTTTATCCAATGCCATGAGGTTGTTTTAAGACATTTTTGGCATTCTCTCCAGGCTTTGGCAAAATTGTAACCCACTTCTGAAGTTGGACATTCTTGCAAGGCAATGTTATGATACCCTGGTGATGTGATGGGTGATAAATAACAAAGCACCAGGAGAGTCCTAAGTTTAACCTAAATTCCAGAGCATGGGAGACCATAGGAATAATTCCCTTTAAGGAAAAATTCCTGTGGTCTGACTGATTATATCAAACCTAGGACCTCATGAACTGAACTGTTCTCAGAATCTCTGACAACAAGGCCATGAGGCTGGGCATAGTAAGAAATATTTATAGTGTAAATTAATAATTATTATTGTAAATAATTTAAATAAAAAATTATAATAATAATCATTTCTTGTATTAGTCCTTGAACTGTTACGGTCTCAACAAAATGCTGGTGTTCTCGAGCATCTATTCTTCAGACAACCTAAGAATCTCTTGTCTTGTTAAAATATGGTGCCAAAATAACAATAATAATAATAATTAATACAATAACAATAAAAACAATGATGAAGATAATATGGTATATGTATATCATGTAAAAATTTTAAAGAATTTTTATATAAAATTTACAAAATTTTTAAGAATTCATGTAATATTTTTGTAGAATGCAGGCTTTCATGGCTGGAAGTCATTGTATTAAAGATTCTAGCCTATATGGCTGCTTCTCCCAGACGTTTCTCTCTCGACCATGGAATGCATCTTCAGTGGAGAGTTCTTCAGGTGGTGTCCCAGGCTTTCATGGCTGGAAGTCATTGTATTAAAGATTCTAGCCTATATGGCTATGGTCCTTAATTGGTGTTTCTCTCTCGACAATGGAATGCATCTTCAGTGGAGAGTTCTTCAGGTGGTGTCCCGGGAACACCATCTAGAAGAACTCACCACTGAAGATGCACTCCATAGTCGAGGGAGAAACATCAGTTATGTACCATGGCCCTATAGCCGTAAATCTTTTTTAAAACAATCTATTATTTTTACTCAAAAAGATTAAAAGTGATAAAATAGTTGCTCTAACATCTCAAATCATGAATGTACAACAAAAGAACATTTTTATATCACCTTGTAATGTTTGATTTTACTGAAAATGTAATTATTATTTTATTTTTTTGCACAATGATGTTTCAAAAGTAAACCAGTAACATAATTTTATACAATTTTATATCCCATATCAGAAGGATTACTTCAAATTTTAGTATTAATTTCGTAGTTATGTCTGGTGTAAAAGTGTAAACAGATTTATATAATATGAGTTACAAGGTGTAATTTAAATTTTGATTGCAGACATTTGTTCTTATTTCTATTAATCATGACGTAATTTAGGAGCAATGCTGTTAATTATAGCACTGAATGAATTACTTATGTATAATTATTTCAGTTAATAGTTGTATCTAGTTATGTAGTTGGAAATATTAATGTTGAAAAACATGCTTCTTTTTATATCTGTCAATGTTTTATGAAAATGTTGATAATGCATTTTAAATTTGTTACTCAGTATTTTTAATAGTGAGTGGAGAACATATTTTTAACGACTCACCTCATATATTTTCAAATTTCTTTGATACCGGTGGTTTCAGACAATATCTTGTCCCTCTTCAGTCATGACTTCCACTGATGAAATTCTCTGGTTGTTGATCTCTCCAAGGACACCACCTCCTGTGCTGCCATCTTTGGTAGAGATTATAAACTCTGTAATTAAATTTTTATCCACTGGAATATCGAAGTTCATAGATTGATATTTATTTTTCTGCATGAATATCAAAGAAATTTGAAAATATATGAGGTGAGTCATTAAAAATATGTTCTCCACTCACTATTAATGATATAACCTTATAATGTTTACTTTCCAATATTAATTTAAATGTGTTACTCAGTATTTTGTTTAAGCAGGAAGTGCAAATCAGCTTAGTCTCAATATGAGTCTATTTTAGGATGTTATCTTCATTAAAATTCACATTGTTTTGAAGTTAAAATAAAATGTAGCATTTACAGTCAAGAAGTAGTTTTATATTCAGATATTAACGTTCAGTTATTTAGCAATTTAGGAAATGTTTGTGAATTATATTGTGTTTTCTTTCAGCTCTAATTTTCAAGTATTTCTTTAATTTAATATGCAAGTATGTAAATTTCAGCAGATATTTGCAATGCAGAACACTTGGTAATTAATAATAATTGATAGGAAATGGCATTATAAGGTAATATTTGTTACTTAACAATTTTATTAAATTTGAAGATTATTAATTGTGTTTATTAGAGACTCAATTCATATAAAGTATGACAAGTGTAAATCTACTACTTTCTTTTTTTTTTAATGCTTGTGCTCATTTGGGGGATCTGTAGCTCAGTTGGTTAAGACAGTCTGCTAAAAGGAGGGGGATGTGGGTTCGGGTCCCAGTGGTGGTCAGGGTTTTTAAACTGACCTAAACCTACTGGCAGCATCATAGCTTTCGAATCAACTCAGCTTCTAACTGAAATGAAAAGTAGATGCACGCTCTGGGGCTGATAACCCAGTTGACATCTTGCGCTGATTATCTAGAAAAGTAGAAGCCTAACTTCCTACCAACACAAGGGCCTCCTAAGGCCTGTAGTGGGATCACTTTATCTTACTTGTGCACTTTTATTAATATTTATTTTAAAATTGCACATTTCATTAAGTTATTGTAATCAGATTAATTTTATTTCGTTAATTTTCATTATTTTTGACTTAACTATTATTGAGGTCAGATCTTAATATTTAAAATTACTTTCATCTTATAATCTCTGAGCAGCTCGGATGATGGGCATAAATAGAGAATAGTTCGTTTTTAGCATTTTTAAATTGAGATTTTCCATAATACAGAATTTTCTCTTCGACCAAACAATTTGTTATACACACACACACACATGCACACACGCATATGTGCACTCACACTTGCACACTCACACATACCCTCACACTCACATGCTCATCCTCACACACTCACACATATATATATATATATACACTCACTCACACTCACATGATCATGCTCTCACATTCACTCATGCTCTCACACATTTGCTCACACACATACCCTCACACTCACATGCTCATGCTCACACACTCACTCACATTCACTCATGCTCACACACATTCTCTCGCACTCACATGCTCATGCTCACACACACACACACACACACACACACACTCTCTCTCACATACCCTCACACTCACATGCTCATGCTCACATACACTCACACTCACTCATGCTCACACACACACTTGCTCACACATACTCACTCACTCACTCACTCACACATACCCTCACACTCATGTGCTCATGCTCACACACTCACACACTCACTCACACTCACTCATGCTCACACACACTTGATCACATACATTTGCTCACACACATACACACTCACACACACACACACACACACACACATACCCTCACACTCACATGCTCATGTTCACACACTCACTCATGCTCACACACATACACACTCACCCACACTCACACATACACTCACATGATCATGCTCACACACTCCCTCATGCTCACACACATTCGCTCACACACAACGAACTCCTAGCGCAACAGGCCTAGAGGACCCTTAGCCTACCAGCCAGCTGCTGGCCTCACATCCACATGTGTCAATCACAGAGGTAGATGATCATCAGCCAGTGTTGGGGTGACATGTGGTCAGCATGTCGAGTCCCCCAGCCATTATAGCTGGTTTCCTCAACCTGGAGCCGCTACTTATTGTAGCTACCCAAATGCCTCACGATGCTGGGTGGACACCGGTCCCATACTGGCCGAAATACCATGAGAAAATTTCTTCCCCCATGGAGACTCGAACCAGCGCAAGTCCCGTAGCTCTACACCAAGGCTTCCTGCCTTAACCACTCGGCTACGGCGCGGGACTCACTCACACACACACACACACACTCATACGTTGTAAATAATATAAACTGTGAAATTGGTGGTTATAGAGCATCAGTTACAAAACCAAAATGTCTCCTAATTTTTTTCTCCTCATTTTCCTAGAAAAGAATGTTATTTTTCAGTGTTACTGTTTTAGTATATAGTCACTGTTTACTTTATGCCATGTTAGAAAGCCCTTGGCAATAAGGTTCACATTTCACAGTAAATATGCTATCAATCACACAGGAAATTTCATTAAAATATATTAATGCTAACCCATGCTGCACTGGACCTAAATTTATAAATATAAAAAAAAATTGCTTAAGGCAAGAGTATTTTTTCTATTGTCTTATACAAGAGAAACAAATCAATAAAGTCTTCAAATTCAGCTCTTTGAATTAAATTAATACCATTTTTATTGATATTTTCTTTTTAATGTCTCTTTTTTACTTGCCTATTCTAGCTACATATGACATAGGTTCATCTTAAATTTCAAAAAAATAATTTCTTACAGCCGAAGAAAAAAATAGAGGGCATGCAGAATGAAAAACAAAAAGTCAAAAGTAAGGTCCACCCTAATATATATATATATATAAACATTATATGTAGCAGTCTTTGAGCAATTTATACATTATTTCTCCAAATAAATCTATCTTTTTTTACTTTATTTTCACAGACCAATATAAGTTTAGGATTAAGGCTTCTCCTGGTGCATCAACTATCATATATCATCAGGGCAGCGTAACTCGGACTTCCAGGCGCCCCAAATTTAGAAGTGTGTTACAATAACACCATGCCAGGAAAGAATACCAGAATGTCTAAATGACAAATTGGTGACATTGAACAAACAAACATACAAAAAAAGATTGTATAGAGTATATTCAACACAGTTCCACCAAGTATTCTTTTGTCTACTATATCACCTTCTTCCATTAATTTCTGAATTATACATTTTTTAGATTTTGATTTAAAAAAGTATTTAAAACTATACATAATAATCTTGTCCACCACTGTGGTCTCGAGGTAGCGTTCTACCTTGTCACACAGCAGGCCCGGGTTCGATCCCTGGTTGGGACGGTTTTTCTGGCTGAGGTTTTTATCAGGGTTTTACCTCACCTGTAAGACAAATGTCAGGAAAACTTTAAGGCCCAAACGGTCCCCAAAATCATATGGCCATCATCATCACCCTTATCATTATCATCATCTTTCACCAGTGTGGAAAGCAACGGGAAGCTACCACACCTACAATTCCCTAGTAAAGCTGCAAGCATAGCATGAAATTGCTATGATTGCAGTGAAAGACCTGCCTTTGGGCAGAATTACTATGGAAGGATATATCTGTTATTTGTAGACAAAGAATGTGGTGGGAGAATAACATTAATTATGATTTGAGGGATGTAGATTATACAGGGAATGATTGGAAAACATTAGCTCAGGATAGGGGATGTATGGAGAACTTATGTCTGCACTGCCATGAACCTATAGGTTCAATAGTGCCAGGGAGTTAGTTATTTATCTGTTATTAATACAGAGAAATATATCTCCTGTTACAGCTGAATTAGATTTCTTAGAAACCAGAGCTATGGATCTATCATAAGGTTTAGGTCAGTTTTAAGAATCCCCATCGGGAATAAAATCTGCAACCTTCCGGTTTTTAAAGTATTGCCTTAACCAACTACACTACAATGTGCTCCCAAACTATAAATAGCAAAATGTGAATTTTTAGATTATTAATACAGCAAAATATACTTTTTATAGGAATCATTTTCAAATGTAAAAAAAAAAAAGTATATATTTTTTTAATCTGTTCACTATTTTCTGATATTCTCACAAGTTCAGGTACCATAATAGATAAATACCAAGAACCTATGTGTAAAAATGGAGAACTTCAACAAAATTATGTCACTATTTAATCACTGTAGCTATGCTAGTGTAGCTGCCCTTATTTTCTCTTGTATTAAAATTACTTTATCTCAGTAATGTAATATCTGACTACTAACCCAGGAATCCTGGGTTTGATTCCCAGATTTGATGTAGAATTTTCCTCTGTGCATAGGGTCTATAACGGTGTTCACTAAATCTTGCAATGACTTAGTAGCTATGTGATCTTTAAGGGAGGAGAAAAGATTACAAATATTTGAGAATAAAGTTGTTAGGAAAATTGTTGGACAAAGAGAGATGAACCGACGGAAAATGGAGAAGACTACACAGCAGTGAGCTACATGATCTTTGTAGGAAATCAGATGTAATAAGAACAGTTAAGTGTCATAGAATGCGATGGACAGGACATATGACACGAATGGGGAATGAAGGAGAGACATGGAAGCTTCTTGTAGGAAAATCAGAAGGAAAATGAATTGATAGACTAAAAATGAGGTGGGTGAATAACATTAACCATGACTTGAGGGAAGTAGATTATACAGGGGATGATTAGAAAACATTAGCTCAAAATAGGGATGTGTCCATGCGGCCATGAACCTACAGGTTCAATAGTGCCAGTGAGTAAGTTAGAGCAATTTTTATATTTTGAGTTCATGTGAACCACTACTCACAGTGTTTTAACTTTTTGATAAATTAACTTTACTTTACTTTTTCTTAATTGATAGCTACATTGTTGGCCAGAATCAAAACTTCGTATCTCCTTGATTGAAAAAAATTCAGGAGAAAGAAGAAATCTTATAACTGGTTGATATTTAGGACATATCTGTTATATTTTTAAATTAGTTTCGAGAAAGTGTTGCACTGAAGATGCGAGTTCTTGGGTCTGAGATCGAAGCAGACATAACCTCTCTATTCCTCCCCACCAGTGATGCGAGCTTTTTGGGCTTGAGAAAATGCACGGCTTTTGTAATCGGTAATAGATGACAGAGAAACCATCTTGGAGTTGCAAAATTTTAACAGCACGCAGACGATGCATTTGGTTATCGAATAATACAAAAAACTAAATTTTACTCTTTTTTACAAGTTTTGATTGCCAGCTGACTATATGCCAAGTTTGATTCCAAAAATTGTGGCCACTAGAGCATTAATACACACACATATACACATGTGTGTATATAAATATTTTTACTAAGCAGAATCAATGAAGATTAAAAAAAATGATTTTCATGAGAAGAACCTCAATAACTTCATTCCTTTGGAATTCACTAAAATTCTATTGAATAAACTGGAAACCGAACCCAGGATCCTTATACTGTCAGACATGCTAACTGTAACACCATAGAGTCAGTCTATTAGTTATATATATTTAACAGAATTATAAGAGTAAAGTAGGCGATGAATTATTGAGATAGTACACAATGTGTGTGTTAGGCCCTTAATTTGTTTTGTTATTTAGATGTGTTAATGGATGGCAAGTTGATATATGTCCTGTTTGTTGTCAGTTGGATCTTCATTGAGAGAACAGCCTACACCTGAACGCTTGTCCCCACATAGGACTCACAGTGGTGGAGGGAGGTCAGTTAGTCCCCTACCAAAATGGGCACGAGGTATACCTCAAAGCATTTTAAATATCAACCTTTAGATTTTTAGTTGATATACATAAATCTCCAATAATATCCTAGTAGTTTTCTTAGATAATCCATATGTATACAGTATGTTCCAAAAAATATAATATTTTACATAAAATTAATGTATCAATACATTATGATACAAGTAATAAAAGAGCCTATATATGCCCTACTCTCAACATCACTTGCTAAGTTATGTAGGTAGGAAATAACACTATGAGGTTTATTTTAATTTTATTTGTTTCATGGCTTACCTCATACTTCTTAACTCCCTTGCATATCTAGATTTCATCACTGTGTTTGTGACATTCTCGATGCTGTTCACATTCACAACTCAACTCAGTCACAAATACAGTGACGAAATCTAGATATGCAAGGGAGTTAAGAAGTGTGAGGTGAGTCAAGAAACAAATAAACAAAATCACTTGCTAATTTAATACAATTAATGGAGTCAGGAATAACTTTGCTAAAATTCATTACATACATAATAAAATAATATTCTTAAGTGATGATTCTGCTAAAAAGTCAGCAATCAATTTGGGATGCAGATCTGCCCAATTACAATCAGTAAAAGTGATAATATCAAGACAAAAACATAACCCAAGCCAAACCCCAATTTCTGCCTTACATACTGTCATATGAAGGTGACGTCATCCACTGATGGCGAGCTATCCATTAAAATATGTATTAAAGGAGATAAAACAAAATCAGTTTCTTCATTCGACAGTATACAAATATTATTTTTATGTTTTAAAATATCAAGTTGCTCCAAAACATATATTAAGGGACTCTTGTTACAAACATGCAAAACACTATATTATTATTGGCACATAAAGAATGACTTCAATTAATGAAATACTTAGCAAACTGTGATCTTTCTTGATGGCCATTATTATACACAGCAACATGTTCTTTATATCTAACCTCAAAATTATGCCTGGTCTGTCCCACTTAAATCCCATTGCAATTGTTACAGACAACTTGTAAATACCAGATTTTTTTCACATTTTCTAAACTGCCTTTACTGTTACAAATATGGTGAACGTATATATGTTTGTTGTTTTCTGAACAGACCAAAACATGTATAATAAACATAATGAGAACTTAAAAAATTGGTATATTTTTACTGTAGTGTGCATAGTTGCAGTTAGAACCTTGTATTGCCAATAGATTTGTTTTATTGTGGATGACAAGGTTCTAACTACAAGTAACTACCCCATCAAACTTAAAACTCATTAGATGGATACCTTACTGAGAGCATAAACCTTAATTTAATGAGAATTGTAATAACACTACGAACCAAGAAAACTCCCAGTGAATATTTGAAACAGATTCAGATTTCAATCATTGTAGCAAATTTCTCAAAACAAGTTATTGGTCACTTAGAACCTTGTCATTCCAATGCAATGATACATTAGCTGAATTTGTAATGAGTTATGCTTAAACACGACACCTAGTTATGTAAAAGATGGATGCAGGAAAATGTTATAAATAGACCTCAGATATTAAGCTGTAAAATATGTAAATTTAGGTACCTAAAATATGCTTTAGAAGGTGTATAAAGGTTCTAAAAATACCACCATAGGCTTTAGAAATGTGTAATATCACATATCATTACCATTAACTATACATTTATGTAAGAATTATGAAGTTAATAAAATACATAAACTTGATTAACTATAGTAAATCTAAACAACCATTAAATGAATCAAATTTTATGCCTCAACTCATATTTTGTATCCTCTCCAGGCTAGTTTTTAGGAACCTTTCCTCATCTTCAACTAGCATCTGACTCAAAATACAAGGTGAGGTATTAAATCTGATTAATTTAATGACTGTTTAAATAAAACATTATAGTCTTACTTCCTAACAAATATCTAAATACAGATATATTTTTTAACATATTGAATCATATTACATAACATTTTTTTTACAATATTTTGATACTCTGATAAAATCTAAAGATCTCAGGAAATTTCCAAAGACTTATAATGCTAAACTGGAGTGATTTATGTGAATTTAATTTAAAGAAAACATAAGTTTATTCTAAAAAAATAGATACCAATGAATAAAACAGATATTTTTAGGTTTTTAATTATTCCTAGAGGAAACAATATGAGGTCTAGTTATAAAGTTCCATGCCCAGTACTTGTCACCACTGCAGATTACTTACAAGTTAAGAATTCTTACACATGTAGACACTTGCCAAATAATAAAATTTAATATTTGTTACGTGCAACTATTGCTTCTTTCCTTAGGCAACAATGCAGACCTCTTGTATCAGGAATTGACAGCAGATGATGACCAACCAGAAGGAGGAGGTAATATGAGAGACTGGAATATGGGCTCGCATTGCACCCTAGTGATTTGCATGTTCACAGAGTTCCATTGTGCTAATGTTTTTTTTAGCTTAATCATATATTTTTCAGTAAATAATAAGTATACATTTTTACATGAAGCATGTTCTTTTAGGGGAAAGAGAGTAAATAGGTAAATCAGAATGTTACATTTGCATGGAAGTCATTTCTTTTGAGAGCTGAATATTGTGAAGTAGAAATTATAGAGACATGAAGAGAAGGGAAAAAAGCATATTGCATTGAGCATGAGAAGTTTGTAAAAAGAAAAATATTAAAAATCTACTTGATTTATAATTTCCATAACCAACAAATATATGTCTCTCATATGAGTGTACAGAATGGGGTAGAACTCTACCAATAAATATTCACAGTTTTTTGGAAGTATTTTGATATAAGGAATCCATTGTCCTCGGTGACTTATTAATATTGAAGAGTAATGTGTTGTGTTAGACATATAGTATATCTTTTGGATATTGACAGGATGGATTGTGATAGATTACAAATACTATTTAACTCATGCCCCAAATGGTAGTCAATGACCAATCACGTTTCAATGCATTTTGTTTTACAACCAATGACAGTTGTGTTTCACTTCGCTCTTTATTGATTTCTCTTTATCAGCTCCTGCTTTTGTGATGAAGAAAGCTCCTCCTTTTTAATATTCTGAACAGGTCAGAGTATTATTTTTCTCCAACAAATACATTGAATATAGCAAATAATGAACAGATTGAGATAAGATATTTCCAGATTAAAAAAAAAACTTGAATGAACAGATTCCCTGATTTTACCGAGTTGTTTACTAAAAAATAAATGAATAACCTATAATGTTGATTATAATATACAGTTTGATGTGTTTCATTATTTCTCCCCTAGGGTGATTCTTACAATATTGTGATCCTATTTGGCAATAAATATTATGATCAAGTTGCAGTTAATATGCATAACCTCACATTTCTGATTTATTTTCAAACATTGCCATTTACATTAAATATATAAATATTTTAAAATACCGGTAACTATATTTAAATAACTTTTGAGTAAACAGCTGAATTTTATTTGTTAAATAGTCCTAACCAATGCCACTCTTGATTTTCAAATCCTCTAGTTAAATTCACTCGTCACTTCATGACTCTGAATTTATTGATGATTTGGAAATCACTAATGACATTACTTATGAAAAATTACATCTTAATATATAAAAATTCAGCCTGCATATTTTTGTGCTCACGTAACTAAAAAAGTAGTTGGTTGATTGAGACTTCATAATTTGTACAATCTGGTTTTAAATTACAGCGAGTGCCTAACCACTCTGTATTATTCTCTAAAACCATTAGGTGTAGGAGTTCACTTGATACGAAAATTTTAACATTTGTTTAGCCATCACAATTTTCTATATTTCACAACAAAACTCAGTATATAATATTAAAATAAACTGAGGTAGGTATTATTCATAAATCAGTGAAATCTGGCCCTTATAATTGTCGGTTTACCTGAAATTCAAAATTAAAAATTGACTCTAGCAACCGCCATGTTTGGTCTGTTTCATTTTCAGACATATGCAGTGTCTAAAAAGAATTAGGATGTAAATTTATAATTACTTTCATTTTTACTTATTCAACTAAAGGTTAAAACACATATTTAATTTATTCAGGCATAACGTTGCACGCCAGGTATGAGCTAGTTTTAAAATAAATACAAACTTTGTGTTCATTTTTGACTGGATACTTGTACTGTGTTAACAGCTACAATGCCACTTCTCTTGACAGTATACCCAGATGTTACTTAGTTTCCTCCAGCCTCTAAAATGTGTTCCAGTTGTTAATACCAGATACCCAGATATTTGATTAAATTTTAATTTTTCTTTGTAATCTATCAGGACCCGTTCGGTCTGGAGGACATCCTACATGCCTAACAAAGGAACATCATATTGCTGTATGTTACTGAAAATCATAAATTCCTTATATCAAAATACACGACCATCATCCCATAACACCTGTGAAAATTTGCTCATTCCATAAGAAGAAAGTATGTTATAGTTGACCTCTAATGTATGCGAGGAATTATAGATTATAGTTTTATGTCTTCTCTTTGTGATATTTATTTTGGGGACATTCATGCCGGTTATTCTTACTTAAAAACGAATTTGACCTTCCCCTTATAGGAATACCTTAATTATAATCTAAGCATTAATCCTTCAGTCCATAATTTATCATCATCATAGGTGCTACAGCCTTGAATGGTATGCCTCCATTCTCTCCTGTCCTCTGCCGTTTTCTTCCTTTCATTCACTCCCACTAACCTGAGATATTGTTTAGATACCCACCCCTATATAATTGAGAGCACATTCTGTGGAATGAAAAAACTAGAAAATTTCATTCTGAAATGTTGTCACACTGGTCCACAACTTCAGTATTAAGTAACATTCAATAAAATAAATCTTATGTTGTAATGAAACATTTGTGGTGCCATATTAAATCACAATCTTCACTCACCAACTGTACAAATGTCAACAGAGCTAATAGGCAACTTGAAAGTAGCTATTAATTGCAATGTGACCATATCTTGGATCCTTGGAGGTAGGGGCAGAGAGTGAAAGAGAAAGATTAACAGCAGCACACCCCATTTGGGTACATGAAAACACTGATGTGGGCCCACTTACCATTGAATGCCATAGAGAATGTCATTAAATGCTGTCACATGATAAAGTTTAAATTAAAATTCTTTGTATCTCACCTCATGTAAAATATTCTAATTAAACCAGTTTCAAAATCTTGGCTGTTTCATCTTCAGTAACATCTCAATTGATGTTATGTCATTCAGGAGAACTTCTTGTTACTCATTTCTCCTGGATGACATAACATCTGTCAAGATATGACTGCAGATGAAACCATCTAGGTTTTGAAATCGGTTTAATTTAGAAGACTGGTTACGAGGTGAGGTATAAAGAATTTTAATTTAAATCTTAAATTAAACCCCATAGTGATTTTTTTTATAAAAGTTCAATGTTACATGATAATTTACTAATTATTAAATGATATTAAGTACTTCCACATTTATTATGAAAACAAAATATCTTTTTTTTTTATGATTCTTTAAGAATACCTTGTAAACTAGTAAATATTTTAAATAGTTTTCATTATCTCCTAAAATGATTTTAAAAATTAATTTATATTGTTTTACTGCACTTATTTTTTAAATATTGGAAATAGGTATTAACATTATTTATGTACAATTTTATCACTCAACCCATATTTTTCTTCTTCTTAAACTAGTTTCAGTACTTTCTTCTTCATTTTCATCATCAGTAATTTTGTGAATATTGTTCTATCGTCTTGAAGAGCTGCCTCTCTCCCCCTCTGCTGGTAGGCTGAAACACCTCGAAATCAAGTAATTTTCCCTGGGAATTTCTGAGTTCACATTAATTTCTCCTTTTAATTTTTTTAATGTACATTTTTTTCCCAAACGTGAGTTTTTTTTGGTTTTCCCATTTGTTTTAATAGTAATTTAGCCTTCTTTTCAATAAGATGTTTTTCTGACCAAGCATGGGCTACAACTGCAGATTTTCTACTTCTCCCCTTTTGAAATTCTGCGACAAATGTTCGCGAAATTACTGATGATGGAACTGAAGAAGAAAGTTCTGAAACTAGTTTAAGAAGAAGAAAAATATGAGGTGAGTGTTAAAATTATACATAAATAAATAATATCTCATAATGTTAATTCCTAAAAAAGTAAGGTAATAACTTTGATTTCCAAAAATTAAAGCATAATACTTCAACAATTTAAAGTACATAAGTCAAAATGAATAGGGTACTTCAATATTTAAATCAAAACTAATTAATGGTGAATTAAATATATTAATGGATAGATGCATCTTCAGTACAAGTGCTATACTTGTATCCCTTATGGGCTGTATGGCTGCAATTGTGTGAATTAAATAATTTTACTTCTCTATTTAAAAGTGCTTTAAGAATTTTCTTCCTGATTATAACATTTCATTATTGTAATAATAGTAGGAAGCGTGAACAAGTGTGTATAAAAATAACATTTCATTATAATGTCTATAATCCAAACATTCATATTTGCTTGATTTTTCTAAAATCATTGCTTTTAAGTAGGTCATCAAGCTAGTAAAAAAAATATATAGTATAAAAATAGAGATCTGAAAGTGATACCTTGTAAAAAGTGTGAATTTGACTGTCAGAATGTAGAATTAGAAGAGCTTGATTTTGTCAAAGATGATTTTTATCAGATGTCCACAATCTATCATTTCCAAAATTTGATGAATAATTTACAGTCATTGAATAAGTAAGTGTAGCTCTATATTGGTCTATATCATTACTTTCCTCTTAATGAAGATGTTCTAAGGAAGATATTGTGTGCAAGTGAAGACGGCAAAGTTTACAACTTAAAAACTTGTCTTCATTGAATTGAGCAGGATATTTTATATCAAGCATGCTAAATTGCAGTATATTTGTTTTGTTTTATTTTTACTAATTTGTTTGCAACGTAGATATTATATTCATACATTTTATTATCCAACTTTTTGTTAAAAGTACTTGCTTATATTTTTATAAGTATTCCTATTGATGCTAGAAATTTTATTTAGTGCAAGGAAAAACGTTAAACTGAAAATATATAAAACTATTATTCTACCAGTTATGTTATATGGGTGCAAAACATGGACTCTTACTTTAAGGGAGGAAAGGAGATTACAAGTATTTGAGAATAAAGTACTTAGGAAAATTTTTGGACCAAAGAGAGATGAACAGACAGGTGAATGGAGAAGACTACATAACAATGAACTACATGGTCTTTATGGGAAGCCAGATATAATAACAGCAGTTAAGACTGCGATGGGCAGGACATATTGCACGTATGGGGAATGAAAGACTTGCATGGAAGCTTCTTGTAGGAAAGCCAGAGGGTAAACGCCCAGTTGGTAGATCAAAAATGAGGTGGGAGAATAACATTAACTATGATTTGAAGGAAGTAGATTATACAGGGAATGATTGGAAAGCATTAGTTCAGGATAGGGATGTATGGAGAGCTTATGTCCGCGCGGCCATGAACCTACGGGTTTGATAGTGCCAGTGAGTAAGTAAGGAAAAAGAAATTATGAATTTAAGAGTAATATAACATATTTTCAATAAAATACTTTTCATGCATGATCTGAGTAATGCTCTAAGCCATTAGTTGAATGCAGGCTTTCATGGCCGATAATCATAATGTCGAGTGATTATTCCGGGCTTTGTTGCTGTGGTCCATTACTGGTGTTCCTACCAGACATTTCTCCCTCAGCTGCAGAGTTAGAAACATCTGGTAGGAACATCTGTAATGGACCACGGCCACAAAGCCCGGAATCACTCAACATTATGCTTTAAGCCATTAATACTTAGCATTGCATAAATGGTGCCTTTCAATTTTTTCGACTTACTATTTTCTACAAATACAATTTTTTTAATAGAGATAGTACTCTTGAATTAAAATTTTTACCGAATGTCTGAAAAGTAATACAAATTTAAAAAGGAAGAACTTTTAAAATGGCCAAATAAACTTGAAATATTTTGTTGCTATTTTGCAAATTAGTTGCTTTTTGTAAAAACTTAAACTATCTGAAAATATTGATTAGTTTCAAGTTAGGAACTTGCTGTGACTCAAACAAATTTCATTAGTAAAGTTGAAATGAGTCGTACATCATCTCACATCATACATTCCGTGTTCTTCACAGCACAGGACTGTTTCTTAAGCCATTTTGTCAATTTTTTAATTTTTGCCAAATTTTATTAATTTGAAAGCTTAAAATGTTAATTCCCATTGTGAGTTTTATGAAATTCCATCAGAATTATTTGTTTAGAACCTAGACCTAACTAACATCTTCTTTCTATAGGAATTACTTACTTAAACAGTTAACACCCTACATACAGAGTGGAAGTAATATAAATCCACATATTTTAATTAGGGATTCCTTCTGGCAAGGATAGTAAAAAATTTCTTTTGGTGTTTTGGTCACAAATGTGCAGCTTCTCAGAAAAAAATATTTCTGTGCAGAAATGGATAAAGTTTAAATTTAGTAGGAAGAAATACTGAGGTATTAATAATTAAATATTAAAAATAATCACATCTAAAGAATCAGAATTAAATTTAGATTATTAAAAACCACTTAGTGTTACTTCCTAAAAATATTAATGAATCACCTCACCTTGCATTTTGTCTTCTTTTTAGACTGTTTCGGAATTAATCTGTCTTCAGTATTTGCATCACCATGACGTAACAGTCGTAAAAATTCTGAAGTTGGAATAAGTTCAGAACCTGTCTAAAAAGAAGACAAAAATTGAGGTGAGGTCATTCATGTTTAATATCTAATATGTTAATGTATTTCTTAATGATGGTGAGTACTGCTCCCATAACATAAGAAACATTAAATGAACAACTTTTTTAAAAATATTGTCCAATAAAATATGTAATATGCACATTACAATGTTATATTAATAAAAACATTGCAATGTTTCCAATTCTCTTTGCATAATATTAATAAAAAAACATTTTTATTTCATTCTGTCTCTTTTAATTCAATGTGTGCTAAAATAGACAATTGAATTAAAAAAATATCAAAAGAAAAAATTGTTCCATTTCATGCCTCCTATATGCTGTGTGAAATCAGACCAATATTCATCAATAAAATAATTAATTCACAAATAAATTTCTACATTTGTTTTATTTTTTCTGGGAAACCACAGTTTGTGACCCAAAATATGTAAGATGTTTTTATTTTTATTTTAGGAAGAAAAATTACGTTCGAACTGGGAGTCGAACCCCGGACCTCTGACTCTGTACGTCAGTACATTGTTGATAGTGATGGCTATCGGCCTTCGGTTGAAAGGAGAATTAATTGTATAAGTAGAAATAAATTTGACGTTCCTATCGAAAGTTCGAATGGTGTAATGGTTACTGCACTGACGTACAGTCAGAGGTCCGGGTTCGACTCCCGGTTTGAACATAATTTTTCTTTCTAAAATAAAACTATATCCAATTCTGGAACATATTAATTTAAAATATTACATAAAAAAAAGATGTTTTTAGTTTGTTACATTTTATTTTATTATTATAATTTATACATAAACCTGCACACTTCAATTACTTCTACTTTGTAATTAGATTCAATCACAAAAAATTGAGCATTAATAGATTATTAATTTTTGTTTGGCTTGTTCACAGCTAAGAGCTCTTAGAATAAATTATTTTGTAGTCTAATTTTGAATGCCTCTTGCTTATGATGCATGTATGTTATAAGCAATGAAAGATAGTTTTGGTAGTTTTCACATTTTACTAGAAACAGTTGTTTTAATGAGCTATTGCACACATTTTTTATCGTATTTTATAAAAAAGTTGGTAAAATTTTCTACATGTTACTTCTCTACACCTTCTATTTCATCCGCTTTACTTTCTTCTGAAATATAACATTTAGTACATTTAAAATTGATGTTGAGGTTATTAAGTAAAATATTTAATGTCACTTTTGAAAATAAGTTAGTGCACACATTTTATTGTACATTTTATGGATCCAATAGTGGTCACAAAAACCAAATTTTTTCTAATGTAAAACTGTCTTGAATAATAGTGATTTATGGAAGTCAGTTGTGAACAAAAAATGGTATCTCTGGTTTTATTTACCTGACATTATTACAATTGTGATGATTAAGGTTATATTATGCATTAAATATACATGTAACTAATGTATAGAGTTAGTGGTCCCATGTTCAAATCCAGGTTCAGGCATTAATCTTTCTTTTCAGGACATATTTGGCTTTCATTGTTTTATGTCAAAATTTAATTGTAACATCAAAATTAAAATGCATTATTGCTATAAAGTAAAAATATTTTCATTAAAATGCTTTCTTGTTATAGAAGCCATAAGATGGCACTACGGATGCTTCCCACAGCCTCTTACAATCTGAGAATTCTGTAATAAGGAAAGGAAAATTGTTTGCACTGGGATGCCTGGATAGCATGGTTGGTAATGCACTAACATACAGAATTAGAAATCCCGGTTCAGGCATTAATTTTTTTCTTTTCATGACATATATATTTCTTAAACAAATCAGTCTTAATTAATTTATAAATAATTCCTGAAAATTGTCCTATTCATACAATTTTCTCAAGAACTATTTGAGGTTGGGCTATGACATTTTTAGGACACTTTGATCAGCTGAAGCTCATTTAGAAGATTCAGTAAAATAGTCCTTCAAAGTCATATTTTCATCAATGTTTTATATGAAAAAATTATCATTATTTTTTAAGTTACAATTCAGTCATTTCCTACATTCACAGTATTATAGGTACAACAATGTAATTGTAAGGGCAGGTTTATATAAAATGACAACTTTTTATTTCTTATATAAGATGGAAAACTGTACCATAATACAGGTATTCAGTTATTTAAATATTAATTTAGAGTGAATGATTCTTGTTTATTTGGTATTTTGGACTAAATGGCCACGGTCCTGTTTTGTTGGAACCCGATATTTCGTCTACTACTGCAGTAGATGTCCACAGGAGATTCTGCATGTTCTCAGTGAACTACTCAACTGTCCTCTGCAGACTCAGGAGTTTACAGACAGCATGCAGAATCTCCTGAATATATCTACTGCAGCAGTAGACAAAATGTTGAGTTTCAACAAAAACTGGACCATGGCCATTTAGCCCGAAAGATCAACTAAGCATGAATCAAGACACCAGCCATGAAAACATGCAATTTTACAATTACAAGGGAATTCTTAACCATTGCATGTCAAAACTTACTTTGAAATTTCTCCCAGAGAAGTGTTGTGATATACAAAGGCTGTATGCAAAAAATTTATCTGCCTTTTTAACTGCAAGGCATTAAAATCCAGTGTCAAATCTCTCATTTAAACTATAGGGAAGTAATATATATCCTCAGCTCGTGTCTAACTCAGGGTCGAGTCGAGGGATGAGATGAGATGAAGCCCCTATATAGAGGTCTGTGAATGACAAGGGTGCCGGGCAACCATGCCTGATGCACCATCATGGGGGCAGATGAACGAAATCAAACAAAATGGATGAGATGAGTATGGAGAAATCATGGAATGAAATTGTGGCAGGAGAAAATGAGAGAAACCCTGAGAAAAACCTGCCCAAGTTCCATTTCTTCCACCACGAAATCCACATGGAGTGACCGAAACTTGATCTCGGAGTCCCAGCGGTGAGAGGCGAGCATCTAATCGCTTATGCCACGGAGCCACCTATAGGGAAGTAATACAAAACCTAAATTGGTAGATTGGATAACTCTCACTGCCTGCCATCTGTACTGCATCCTGCTTCACTTGACTCCACTCTTACTCATGTAGGAAGACCATCTGCTTATTTTAAAATACAATAGGAAGTAACATTAAGAGGTTTGTTTAATAATTAAAACATTTGGTCTGTTCATTCTTACCTCTTACAGTTGTTTTTGTAGAACATATGTTTCAGAGCTTCTTAGCCCCATCGTCAGTGATTAATACTGATGATGGGGCTAAGAAGCTCTGAAACATATGTTCAACAAAAACGACTCTAAGAGGTAAGAATGAACAGACTGAATGATTTAATTATTAAGACCATCTGCTCCATACAGTAGATTGACATTGCTGGATTCTGGCTTCAATTTCTGTGCCTTGCAGTTAAAAATGTCAGTTTTTTTTTTTTTTTTTTTTTTTTTTTTTTTTTTTTTTTTTTTTTTTTTTTTTTTTTTTTTGGACACGGCCTTGATACATCGCAACACTTCTCTGGGAGAAATTTCGAGGTAGGTTTTGGCATGCAATGGTTGAGTTTTCATCTTAGAGGGAATGGTTCAAGATAAGTAAAAAAATGTGTGTGTACTATGTTTGTAAAGATAAATATATATTTAATTTAAATAAGAATGTTTAATAATGTTCGGTAATTAGAATGAAAGATGTGATTTTTTTATGATCAGTTACCAGTTATCCCTCATCACAACCAAGTTAGATTTTGAAATAAACTAAAGCCAGTGTTAAATTTCTCTGCAGTAAAGTGTATTACAATCTAAGACTAGATTTAGTGAAGAAAAAATTATGATTTATCAAATGGTAGGGACATCCCTGTACAAGCTGACAAAATCCTTATGGTTCAGGTCTGGACAATTAGCATGTCCTGTTTGTTGATTTCTTTGTGAAGATAAAAACTTATACGAATGTATGCTTTCCAATGGCATCTAATTAAAGTAAAGTAAAGTGATCCCACAACAGATCCGGAGGCCCTTGGGGTAGTAGGAGGTTAAGGTTCCCACTTTTTCTAGACAATCGGCACTTTTTTGTCAGCCCTGCGTGACGGCCGCCTTTACCCCAGAACAAGCGTCTGGTACTCATTTCCATTAGAGGCTGAGTCAACCCCGGCCATAGTGCCGCCAGAGGGTTTGGGCCAGTTTAAAAATCCTGACCCCAACGGGACTTGAACCCTCGACCCTCCGTGCCTTAACCACTACGCTACGGCGTGCCCCGGCATCTAATTAAACTAGTTATAATCAAGAGATTGAATTGGTAATGTGCATCTCTCACCTGGTCCATTTTTTCTTCCATTTCTTTATGCTTCATTATGCTTATTTTCCTATTTCAAATTCACTACAATCTTTTCCTGTAATCTTTAAAAATGTGATACGTGAAGAGTGTTGTCTTTTTTTTTTACCTATTGTATTCTCTGCAGTTAAAGCTAGTATGTGTTTATATACTTAAAACTGTTTTCAGTACAAGCTTTTATCTCGGATAAAACAGTGAGAAACTCTGTATGGAAGCTGTAGTGTGTTTTGAATAGATTTCACATTTATTTTGTCAAATATTGTAACTAGTGTTTCTTGTACTAATACATACAAATTTTCTTCAAGCATGAAGTTACTTGTAAATAATCTCTGTATTAGTATTTATGGAATTTGTACTTGAGGTTAGTGTTTGAGTTGTTTTTTCTATTTACTTCATTTTAGGAGCAGATGTATCATTGCAGTTTATTGGTATTCATTTGACTTGAAGATTTTTATATCATTATTTTAATATAGGTGAATTCCATGTAGAAGTGGATATAACAGATGAAAATAAATCACTATTTCTCACGTTTGATTTTGCCAATCTCGGTTAAAAAGTATATTGTATTATCTCATAAAGCCATCTAAACTGTGCAGTATCTAAAAAATTGTGTCTAAAGAAGACTGATACGATAAATTGTTAATTTACATAAATTACTATCACTACTTCATACAACATTGCAGTATAAGAAATATAGCATAGTTTTTTTTAAACACTTTGAGGTGTTATTTATTTAAGATAAATTGTATAATATACCTTTAACAATCATGTTTGAACACCGTTGAGGTTAAAATTATTTCAATTATAAAAATTGTTGTACCTTATATAATACAGTTGTCCTCGACTATGATATTTTCTGTTATAATTTTCTTTATATTGTTAAAATTCAAAGCTTTTTGAAGACGTGCTTCATCTTCAGGAATTTTATTAATACTGAAATTATTTATGTATTTTATACAGAGGGCTTATTTTGTGCTTCCGTGATAATTTCAATTTCTTCCAAAATGTAAAATTCTGTCTATTGTTTTCTTTGTGGATTATTGATAATCCACAAAGAAATCAATAGACAAAAAATTAATATTTTGGAAGAAATTGAAATTATCAAGGAAGCACAACATAAAAATTTATTAAATGAAAATACACCCAACAAGCAAAGCCCTCTGTGTAAAATATATGAATAATTTCAGTATTAATAAAATTCCTGAAGATGAAGCATATCTTCAAAAAGCTTTGAATTTTAATAATATAACAAAGTTTATAACAGAAAATATTATAGTTGAGGACGACTGTGTTATATAACGAACAAAAATTTTTATAATTGAAATTGTATCATCTCAACTTATATCCTCCTCCTTATTAGACCAGTTTTCACACCTAATTAGGTTACATCCTCAGTACTTTGATGGTCATTGTTATGTCATGTTAAGGAGCCATCTCCTGCTACCTTTGTTGGTAGACTAAAGATTTGATTTTGAGGTTCTTCGTTCTACTAACAGAGGGAGCAGGAGGTGGCTCTTCAAGACATAACAATGATTGCTAAAGTACAGGATGGAACCTAATGTGGTTCCGAAGCTGGTCTAATAAGAAGGATATGAGATTAGGTGATACAATTTTTTTTAAATATGTAATATTGAAAACTTCACAGAGATTGATGTTTTTTTCTTCTTCCCTGATCATTAGGGCGAGGCAATTAATGATTTTGCATCTTTTTCTTATGAAGGTTGAAACATTGCTTACATATATGAAAATGTACGGCATTAAAAAACGGATTAAATAAAAGCAATTCGTTAGGGCATTTTTTGCATTTTCTTAACTTTTTTTGGGATAGGTCATTTTTGGCAATTTTTGGTCATTTTGAGCATTTTTTCCACTTTTCTGGAAGGCTGTGACATTATTTGTATTTGATTTAAGATTTTTATTATAATTCAGTATTTTTCCTTGTCAATACAATTTCTTGGAATTAAGTAGTTGTTTTACTAACTACTACCCCTATTTTTCAAGGTATATGCATAATGAACTTGCCCACTTCTAGGAATTTTATTCAATTTCTTAGAGCTTACGCTACCTTTTACCTTTATTCTGATTGTTAACTGCAATTCAAAATTGCTGTAAAAGTGCACTGTGTATTTGAAATGGCTTTTCTGCAATAAAAGGTACTGTAACATGTATTTTTTAAATACTTTACTTTTAATATTTTGATGTTAAATTAAATTTTATGTAATTCAGTAATCAAGTGAGTACTTAATCTAATAAATAGTAGTTTTATTGGTTTATTCTTAACTTTTTATTTGTCATTTTTTTATTTTATTGGTCATTTTTTGCATTTTTTAGGTCATAAATGCATTTTTTATTTTGCATTTTTTACCAATTTGTAGGTCATTAAATGCCTTGCCCTACTGATCATTATGTATTTTTAAGTTATGTCAATTACTGAACTAAAAGCCTTAATTCTAAATATAATACTAAAGACAGAAAGTTGCATTTTTCTTTATATTACAGATTGTACCATTTTTAGTTGGCTTTAAGAAAAAATAAATATAGGACTTACATTTGTTGCAAAAGTTATGTCAGTTACCATGGAATTCACCTCTAGTGCATACATTTTATCTTCCATACTTGCAAAGAAGAGCCATAATTAGCAACATGGGGCACCAGTCTGAAACTTGTGCAGTTACTTATAATCTGTTGTTATGAGTTGCAGGACAGTAAGTGTGTTGGGTTTCATTTCTTTGTTTGTGTCTGTTCTCAAATCATAATTGATATATTTCATCATCATCATCATCATCCATGCAAGTATTAGGCCATGTGGCCTGTTATGGTCTCAAAAAGGAATTTTCCATCCAGCGCTTTTTTGGACGTCCCAGCGATCTTTTGCCTTGGGGGCATAAACTTAAGCATGTATAGACCCACTTTTTTATATTTACATACTGACAAGGGAACTGTCAACCATTGCATGCTGAAACATATCTCAAAATTTTTTTCCAGAAAAGCATTGTGATGTACCAAGACCATGGCCAAAAAAAATCTGCTATTTTTAACTGCAAGTCTTTAAAAACTGGGCACCAAATCTTTCATTTAAACTATAAGAAAGTGATAAAACTCTTGAATTGGTAGATTGGATAAACCTCATGCACTGAATCCTGATTCATTCTACTCCACTCTACTCTTACTTGTGCAGAGAGTCCATCTGCTCCGTACAGTGGGTTGCAATTTCTGGATTCTAGCTTCAATTTCTGTGCCTTCCAGTTAAAAACTGCAGATAATTTTTGGACACGGCCTTGGTACATCATAATGCTTTTCTGGAAGAAATTTCAAGGTAGGTTTCAGCATGCAATGTTGGACAGTTCCCTTGTGAGGCAAAAATTGGGGTGGACTTTTACTTAGAACACAATAATAATAATACAAAAATCAAACTTTCTCTGGATGTTCCTCAAATGTGACAACACTGTAAATTATTTTGTTGTCTAACATTACTTGAGAAGGAGACGGTAATGCTACAGGTACTGCAAACTCCCCTACATAGATTATTTCCTGATCCAACAGATTTTGTGTGTTTACTGTAGTTTATTGAAGGTTTGGAAGTGTGAAAGCTGAACATGGGTTGTGTAAGAGCTAATTACACAGCAAAGATTAAATTGAAGATACTGAAATATGCAGAAGAGAATGGTGAGCGAGAGGTAGGAAGGGAATGACTAGAGAAGATTTGATTTTTTGTTAGGGTAGAACCTATATATGATTAAATACAATATTAGATGAACTGATGGAGCAAATAAAGAATAAATAAATGTTATTAAAACATTGAAGTGAAATATCAAAATTAAAATGACCTTTTCAGCAAAGTGAGAACATTTTCAAGATGGTCTTTAAAATAGTAAACATGTTTTGTACCCATTAGACAGGAAATGAGGAGCTGCACTCTACTACTGTCAACATTCCGCTTCTGTGAGCATGAAAAGATAAAATGTATGCATTATTTTCATTGAATCAATTCATATTGGATTTAACAATTGAAATGTGTCATTTTTATGTTTTTGTGCAACCAAATGTAATTATCATTTTTAGACATTACTTGTTAATTTGTACACATTATACTTGATATTAATTGTGATAATTTTGCAGATTATGCTCCACCTCGACCTCCACTACCAGGAGGTGAAGTACCTCCTCCACGACCACCTCCCCCAGAGACAGACGATGAAGATGACATGTTCCTGCATGCACCTTTGCCCAACCAACCAATCATGGTAAGCTTTCATTGCCATAGTTTACAAAAAATTATCAATCTGGGTTGAAATAATTGAGATTTTTTAGCATTTTCTTTTTATGGTGCTGGTATGTAGCTTACTACTGAAAAGCAGCAAGTGGGCCACCACATCCACATCTGATGAACAAATCACTGTAAATAGTACCATATTCCTTCTCAACATGTGTGTCTCCCAGCCCTGAGATTGAACATTTCTTAATTAAAATTACAACCCCACTAGGTATTGAATCAGATCACACTAGTTGGGATGCAGCCTTGCTTCCATCTGAGCTAGCGTGGAGGATGATTGATGATAGATTAATGGATTCAATAAGGAAGTGCTGCTAAGAATTTTCATTTTTTAATAGTGTTCATCTTCTTCTTCCTTTCATGTGATAGACCTAGTGGTCTGTTACAGTCTCAATCCAACATTTGAAGGTCTGCCCAAAGATCTCTTGTCTGATGGCTGGTAATTTAAAATTTGACATGGTATTCTTATTCTGCTCATTCTTCTTATAAGAGATTTACAGTTGTTTCTGTATTTATGTACATATTCCATGACTGATTCTGTTTGTAATTCTTTGAGAATCTCAGAATTCCTTTTATGGTCTGTTCTTGAATAACCCGCAGTACAGCTCATAAATTTCATTTCTGCCACAGTTAGTCTTTGTTCATCTACACTGCAAATTGTCCAGGCCTCACTGCCGTAACATAATATGGGTATTTTTTAATAGTAACCATGAAAAAATGTAAAATAAAATTATACAGTTAAGATTTTTTCAAATGACTGCTTGGTTTTTTTTCAAAAACTAAAGTGTTAAAAGTTGGCTGTGGTGGACTAGTGGTTATGTTCCTTGCCTCTGGTCCTGAGGGTTGTCAGTTCAAACCCAGCCAGGGTTTAATGGATTTCTTTTTAGAATGAAAAAATCCAAGGATCAAATCCTCTGGGAGGGACTTCATGACATGTGTTCCAAGTCAGAAGATTTTCAGGCTCATAAAATATCCTTAAGCCTGAATAAAGAGGTCTCTAAGCAAAATTTGCCAACTTTCTTCATTCTAGTAATACCTTAGTTGCCTACTAAATGCCTCATTGTGTTGGTAAGTTGACTGCATACTATTCATGACATCTTTTGGGAAATAAGCGTAACTAAATTAACTTGATCAATACTAGTAAAATTCATATCAAATTCCATTGAGGTGAAGTCATATGATGAAAGTTAAAAATTAAATTGTACCTGTTGGTAGGTGCCGTCGTCCTCAACTTTGTTAAAATATTGTTTATAAAATTAACTGGAGCACTTTTGGAAGTTATTTTCCATCTTCTGCAGTTCTGCAGGTTGAGTTTCCGCTACTTGTTGTTGTAGCAGCTGCTACAAACAGTTGGAGTATACATCACTGTACACAACAACAAGTAGCGGAAACTCAACCTGCAGAAGATGGAAAATAACTTCCGAAAGCACTCCAGTTAATTTTATATACAATATTTTAACAAAGTTGAGGACGATGGCACCTACCAAAAGGTACAATTTAATTTTTAACTTTCATCATATAAATTAACTTGGTCTAGTAACTCCAAACAAAGGAGATGCTAAGGCCTAACATTGGGCTGTTACGCTATTGCAGACAGTCATCATGATAAAAAATGTTTAATAAAATTAAATGATGTATGTCTGGTTATGGTTAAGATATGACTGTTTGGATTATTATCAAAACCTAAAGCATTAAAAATAAATTACTTTTGTACATTATGTTCATTTACGCAGATATTAGCTCATTCTAAGTATATAACAACACAATTTTTATAAAAATGGTTTTCATAAATTGTTTCCTTTTAGATGGCTGCACATGGTCTTCACCAAGAGGTGAGACAGTGGTCCAGTAAAGACAATGACATTATTGTGGCAGCCAAAAAAATGGCAGTTCTCATGGGTCGCCTCTCACAACTTGTACGTGGGGAAGGAGGAAGTAGCAAAAGGGATTTGATTTCATGTGCTAAAAGTATTGCTGAAGCTTCTGAAGAAGTGACACGTCTTGCTAAGGAGCTTGCAAGAGAATGCACAGACAAAAGGATGCGGACAGTAAGTAACGTATTTCTCTTATTTTTACTGCAGAAAATCAGGGGCTGCCAGACATTAGAATCATTTAAAACAAATTTATATTTGCTTTAGCTTTTGCTTATATAATGTGCATGTATTAATTGGTGATTTCTTTAAATTCAATTATTATTATTATTATTATTATTATTATTATTATTATTATTATTATTATTATTATTATTATTATTATTATGCCAGAAAAAAGATTTCCAAAATTATTGCTAAATTATATACTGCACCGATGGAGAAATGTTGGACGCCCACACAGAAGATGGTCTGAACAATTTTAACAATTCTAGCTTTCATGAAACCAGAATGAGCCAACAGGCTTATTCCCTGGATGATGATGATTATTGTTCTTATTGGTATGAGTAATACTAAGTTTATTGAGAAAGAGGGGCTCCTCATGTATTTTAATTTTTTTCGTGTTTCATAATTGAATACAACTTGTATATATGTAACACTTTAATCTATATTTCATATATTTGTGATGGTTGAATGGAAGAGTAGGCTATATGGCATTAATTCTGCCAGAATAAAAAAAATTATTATCACTATTATTATCAACAAATATCTAACAAGAGGTTGTGTTTTTCTGAAAAAAACATGAGCAACGAAGTCGCAAGTGATTTTGTCTAATAAAAAACTCAACCTAGCATTGGATTTGGAGTGACTATTTAGAGAATAATATAACATCAGCAGCTAAAAATAGTTATAATGTTTAATATCTACCAAATGTGAGATTATGAATTCCGATCTTACTTCCGGGCCATTTGTAAACATAGTTACAAATAGCATATCTTCACTGTTAAATCTCTTTAGGCTTGGGAAAAATCAATAACAGATGATTGTATGAGAAGTAACTATTAACAATATTGCAGATTCATTATATAACATTTAACTAACTTATTTTTTAAGTTGTTTTGTTTTGGCATTTCTTGTTGCACCATATCGATCGTACATTGTTCAATCGATATCCTTGTTAAAGAAGTTAATTTACAGAGATATCTCTCATTACAAACAGGAAGAGGCACAATTATCAGTTTATGAGTTAAATAATCATTATAATTATTATTATTATTATTATTATAAAAATAAATAATAAGTGATACAATGACATACGGTGCAGAAACATGGGAATTAAATTCTAGAACAATAAGTAAATTAAATTCTGCAGAATGGTTTTTTGGAGATGTTTAGCTGGAATTAATTGAAGAGGTAAAATGAGAAATAGTTAAATTAAAAGATGAATGTTCAAATTTCAATTGTGATTTCATAAAAAAGCAAACAATTAAAATGGTATAGTCGTGTAAAAAGAATGACAGAAGACAGATTCCCAAGAAGAATACTGGAATGGGTGCCACTTGGTAGAAGAAGAAGATGACAGCCAAAAATAACATGGATTTATGGTGTTTTGAGCAGCATAAGGGAAAAAGGTTTGGGCAATAGAGATTGGAATGTCACAGAGATGTGGAGGAGAATGATAGTTGATTAATTGAGTGCAGGAAGATATTGTGAAACCTGCTAAATAAAATAAATATTATGAAAAATAACATTCTAGTTAAATTATTAATTACCTGTATTTCTATATATTTCAGTGGATATTTCTCACGTAAAGAGTTTACGAGTAATGAAAAAATTCACAGATTAATTACATAGATGTTAGCTTCTAGTTTTCCTTATTTTTTCATACTTTTTTTTAGAATCTCCTTCAAGTCTGTGAACGGATTCCTACCATTGGTACACAATTGAAGATTCTTTCAACTGTGAAGGCAACAATGCTGGGTGCACAAGGTAAAAAAACATATATATATACCTAATGTAATTTTTTAAAATCAGTTAACGCACTTACAAATTAATAAACCAGGACAGCCCAGGTTAAAATAATAAGCTTTTACATACCATACATAGTAGATTATTCAAGTTATGGTCTTGTCATTTAAATTTATATCTCCTCAAGCCTCCATTGAATGTTGGTCATGAAGAATCCATGTATCTCTGCCAACATGTTTTTCATTATCTCATATTTTCTCATTGTAATTTAAGGCTAATTTAACAGGAAAATTATCATAAATACTTGTGGGATTTTTTAAAATTTTAATGTAAATATAATATCCATTCTTCTTCATGTAATTTTTTTCTATTTTGTATCTTCATTATAATATTATTGAGAGATTTACTGCTTGAGCTTTCTTGTTAACTCATGCATCTTATGTTTGTATCTGCTTTATATGTTTGTAAATGGCCTCTTATGTGAAGCTTTTATGACAAGAATTTATTAAAAGTTTGAAAACATAAAATTAGCTGTAAAACTGTCTAAATATAGCCATGTTAAAGTACATAGAAATTATATTTGAAAAGAAAAATATACGCCTAGACTGGGGTTTGAACCCAGGACCTTTGACTTTCTATGTCAATGCTCTTCCATCTGAGCCACCTAGGCCTCCAATCTAAATGCGTATTTTTCTCTTACACATAGTTAATTCCAATTGGTAATATACACTCACCTTATGTTTGTTTTCTCACCTGGAACATGTTTGGGCCAAGGCAGCTCCATGGTGCAAGCGATTGGTCACTAGCCCTCCAACTCTAGGTTCTGATTGTCAAGTTTTTTTGAATCTAGAGATATCTTATCTCAATTTAATGTTGATTTGTTGTCGAACATATTTCGATATATTCTTCCATATCATCGTCAGCTTTGCTAGACTGATGAGTTTTATGTTGTGAATCCTGGATGTCGATATCAGCTCCCTCTTCTGGCTGGCCAAAAAACCTCCAAACTAGGCCACATTCAGCAGGAATTTTGAAATTCATAACTCTATTTTTGTTCTTCTGAATGTACATTTTTCCTCAAATTGTGAGTTATTTGTATTTTCTAACTATTTTAATAATTTAGGGTCGCATGTTTGGACGCATTAGACAGTAAAATGCCTTCTCTGCTGAGCAAGTTGTATGCTAATACGATTTTGCTTACTCAGAAATCTGTTCATGCGATAATAATTGGTTAAATTTGTAAGCTACCTGCGGAGGTAGCTTAAATGAGCAACTCAAATTAAAATCCCGAAGGGAACCGACGGGAACCGATGGTAATCGATGTACTTTTGCTGCTTTATCCAAGATGTCGGACCTTGAAGACTTCGATCATGTTTTCGGTATACACGGAGAAGAGGAATTTGATAGTCTACCAAAGAATTCAACTGGAAGAACAGGAGAATCGGCGTAATATTGCGTGTCGCAGACGTGTTTGTATACGGTATTATTTGCGGGATGCAAGCATAAATGCATTCCTCTATAGCAGACGAAAATAACGGAAGTGGTTTTATCGCTGAGAATTCTGGGTAATTCGTTGCCAATATTACGAAAACGTCGACTCTCATGCATGACCGATAAGTCGGCCGTTAATTCGTTCTCAGCAATTGCTCACGGTGAATCAGCTCACTAGTGATTGGAAGTAATTTGAGTAGAGAGTAATGTTCTAACATACGACCCTTAGTGTTCGAATTTTCATTATGTTTTTTGGCCCAAACATGAGCAGCATTCAGAAGAACAAAAATAGAGTTATGAATTTCAAAATTCCTTATGAACGTGACCTAGTTTGGAGGTTCTTCGGCCAGCTGGAAGAAGGAGCTGATATCGATATCCAGGGTTCACAACATAAAACTCATCAGTCTAGCAAAGCTGGCGATGAGATAGAAGAATATATCAAAACATGTTCAAGAACAAATCAACATTAAATTGAGGTAAGATATCTCTAGACTCAAGAAAACTTGATAAAAAGAACCTCAAAATATTACTTCCTAAAATAAATAATAATCTAGGTTCTGAGTTCTCATCTCAGTCACTTCATGTAGGGTTCCTGGTGAATGAATTTGACCCATGCAGGTTTTTCTCATGATTTCTCACATTTTCTCCTGCCAAAAACTTAATTCTTCCAGTTCTCCATACTCATGTCATTCATTTTCTTTCTTTCTTTCTTTCTTTCTTTCATCTGCGCTTGTGATGGTGTGATGGGCACTGGTCAGCTATCATCCATACATATCACATCATAAGGACTTCATATCTTGTGCCATTATGCCAGACACAATTTACAGGGTTTTTTTATTACTGTCTAATGAATGTTTAAGGATCGATACTGGCATTTATTAAACCATTCACTGCCAGTCATTTGAATGGCCAGAACTTCCTCAGGATACACAATCTTTACATATAAAAATGAACGTCTGTGAGTCTGTCTGTCCTCTATGGGCTCAAAAACTACTTTACTATTTTGAATGGGTTTTTACCATCATTTAGAGAATTTTTTGGAACAATTAACATATTACACATCCAAGTTAACTGTTCACGGGCAGAGGGGAAGAGTTTTAGCGCTAGTGTCGCCGATCTACTGAATCTGTGGAAGGGATGTAGGAGAAAACTGTACATCCGATCACGTATTGAAATTTTTCAACTTCAAATGTGGGGGGAGAATCTCTAAACACATGTGAATGATCTTAACACGGTTGTCAAATTAGTCATTTCAGCACGGAACGCTCAAGCAGTCGGATCATTCAAAATCACAGTATTTGTCGTCTCTCTGTTACCAGCTGCACAATAAATCACAAGTGGCAACATGCAATGAAAAGGGCAAGGAATGGGACAGCTCATTCCTAGACGTAACTCCAAAAGTAACAGGATTGTCAAGTTAGTCATTCTGCCACTGACTGCGCAGAACGACGGATCATTAAAATACATAGTATTTGTCAGCTCTCTACCTGCCAATCAAACAACATGATACAGAGGACAGGAAGTGGCAACATAGTAAGGATTAGGAAGAGAAAGACAGTTTGTTAGTTAACATATTTTCCACCTGCACAAAACACTTGGATGGGTAATATATAACATATTTCTGTACATGCTACAGTGCTGGAGCTAAAAAGAATGTGCATAGGTGCACTAAAAAAGTCACTTTTTGAATGCTTAATTGGCTTATACTGCCTAAACCATAAAAAAAATATACCAAATTAATGTACACAGAATTGAATACTTACTTACTTACTTACTTACTTACTTACTCACTGGCACTATCGAACCCGTAGGTTCATGGCCGCATGGACATAAGCTCTCCATACATCCCTATCCAGAGCTAATGCTTTCCAATCATTCCCTGTATAATCTAGTTCCCTCAAATCATAGTTAATGTTATTCTCCCACCTCATTCTTGGTCTACCAACTGGGCGTTTTCCCTCTGGCTTTCCTACAAGAAGCTTCCATGCACGTCTTTCATTCCCCATATGCGCAACATGTCCTGCCCATTGCAGTCCCTGTGTTTGAGCCTTTGGCATGGGTTCCCTGAAGTAGTCCCCGCCCGGAGAACCGAATGGGGGACTATTTGACCTCCGGAAAATTTTACCCCAGATGAACCCATGTCTGCATTTCTTGACGGTTGTATTTTTACGGTGAAAGATTGTCACTCTTTCGCCCAAGGTACTTTTTTCGTTTGACTTATCACCTTCGACCAGTCTGGCATGGGTAACCCTATCGGCAGCAATGCTACCGCCGGCATAGCTCTCAGGATCATTTAAGCACGCAAGCCACTCCACCACGACAAGGTAAAGATACCATGGAGGAACACAGAATTGAATATCTTAAAAAAAATCTTCAAAAAAGTCCCTGACAGCGTATGTCTTTTATGGATAACTCACAAGAACCATTTTTGTCTCTCAGCTCATTGATGCCAAGATCGGGATAAGTATATTCCCAGACAATACCGGGTAATCTGCATGGGGTATCTAAAAATAATTACAATATAAATTTAATATTTTTCTTTTTACTTATTCAACTAACTTTTATAATATTCATGATGTGTTCCATTGAGGTTTATTCAAAATTAATATAAAATTATAGAATATTCACCTGAAAGGTCCGTCTCCTCAACTTAATTAATCATTTAACTGTAGCGCTTTCGGGACATGTCCCATCATCGGCAGGATTCAAAACTGGTGTTTCACTGAAGATCTGGTAGAGGGGGTTGCATGTATTGGGTTCGTTTTCGTTTATCAGGCTGTCGTTGTGAGCTGGAAATCATGAAAGCAGCTCACAACGACAGCCTGATAAACGAAAATGAACCCAATACATGCAACCCCCTCTACCAGATCTTCAGTGAAACACCAGTTTTGAATCCTGCCGATGATGGGACAAGTCCCGAAAGCGTTGCAGTTAAATGATTAATTAAGTTGAGGAGACGGACCTTTCAGGTGAATATTCTATAATTTTATATTAATTTTTTCAACTAAGCATAAAAAACATTTAATTTATTTAGGCATTGCAGCACATGCTCGGTATTAGGTAGTGGGGAATAAAATTCAGAGACTGATTTAAAGTTAAAATTTTCTTGAAAAAAGAGGTGTAACATTTTTATTTTTAAATATATCTGAATGCAATAAATGCTATTAAAAAGAGAAATTTTTCCTTTATATGTTTGTGATACAATTTTTTATCTACTTTTAAAATGGCACAATAAGCAGAGACAAATCTTACAGCCTTATTTTGGAAGTGTTCGAAGAAAGTCTAACTTTTGTAAATGTTTACAGAGGCTGTAATGATATGCTTTCTTGCTTATCTGTACATGTGCTGACACAACATTCATGATTATCACATGTAATATAAGTCACACACATTTTTATCACCTGAAACTCGAAGAAAATGTACCTCTCCTACTTTTTACCCGAAGTTCCGTAGTTTTTTTATATTCAAGACCTAATGGTTCTAAGTTTAATTGTAAGCAATTGACTTCTTCCGTGAATGAATGAGTCATTTTTTATATCTTACCTCATAGTTTATGTTTTCATAAACACGGGAACTGCAATTTTCAAGAGGAAACATCCCTCCTATTTTCAGCCGACATTATGACTATTGGATTTTTGTTGGAATCTCAATTTATAACATTGCCATCTGGTGTTGATTTGATGAACTTCGAGATCAAGTCCCATTCATCAGGAATTTTGAAATTCATGGATTTAAATTTGTTCTTTTGAATATATATCTTCTCCCAAACTGTCAGTTCTAAGATATATAAGATATATATTCAGAAGAACAAATTTAGATACATGAATTTTGAAATTCCTGATGAATGGGACAGATCTCAAAGTTCATCAAAACGACAGCAGATGGCAACGTTATAGATGGAGATTCCAATGAAAATCTGAGAGTCATAATGTCAGTTGAAAATGAGAGGGATGTTTTCTCTTGAAAACTGCAGTTCCCGTGTTTAAGAAAACATAAACTGTGGAGGTAGGATATAAAAAAATTGACTCATTCATTCATGAATTAAGAACCTCATAATGTTATTTCCCATATTTAACTATGAATTGACTTCTTCCTGCACGTGATCAAAACATTGAAACAGGAAGGAGATATCATCGGCTATACAAATATGTTAAAGCATAATAGACATGTTTTTTATTATAAATTTAACGTTTCTCACTGAATGACAAATTTTATCTTAAGAGAAAAATATACACCTAGACTGGAGTTAGAACCCAGACCTCTGGTTCTCTTAAAATATTATTTATCTTCAAGTGACAAATATTGAATTTATAATAAAAACATTGAAAGAAGCTCTACTGGCTTTATAAAGTAATGTAAAAATTTCCATTAAAGTCTTCTTAAATAAGAAGCCACCATTTGGAGCATAGCCTTTGACATTCTCGGGAATTGTATAAGTGAAAAATGTATGTTTAGATTGGAGGCTTAAGATAGCTCAGTGGCAGAGCACTGGTGTATAAAACTAGAGGTCCTGGGTTCAAACTCCAGTCTAGGCATATATTTTTCTCTTCTAACATAATGAACATATTGGTTAAGCTGACTTAGTAATTAATTTGAAAATTTCTTTGTATTTTGCTTCACTGTATACATTCTAACTGAAATTAAATATGTTTTAGAGAGACCTGTTTTTTGCTGATTAGGTTCTTTAAATGAAATTTAAGATTTATCATGGCTATATTCTATTGGACGAAAAACTAATAACAGTCAAAAATAAACCAAACTGTGCTCTAAAGAAATGATCAAAATGTATCAATTTCTAATTATTTCAGTATTTTACTATATATATATATAAGAAAAATTATTGTTTGTAGTAGACTTGCTCAGTAGCATAATTGGTAGCACACTGGAGTATTAATCCAGAGGTCTGAGTCCAAGTCCCATCTGAGCATTTATTTTTCTTATCATGTCATATATATATATATATATATATATATATATATATATATATATATATATGCATATGATAAAACTGTAATTGATAGAGTCAAACTGAAAACTGACCTACATATTTTTTTTGTAATTGAGATGGTATGCCATCTGTTTTTCAATATGGTTCTCTATAATTGGAAATAGAAAAAAGTGACCAGAATATGAAAAAGAAGCATATAAAATATTCTGTAAGTGGAAAATCTGGGCGGGATTTTATAGTTTTCACTGTGACACAAAAAATTAATTTCTTACTGCTGATATGAACTCCAGTTCTTGAATGTAAACTAACTGTTGCATTTTTATATGTCCATCCATAGTAATTCTGCCCAAGGGCAGGTCTTTCACTGCAATCATAGCATTTTCATGCTATGCTTTGCAGCTTTACTAGGGAACTGTAGGTGTGGTAGCTTCCCGTTGTTTTTCACACCGGTGAATGATGATAATGATGATGATGGCCATATGCTTTCGGGGACCGTTTGGGCCTTAAAGTTTTCCTGACATTTGTCTTATAGGTGAGGAAAAACCCCAAAAAACCTCACCCAGAAAACTGCCCCGACCGGGGATCGAACCCGGGCCTGCTGCATGACAAGGCAGCACGCTACCTCAAGACCACAGCGGTGGACTTTTTATATGTAATACATTTAAATATTAAGCATCAGATTGTTTGGCATCCTTCCAGTGAAGGTGATGAGTATAACCAGAACACAAGAATATAGTGTCACCTCATGATTCAAATATTGTTCTCAGGGATTTTATGCCACATACATAAATTCAGACAAAAAAAATAAAACACAATTTATTGTTGCAGTATGTGAATAAATTATCTGAGAGAAATATATATGTTGAATTTTTCCCCAAAAAATATGAGAAATGCCTTAAATGAAGTGAGAAGTAACCTAGAGTTATCATACTTGCTTTATTTAATATTTGTAGGAAATAATACTATGAGGTTTCTTTCAATTTTTATGAGTTATTTTGACTCACCTTGTATAGGCCTATATATATATATATATATACATATTCTGCAAAATATGAGGTGAGTCAAAATAACTAACTCATAATAAGTAAAAGAAACCTCATAGTGTTGTTTCCTACAAATATTAAATAAAATGACAAATAAGTGATAAGGAAAACAAATAAGTGTAAAGAACTGTTTGAATAACTGCTAACAAGATGGTGGTATCAACATTACATATTCAAGATGCAGAATACCAAAAAAATATGCAGTGAGTAGTGAGTCAAAATAACTCATAATAATTATCATGTTTGCATTGTAAATATGTATTAGCCATTGCACAAACAGTGTAGCCAACTTATCACAAAAAAGTGAATGCTAAACTAATCTGATATACTAATCCATTTTGTCACCCTAACTTGCCCTAACTAACGTTAACCTGCCCATTTTCTCTCCCTAACTTGCCCACTGATAAGATATTAAATATAAAGTTGGTACCTGGTAGGTCAGTCGTCCTCATCTGAATTATTATACTTCATCAAGTAATTCCAATATGGAGGCCTTTCAAAAACAGTGTTTCATCTTCTGCATTTTAACTGGTACTGATGTTGTTGTACAGCCTATACAATAACATCAGTACCAGTTAAAATGCAGAAGATGAAATATTGTTTTTGAAAGGCCTCCATATTGGAACTACTTGATGAAGTATAATAATTTAGTTGAAGACGACTGACTTACCAGGTACCAATTTAATATCTTGTACATAACCTGAACTTTTGCTTTAATATGAATTTTAAAAGTATTGATTGCCCACTAACGCAAGTGGACTCTGGGATAGAATCCCCTCTTATGTGAATAAACATGTTGGCAACTGGCTCTAGTGGGAATGTGTGTCATCACATTGGCCAACATGATGTTAGCACTAACTTGTTCTCCAATTGAATATTCACAGGTGGTATGGTGGCATAGAATAGCCTTTTTCTGAATAATTTTCATACCTAAGTACTTTAATTTAGAACAAGAATACCATGTCAAATCTTAAATTACCAGCCACAAGGCAAGAGATCCTTGGGCAGACACTTCAAACGTTGGATTGAGACCGTAACAGATCCCCAGGTCTATCATATGAAAGGAAGACGAAGAAGAAGAATAATTTAGAAGTTCTGGAGTTTCACAATCATGCTGCAGTCTTAAAATAAAATTTCATATGAAATTTTTTTAATCATTTATTATATATTTAAGAAAATGGAATTAAGGGGAAATATTACAACAAAACTTAAACAGTGTATAGTTTATGCAGATGACATGCTGATTACAGCAAGAACCAGACAAGTGTTATGTGAAACCTTCACAAAATTGAAAAGAGGAATCTAAAAAATTTGTTCTAATAATAAATCAAGAGAAAATAAAATATTTAAAATGTAGTAATCACAACAGAAAATCGGAAAATCTACAAATTGATGACATGCAAATTAACACAGTAGAATCATTTAAATACTTAGGTACCAAAGTAAATGGGCATATTGCATTAGAAGAGGAAATTAAGGAAAGATTGGTAAATGGGAATAAAGCTTATTTTGCAAATAGAACCTTATTTAAAAGCAAATTAATATCAGAAACTGCTAAAATAAGGTTATACAAAACACTCATTAGACCAATAGTTACATATACTTTTGAAACTTTGGTCCTTAAAGGAACAATAAAACAGAAATTAATAATTTTTTAAAGAAACATTTTAAGAAGAATATTTGGACCAAATAGAGGAACTGATAACTGTTGGAGAATCAAAACAAATAACGAACTAAACAAATTAATAAAAAATCAGAATATAGTAAACCATATAAGATCTCTCAGAATTGGTTAGCTTGGACATTTGATAAGAATAGATGATCAGAGACTGGTCAAGACACTCTACAAATGGAAACCTATAGGAGACAGAGCTGTAGGAAGACCGAAGATCAGATGGGAGGATGACACAATGAACAATTTAAGGGAAATGAAAGTGACTAATTTGAGTATGGCAAGAGACAGATTGGCATGGAGGAGGATTGTTGAGAAGGCCAAAACTTTCACTTTTGAAGTTGTCGTGCCTTAAGATGATGAAAAAAAATTTTTAAGGAATGTATGTTAAAATTTTGTCGAAGTTAAAACTAGCTTAAAAAATATATTTATGAATTTATGTATTTAAATGTGAGAAAATAATAATTGATGTAACATCATATTAAACTGTATGTCTGTAAGTTGTACTTGTAAAAAAATTCAGGTCTTTATTCACATAAACTTGATTGCTAAACATATTTTTACCCTAAAAAACTTTTTTTTTTTTTTGCGCTTGGTCACTTTCATTTTGACTATATCAATTGTGAAATATGTAATTGTTCTTGCTCTGTCATAATGAATAACATTCAGTCCGGTTTATTTGTTGACTTTATTCGTGTATCTAATAATTTATTGCTTGTGTATATTAATGCTCTTCATTAGGAAATTTTAACAATTTTATTAATGTATATATTTGTATTAACAATCCTTGTTTTCAGGAGGATGAAAACTTTTTCATTCCATGTCCTTCTTCAGAGTAGGATTTTCATGCTGAGAATCCATCTAGCTACATCCTCTTGTAGACTTGTTGGCATATTACGAATATCATTACTGTACCGGTGATTAAGAAACCCTGGAATTTAAAAATCCTGCTGAAATATCAATTTTGCAAAAAAAACTTGATTTTTGTTTTTTAGTAGAAAATAAAAAATTGGGTCTGAAAAAGTCTAAACAGCATATCTTATAATTTAAAATAAAATTCCTTCCACCTCACCTCATGTCCTGTCTTCTAATTAGACCGGTTTCATAACCATAGTGTTACATCTTCAGTAGTTACACGACATGTTCTGTCGTCCAGGAGCACTGCTTCTTAGTCCATCTGTTGGTGGACCGATGAACCTCCCAATCAAATCACCTTCCCTGGGAATTTCAAAATTAATTATTTTTTTAATGAAAATTAATATCCGAGGAAGTTGATTTGATTGGGGATGAATTTAGAAGCAGTGTTCCTGGACGACAGAACATCAGTCGTGTAACTACTGAAGATGTAGCCACTAAGATTATGAAATCAGTCTGATTAGAAGAGAGGACATGAGGTGATGTGGAAAGAATTTTATATTAAATTTTGGCTAAACTTTACAACCTGTGATGCAACTTTTTTAATTCCTTCATAAACTCCTGTCAAATTTTATTCTTAGGGTTTCATTTTTCAGATTATTTACAATGATTTTTACATATTTTCTAACAATTATTTGAACATATTTTTTAACGAAATTGAACTACATGAAGATATGGCAGTCATATTGATTTTAACAAATATTCTGTGTTCCAGTGCAGCCAACACAGATTCTATACTAATTAACTTACACTAAATAAAATCAGTGTGCATTCTTTCACAGGTTAGATTACTTAAATTGCATCAGGTTAGCTTTTAGGTTGGTCTTTCACAGATTCCATTCATCCATAGCAATTCTGCCCAAGGGCAGGTCTTTCACTGCAATCATAGCATTTTCATACTATGCTTTGCAGCTTTACTAGGGAGTGTGGTAGCTTCCTGTTGCTTTCCACACCAGTAAAGGATGAAGATGATAAGGATGATGGCCAGATGATTTTCAGGGACCATTGGGCGCTAAGCTTCCTGACATTTGTCTTACAGGTGAGGAAAAACCCCGAAAAAAAAACCTCACCCAGGAGCTTGTCCTGACCAGGAATCAAACTCGGGCCCACTGCGTGACAAGGCAGCACACTACCTCGACACCACAGCTGTGGACTTTCACAGATTAGAGTACTTAAATTGCAATAGGTTAGCTTTCAGGTTTGTTGGCGACACGAGTTCAAATATCATGTATATGTTGGCTGCATCCTATGTTTCCATAGTGTAAACCGCTTCGCATCTGTTGACATGTGCACGGTGTATGTTTGGAACTTAGACAAATTTTTTGCATCACATGTTGTAAAGTATTTCCTAAATATTAAATTAAACCTCATAGCATATCTTATATTAATTGTCTCTAAGGGGTAGCAAAAACATAGCACTATATTGATAAATGCATCTTTTATCTCACAGTATGGCCACAAATATTCACTTTTGTGGACAAATGAGTACTTAAGTTATGTAGGTAGGAAATAACACTATGAGGTTTATTTTAATTTTGTTGAGTTGTTTCTTGACTCACCTCATACTTCTTAACTCCCTCGCAGATCTAGTTTTCGTCACGAGTTGTGAACAGCATTGAGAATGTCACAAATACAGTGACGAATTCTAGATCTGCGAGGGAGTTAAGAAGTATGAGGTGAATCAAGAAACAACTCAACAAAACTGAGTACATACTAGATATGAGAAGTAGTGCAATCTGGTTAAGAAAAATAAAACTCTGGTTGTTTCATGCTAACCCCTAATTTCCTACACTGTCATCTACTAATCTCTATTCCTTATGTAAAGTCACCAAATTATAATACAGCTGCTTGGCCTTCCAGTACGTACTCAGCTCTCATTGATCATCACATGAGAAGGTCATGCGTTGAGTGGCAGTAGCTGCTTGAAGGTACAGAGCTGTATATTATGATCCGTTGACTTTACATCTGGAATAAAGTTTAGTAATTTAACCAGTTCAGTCAAACATGGCTCTTTGACACTGTTGTACCATGGATTTACTTTACTCTTACATAATTTGTTTTTATTCAAGAAACCTGCCAATTTTTCTGTGGGGGGGGCCTCACCATAGTGGACAGTGAATTATGTTTCTTTTTCTCCCTGCAGACACCTCCTCCTTGGATACCGTGGAGTTGAACAAGTTTAAATGATAATTTGTTTTGAGGGATGTCCAATGAGATATATGTAAAAAGTGTACTATAAATATTTCACCAGACAATCGAGATGAAACGTGTTATTGCCTGCACAGACTGAATCTTACCTCCAAAACTTTCATGGTGTGACAACACTAGAAAACTTTGGCCTAATAATTTACTGCTGGCTTTACATCCACATGTATCAATTACAGATATGGATGTTATATTTTAGGATGTAATATTTTGAGGTTCTTTTAATCAAGTTTATTGAGTCTGTACTATCTTACCTCAATTTAATATTCGTGAACAAATCAACATTAATTGACTTAGGCTTTCACGGCCAGAGTTACTATGATGATCTTATAGAAGATTTCCGGGCTGTTGGCCGTGGTCTTGAGGCTTGAAGTTCCCCGATGTTTCGCCAGAGACTGCTTCTGGCATCCTCAAGGGTTGTTTTGAGATTGGCAATTTTGTCGACTACCTGCCCTATTTATACATTTATCCACAAACGGACCATGCAGAGAACACATCGCGGATATATGTATAAATAGGGCAGGTAGTCGACAAAATTGCCAATCTGAAGACAACCTTGAGGGTGCCAGATGTAGTCTCTGGCAAAATGTCGGGGAACTACAAGCCTCAAGACCACGGCCAACAGCCCAGAAATCTTCTACAAGATAATCAACATTAAATTCAGGTAAGATAGTACAGACTCAATAAACTTGACAGAGATGGATGTTCATTCACTCAGTATAAAGGTGATACGTGGTTAGCATATTCGGTTTGGTTTTCTTAGCTGGACCCACTACTTATAGTAGCTAACCTAATTCTCCAAACTGGATGAAATTCCATGACAAAATTCTTCCCTGCAGGGACTCGAACCAGGACGTGGCCTATAGCTCAGCACTATTGAGCTCTCGCCTGGAAAATATCTTATTGTATTTGATTAAGGCAGTACACTATAAGCCAGAATGTTATGGGTTCAATTCCTAAAGGGATCAGTATTTTTATAATGGTGTACACCTTCTGGTGACACCATGGCCCTGGGGTCAACTCAATCTTGTAAAGGGAATGAATACCAGATACATGCTTTGGGAGTATAGGTGGGCATCACCTCGTGCCAATTGTCTGCAAAGATGGGACCCAAAGGGCCTCCTAAGCCCTGTAGTGGGATTATTTTATCTTTAGGGCACTGGTTAGTGATTCCTATACATTTAATTCATTTCAAGTTCAATATCTCTAGGCTCTTGGTGTTCAAATTATAATAAAGTTTGGCATGATTTACACTAAAATATTGTATATTCAATGTTATAAGACACAATTCATGGTTTTGTATGCAAAGTAATTAAAAATGTTAACTGATTGACTATTTTCCAAATGCTTAAAATGTATCTTGAATTTGAAGTACACTTTACTTGAATCTTTTTCCCCCAATTTTTTTCAAGTAATGTGTTCTAATTTCTGAACTTTAATTTAATGAAATATTTCACTCTAGGTCAAATATAAAAAATAAATCTTTGCTTTGATTGAGAATTCTTCCAATATTTTCTTCAATGGGAATATTTTAAATTTCATGTTATGTATGAATTCTCACTTATATATGGTGCAACCTGTTCTAGCACAGACGAGTCTCAGCAGTATAACTGTCACATCATGAATGGAGGAAATGCCATTCACAAGTCTGTTAGTAGACTTGAAGGTGGAAATCTCACCATTGGAAGTACCATGCGAAAGGCTGGTATCCTCTCCAGGGGAATTTCACATTACTCGAGAAAATTTCGAGAAATAAAGACAAAATGGATATTAATGACGAAAAAAGCAAGAAAACTGGAAAAATGAGTAGGAAAATAAGACTAGCTGCTTGGACTGTTGGAGGAATTAATCATAAAAATCAAAAACTTCTGGAAGATTTATTTAAAAGGAATGTTGCTTTATCTATAATTTCAGAAACCAAGAAGAAGAAGAAAAAACTCTAAAACAATGGTGAGCCTGTCAAGGTCATTTTGAGACAGGTTCAAAAGAGCCTAATCTTCATATGTTCTTGATGAAGATGGTAATGATATTTGACACTAAAGTTGAATATTTTTATATAAGAATGAACGTCTCTGAGTCTGTCCTTTATGGACTCAAGAAATTCTATGCTTTGCAGCTTTACTAGGGAATTATAGGTGTTGCTTACCACACCAATGAAGGATGATGATGATAATGATAAGAGTGATGATGGTGGCCGAATGATTTTTGGGGACCATTGGGCCCTAAGCTTCCTGACATTTGTCTTACTGGTGAGGAAAACCCCCGAAAAAAACCTCGCCCAGGAACCTGTCCCAACTGGGAATCGAACCCGGGCCCGCTGCATGACAAGGCAGCACACTACCTCGAGACCACAGCGGTGGACTACCACATGTAGAGAATTTTTTTGGAACAATTGACATATAGACTTATTACCGTACGTATTATAGGACCAAAGCTAAAACAAAAGTGCATTGGTGCACTAAAAAAGTTGCATTTTGGATGATTAAATGGCTTATGTTGCCTAAACCATAACAATTACATCAAATTAATGTACACAGAATTGATTATCTCAAAAAATTCTACAAAAAAGTCTGCAACAGCATATGTATATATTTTAATGATAACACACAATAACCATTTGTGTCTTTAAAAATTAGATTATTACTAGTTATAATAAAAGTTTAGGAATTATTAATCAAGTTATGAAACCATCCCTCGTACAAAACAACACCAGATTATGTTTATATAACACTTTGGCTAGACCAGTGTTGACCTATGGTAGTGAAGCATGGACACTAAAAGACAACATGAAAGCAGAATAACGGCTTGTGAAATGAGATTCATGCGCAGAACAGCGGGTTACACCAGATGGGATCGGAAAAGGAACACCGATGTCATAAAAGAATTGAAGACTATGCCAATTTTGGAATATATTAAACAGTTCCAACTAAATTGGAAACACCATCTTGAAAGAATGAGTTCAAATCGGATCCCCAAAGCTGTTTATGAATATATACCAAGAGGACGAAGATCACTGGGCCGTCCTATGAAACGCTGGAGGGAAAATTTTCTATAGGATCGTAACAGGCCTTGACCTAATACTTGGAAGGAAGAAGAAGAAAAATTAGATTATAAGTAAGGATTTGATTACAAAGACTTTTCCAACAACACAATGTATATTACTTTGTGTATATTTTAAAAAAATTGTTTATACATATTTTTAAATGATTTTGTCCACGCAAACAACATCGCGGGTCTCACTAGTATTTAAATATGTTTGAGTTCATAGTGTAGAACTGTTACTACTTGCAAATTAAAAAAAAAGAAAGGAAGATGTATGTTGAGTAAATGTTTTTTTTAAGTAAGTACAAGATACATTTTAAACTTTTGAAAAATAGACAGTCAGTTAAAATGTTTTAATTACTTTCACTACAAAACCATCAACTGTGTCTTATACCATTGAAAGCACAGTGTTTCAGCATATAACCATGCCAAGTTTTATTTCATTTTGAGCACCAAGGAGCCTAGAAGTAATGAAGTAAACTTTTGAACTCTAAATATATTAATCAGATAAGAATCCCTATCCAGTGCCCTAGGAGATGTAATGATACAATACAATCTTGTGAAATTGTAAATAAAATATTAACACAAAAGTTCTTCTAGTGATTCTACATGTATTTTCTGGTGTACAAGATGCTATGATGTATAAAATGCTCCTGTGTATAAAAAGCACCCAAGATATTTAATACAATTTTTTTAGGAAAACCTAAACTTGCATTTCATCAAACTGCAACACTATGATGAACCACCTTTTAAAATATTCAATGTTATGCTTTAAGGCTACTTTGACTCCGTGTGTACATATAAGTTTGGATGAATTTGCAATGGCTTTTGCTGATTTTCTTGTAACCATTTCAAAACTTCAGTTGCTATTTCTGGCCACTTCACACTTTTCCCACATTCTGCGCAATTTCTTTTATGCAAAATGTACAATATCTCCTTCCATGCCATGTTGTAATATTTTTTTCTGTAGGCAGAGATCCAAAAGTCTCTAAGCATCCCATTTCCATGTTCTTCTGTATTTTTAGAATCTCCAATTCGTTACTTAAAGTATATAAAACTCATTATATTTGAAAAGAAAAATATACACCTAGACTGGGGTTTAAACCCAGGACCTTTGACTCTCTGTGTCAATGCTCTTCCATCTGAACTACCTAGGCCTCCAATCGCCTCCAATCATTGGAGGCCCAGGTAGCTCAGATGGAAGAGCACTGACATAGAGAGTCAAAGGTCCTGGGTTCAAACCCCAGTCTAGGCGTATATTTTTCTTTTCAAATATAATTTGTCCGTCATTAAGATATTTAAAACAAATAATATTAACATATATAAAACTCTCCTACTTTTTTTCCATCACTAAAAACTGGCAGGAAAATATCGAACTGATTACAATTTTTTTTATTTAACTTTCACAGGGAAAGAACACTATGAGGTTTAATTTAATTCTTGAATACAAAATATCTCAACATACAACTCAATACTGATAAAATCAGTAACTGGTTACTAAGATATGATATGATAATTGAATAGGAAATCCGTTTCTTAGCTACTGACATGCTAGTAGTCACACAACTAATTAATTGCGCCATTAACTACCTACAAATATTTTGGAAGATAAAAGACAGTGTGTATAGCTTTGAAAATAGGATGACAATCTTTATCTTCCATATATAAGACACACCCCATTTTCAAGGTGAATAAGCGTCTCTTATACACCAGAAAGTACAGTGATTTGTGTGTAATAACTTGGTGACTGTAGTCGTGCTTTGTTTGTTTTCAACAGAGATGATTCCCCGGATGGACATGGGAGAGATTCTTGGGGGTAAACTGCAAGCTGTCTTTCTAATGCTTGTTTTGCATTCAGTGCATGCTTTTGTTTATTAACAGTGTGTTTGTAGCGTTTGAATAATCTTTGCACTCAATATACCAAAATATTTTGTAATTGAATAATCAGTAATATAATTATTTTTATAAATATATTAGACATTTTTATAGTTTAAACAAAGTTGGACTGAAGTGAAAGAGAAACATATGTGCACACTATGAAAAAATAAATAATGCCATAACATTTTCTACACCTTTCCTCGTGTCCCCTTTTGTGGACATAAGCCTCCCTCCAGCTATCTCAATCATTCCTCAACTCCCTCTCCTCCACTTCATTCCAATTTGTTCTTCTCAACATCCTTCATAACTGGTAGAATGCGTATGGCAAGATTGGTATCAAACTCCATTTGAAATGATTCTATTATTTAAACCCCCCTTTGTATTGCCATAAAAATGTAATTTAATCATGATAAGGTAACAGCACTATAGATGGCACTGCTACTGTTTTGAAAGTTGCATCTCAAGAGGGGCAATATAAGTGTGAGGCCACTGAACTAAACTCTCACTGAAGTATATGTGAACTAAGTGAGAGACCACTGAATTATACAAATAGTTACACATCCTCACTGAACTATATGTGAACTAAGTGTGAGACCACTGAATTATGCAAATAGTTATAGTTGGACCAACGGATCTGTGCCCCCATAAGAAATGCGAACTAAACACTAATTCTGTTTCTCCCTCGGTAAATTATTTCCCTACCTGCATTCTTGCCTGTCTCTATTTTCTATCTCTCTCTTTCTCCCCTCCCATTACTCACAGTTTTGAGCTTTCTTGTGGGATATTATTTGCACCCACAGTCCAGCGTTGTCAACTCAGTATCAGTATCTTATGTTATATAGTATGTAAATTGTAAATTATCATCATTAGCTTAATTCATAAGCATAAATTAGAATTCCTGTATAGTATCAGTATGTTATATAATATGTAAATAAAATTGTAGCATGCAGTAACTTCGCCATAGCCGGTCCCTAGCCCGGATGAGAAAGAAGGAGGGCACATGATTGTGTATTCATACCTAAAATTTTATAATTTTGTTAGGACTTCAAGATTATGTTCAAAATCTAACCAAATAAGACAATGAGGTGAAGGAGGAATATTTATGACGAAACATTTATCTTTAAAAACAACATATGTAAATTCCCTTCATGTAATTTCCATTTAACCAACAAATATCCACTATTATAATTATATCCATTAATCGTAGAAATAAATCAGTGTCATTAGACCTACTTAAATTAAATATGAAGAAGTAATAATTAACCTTACAATATTCAAGAGCCTGACACCGGGGGAAGTTTGGCAACGTCCCTACTCGGTCAGTTACAGTGGCTTCTATTTGACGTAATGGAAGGGGAGCGCAGTGGAATGGTGTGAGAACTGATGTGTAATTTTTGAAGAACGATGCCAGCGCTACAGGGGCGCAGATCCATTGGTCCGACTATACACATCCTCACTGAAGTATATGTGAACTAAGTGTGAGACCACTGAACTGTACAAATAGTTACACATTCTCACTAAACTACATGTGAACTAAGTGTGACACCACTGAACTGTACAAATAGTTACACGTCCTCACTAAACTACATGTGAACTAAGTGTGAGACCACTGAACTGTACAAATAGTTACACATCCTCACTGAACTACATGTGAACTAAGTGTGAGACCACTGAACTGTACAAATAGTTACATATCCTCAGTAAACTACATGTGAACTAAGTGTGAGACCACTGAACTGTACAAATAGTTACACATCCTCACTAAACTACATGTGAACTAAGTGTGAGACCACTGAACTGTACAAATAGTTTCACATCCTCACTAAACTACATGTGAACTAAGTGTGAGACCACTGAACTATACAAATAGTTACACATCCTCACTAAACTACATGTGAACTAAGTGTGAGACCACTGAACTATACAAATAGTTACACATCCTCACTAAACTACATGTGAACTAAGTGTGAGACCACTGAACTATACAAATAGTTACACATCCTCACTTAACTACATGTGAACTAAGTGTGAGACCACTGAACTATACAAATAGTTATTGTCTGTCCAACGGATCTGTGTCACCCATAAGATGTGCGAACTAAAGCCTACTTCCTTTTCTGCCTCGGCAAATCATTTCCCTCCCTGCATTCCTATCTCTCTCTTGCACTTCAATGTTGTCAATTCAACTCCAACCTTACATTATTCAATAGACCTGTACTTTTCTATGAAAGATGTCAGTGCTATAGGGGCACAAATTTGTTGGTCCGAGTATACATATTCTTATTGAACTATATGTGAACTAAGTGTGAGACCACTGAACTATACAAATAGTTACACATTCTCACTGAACTACATGTGAACTATGTGTGAGACCACTGAACTAGCAAATAGTTGCGCACTCTCACTTAGCAGTAAACTTTTATAAATTTTAAAAACTCAAAAAATTAGACATGCGAGTAATGAAATGAATTTATGAGAAATCTCTGCCTGAAAAATACTTGGCCTACAAAATGACTGACTGTCACACATGCACTTACGCCAATTACAGAAGTGGATGATCATCCAGCTACGATAGAGATGACATGTCATCAGCATTTGGGTCCCCCAGCCACTATAGCTGTTTACCTTAAATGGAGCCACTACTTACTGCAACTATCCAAATTTCTTGTGATGGTGGGTGGGCCCTTGTTCCATACTGGCCAAAATTCCTAATGAAAATTTCTTCCCTCTTATGGGGACCCAAACCAGCAAGCGTGTTGTATCTCTGCACAAGCCATGATGTCTTAGAGATGATTATAAATTGGATTTTTAATCATTTAGGATTTATGGAAAGTCCTATAAATAATGGGTATCATTGAATAAATCCAGTATTCATGTTGGAGCAACAATAAACGACACTCAAAGCAGTGCTTCTGCAACAGAGAAAATTTAAACAAGCGTTTACATTAAGATGTTTATATTGGATCAATGATGAAAGCAAAGACAAACAATAAAAGTGAGGAGAAAGGAAAGTTTAATTTTCTTTGCTCTTATAACTACATATTTTAAATATTTTTTTTTTTCCAATTCCTGTCACTGTAATTGAATATTAATTGAACCATTACAAGTTTTTACCCAAATTACTAGAAATAATAGATGTTAATATATTCATAATTTGTGTATTTGTGCATGATCCATTGTGGAACCTTAAATATATATATCAACAGACTGGAATTATATTGGATGAATTCTTCTATTGCCTTCATAAATCATTTGTAATATCATGTACATAATCAAATATTTTTATACTCATCCTGGTTATTGTAATAAAAAATTGAGATTCTTTCATAAATTCTTGTACAAAGTGATGGAAATCACCATATATAGAATTGTTTAGGGGAGTACATATATGTAGAGAAAAAACTAAGCAGACAAAGAAAATGGTGGGACAATTATAAAAAGTTGTAATTATGCTCTTGTTGGGAAAATTTTTAATTTCTCTTGTTATACTCATTGAACCTTTCTTGTTGCTCCAGTATGAAAACATTGATTTGTTCATGAAATAATAGCTAGTGTGCTGCTTTGAGCATCATTTATCATTGATCCAACATGTACGAACCATTAGACCGCTTGGCTAAGGTGCAGTACTTTATGAGAAATCTGTTATATTACTGGTATCTTCTTTCCTTACATATCTCTTTTACTTACATACACATATGATGAAAGTTAAAAATTAAATTGTACCTGTTGGTAGCTGCCATCGTCCTCAACTTTGTTAAAATATTGTATATAAAATTAACTGGAGCACTTTTGGAAGTTATCTTCCATCTTCTGCAGGTTGAGCTCCCGCTACTCATTGTTGTTGTGTACGGTGATGTATATTCCAACTGTTTGTAGCAACCACTACTCGTCGTTGTTGTGTACGGTGATGTATACTCCAACTGTTTGTAGCAGCTGCTACAAACAGTTGGAGTATACATCACCATACACAACAACAGTGAGTAGCAGAAGCTCAACCTGCAGAAGATGGAAGATAACTTCCAAAAGCGCTCCAGTTAATTTTATATACAACATTTTAACAAAGTTGAGGACGACGGCACCTACCAACAGGTACAATTTAATTATTAACTTTCATCATATGACTTCACCTCAATGGAATTTGATATGAATTTTACTAGTATTGATTACATACACATATATGTCATTTTGATTTCTTGTTAATAACATGTTTACTTACTGTAGAATAACTAAGTGTGGCTTGTTCTCCAGGCTCATGCATACTATTTACAGATAATCTTGGTAATTGTTGCATCATTACTTACTTTTTTTAAGTAATACTTTTTAAATTTTGTTTTAAGAATATTTTTTGTGTCTCACTTTATCATAAATTTCACATTTGTGTTTTATACCCAGGTCTTATCTTTGTTGGTACATTTAATATTCTGATTTCTATACATTTTATGTTTTATAAAATGTGATACTTCAATAATTACTTCTTTTTCTCTAATTAATTTTTGTTTAATGATAACTTATATTCCATTAATTTTAATAGATTCAGTTTTGAAAATAAATTAATATTATTAAAATTCATCGGAGAACACTTTGTTTAAACAACTCACCTCGTAGGATTCATGCTTCCATGATACCGCAGTTTCAAACAAAGTCGTGTTCAACTGAGTTATGGCTGAGGATGAACACGACTGTGTTTGAAACCGCAGTATCATGGAAGCATGAATCCTATGAGGTGAGTTGTTTAAACAAAATGTTCTCCGATGAATTTTAATGATTATACCTCATAATGTTTACTTCCCAGCATTAATTTAATAAAAGTAATATTATTTTACAGATTGTTACAACTGACATTATAAAAATTATAATATCAGGCTTCCAATATAAACCCGGACCTGCCTCACGGGGTTTCACCCGTCAGGCAGCACTCTCTCCTTGTCCGCATTTCACTCTGCCAGCCGCTCGTCCTTGAACTAGTCAGTTTACTATCGTTCGACAAGATGAGATGTCAGCTGACATTAGAGCAGTGCATTTATGTGTGTAAATGTTATTATAAATACGAATCAGCTCGTCGCGTTCGCGAGGAATTTATTCGGAACGTCCTGGACCAATACCTCCTTCCAGATCGACAATCCACGATCTTGTGGACTAAATTTGAGACCACTGGTTCAGTACAAAATAAGAAACACACGCGAAGGCGTACGGTTCTCACACACCGAAGAAAAATTAGAACCGAAAATTGGGCGAAAATTTGGAAACGTTCACCACAAAAATCATTACCCAAAATTTACACCCCCAATTTGGGATTTCCCTCGATCCCAAGATTCAACAGTGTGTGATTTTTATTGTTGGGTAGCCTGAAAGACAAAGAGTACAAAACAAATCCGCACACAATTGGAAGAACTGAAGAACAACATAAGAAATGAAATCAAGAACCTTGACATTGCCCCCCGAACTACATCGTGTCAATCTAAATTTTTTACACCACTCTTTATAATGTCCTTTTTTTAACTTCGGGGAGTACCACAATTTCCAGCATTTTCTATAAGGTAAGAAACAATTCAAGGACGGGTGGCAGGCAGGGTGAATTGCGGGAGGAAGAGACAGCACTGTGTGCCAGGTGAAACTCCGTAAGGCCGATCTGGTTTTATATTGGAAGCCCGTTACAAAATTAAGAACCTTGTAATTGCAGTCTCCTGAAGTGAAAAACATTAGGACTTTGAGGACTAGTCCCATTCTCAGCAGAAGATTGTCCTAAATGTTATTAATGTTTTATCAGTTGAGTGAGGAGACTTCAATTATAAGGTATTTAATTTAATAATTTTTATATTGTGATTAATACCTCATAGGAATTTTACCACAAACTTTATTATTTTTTTCATTCCCCCTCTCCTTTTTTCCTGTTCCCACTTTTCATTCTATGGCTTAGTGCACAACATGTGTTAAGTATATTTTTTCAGTAAAACTGAGTTAAGTACAAAATCAGAATTCTCTGAGGTGTATCTATATTGTACAGAAATGTGGTAACTGAATACTGAGAATTTGCTGCAGTTCTTGTGATGGCAATGTGTTTAAATTTACCATAGCCACGTGCAAAAATGTGGTGAATGCGCTTGCAAATTTTGTGCATTTATGAATCAATAGTCAAATTTGTTAACCCATTCTCTTCAGGTTTAAATGCTCAATACATTTCCCCAGAAAACATATTTGAGTTACCATGAATTATATTGTCTATTTTCAGACAGTCAAAACAAACAAAAGATAACGGTGCTTGAGATCATGATGGGGGTGAAGGCCAAAACACATTCCTCTACTATTCATAAATGTTAACACAAGATTACTATAAGTTTCATTGAAAATGAAAATGCATTTTTCTCAAAACTAAGAAATTAGTACTTACAATATGCGTGCACTAAGTCATCAGTTTGCTTCTGTCTAAGCAGTCCTTTTCTTCCAATCCACTTCGTTTCATGACTTCCTGCATATCATTCTTCCAACTGTGTTCAGGTTGTCCCAATCTCTTTTCCTTGTTGATATCCATTCTAAGATCTTCTTTGCCTATCTTGTGTTGTCCTTCCTAACTGTGTGCCCATATCACTTCAATTGTTGCTTCTGTATTTCATTAGTGATGTTTCTCTCTCCACTCATAACTTTTCTTATTTGTAGTAATTTAAGAGGTAGTGATTGCGAAGACCTATAGCCTCTCCTACCTAAATGCCATCCTCACCTTCCCATGGAGCACCCTGTATTAAACTAACGAGGCTCTGGCAACTAAAAATTAGTGGGATAGGTGTAAGATCTTATGTAGAGGAAATGCTACATAGGTGGAAACCTCATTAGGTGTTCAATTTATACTGCTTTCAAGTTTCATACAAATTCTCGGACTTAGGGATGACCTAGAAAAAGATGGACCACAAATGCTTCACTGAAACTGTAAAACAGACTTTGGGCCTTAAACTTGTTTTGAAGATGACAAATAATTTAAAGTTTTACAAATAGAGAAGATGAAAGAAGATAAAATGAGGTAAAAATATAGCTAGTAAAGTGATTAAGTTATGTAGGTAGGAAATAACACTATGAGGTTTATTTTAATTTTGATGAGTTGATTTTTGACTCACCTCATACTTCTTAACTCCCTTGCAAATCCAGATTTCGTCACTGTATTTGCAAGGGAGTTAAGAAGTATGAGGCGAGTCAAAAATCAACTCAACAAAATTGGTAAAGTGATCTTTCGTTCTGGTGTTAAGTTTTCAGAAATGTAAAATATGGAAAAGTAGAAAAATCAGTACCAGTTGCTCATGTGTGACAGAAAATCTGACAATTGAAGAAAGATCAAAACCACTAAAACAACTGGAATGATCAAGAGAACTCATAGAGTATTTATTTAATCTTGTTTCTCTAAAACAACTTCTTAAAAATCCATGTCAGCTGCCAGAACATTCTTCTTAATCTCTGTTTTACACTTCATGCTGAAAAAAATTTAAATACAAAATTAATAGCAAGTAACAGTGTGAGGCATTTTATAAAACAAATTGAATTGGTTATTCACACACGTCATATTTTGTCCTCATGGAAACATGTTTCCATAATAACTATAAAAATTCACAGAAATTATGAAACCATAGGCATGATTCAAACATTTGTTTTTGTAATTAACAGCCATAGGTTTTCAGTTTTTATGGAATCATTAAAAATTGGAAAACCGGAGTCGTGATTTAGACTTTAATTGAAAAATCCACCCAATGAAAAACAATAAATTAGTGAAACTATTCTATAGTGAAAAAGATGTAATTATTTTGTTAAGCATGATCCTTTTCATCATATGACTTTTTAAATATTTGTGTTTGATGTTGAAATAATGATATTTCTACTTTTTAATAGACTGCATCTTATGATTGAAACATTTTTATGGATGCTATTTTCTATATATTTGTAAGAAATAAACAAGAAGTGAAATTCATAAAGAGTTGTAGTGATTCTCCTTTATTTTTGTAGGTTTCATAATAATAAAATGCAAATGTCACAGTTTTTTTCTTATTACAGGTACAGAAGAAGATCAGGAAGCAACAGATATGCTTGTAGGAAATGCCCAGAACTTGATGCAGTCAGTCAAGGAAACAGTCAGAGCTGCAGAGTCAGCTTCTATAAAGATTCGCACAGATGCTGGCATTCGTTTACGTTGGGTTAGGAGACAACCTTGGTACCAGTACTAAAGTAAGTTTCCATTTTCTAATTTCTTTTTCTATTATTTTGAAAAGAAAATTGACGCTTGAACCAGGATTTGAATCCTGGACCTCTCATTCTATGCATGAGTATGCAGTCCATTACACCATTCAAACGACGATACAAACGTTAACATTTCTTTCCTCATATACAATTCTCAAATCGTCAGAAGGCATATACCAATAGCCAAATGGCTGGATTCTATTAAAGAAGTATCTTTTAAATGATAATTTTATATTATCTTTTTTAGCAGTAAGCTTAATATTTTAATGAAATATTTTTAAAATTAACACTTTCCAATACTTTTTTCTATTGTTTATGTATATAATCACTTTTTCAATATAATAATAGTAAAAATAATAATAATGAAAATATTTGAGTTTGTATTCTTTAAAATTCTTACCTCATGTGTTTATTCTTTTGGACAATCATTTCAGAGCTATTGCTCCATCTTCAGCTTGTTCACAAACTGTTTTTTTTTTCTTTTCTTAAAGTTGTCGGTCCTGGATCTGTGTTCCAAAGAACTTGGTAATGAGGCTTTGAAATTCTTGGAGAAAGGAGCTTCATTACCAAGTTCTTTGGAACACAGATCCAGGGCCGACAACTTGAAGAAAAGAAAAAACCAGTTTGTGAACAAGCTGAAGTTGGAGCAATAGCTTTGAAATGACCATCCAACAGAATAAACATATGAGGTAGAAATTTTAAAGAATACAAACTCAAATATTGAATTAAACCTCATAATGTAACTTCCTAATGATTTTAAAATAATGAAAATGTTAGATATTGTTATTAATGTTGGTGTTATTATTATTACTTTTTATTACTCCATGGCACGATGGGCCTTGAAGGACCTTGGCCTACCAGCTAGCTACTGGCATCACATCCACACATGTATTTTCTCTCCTCTATAAGCTTCTTAAATTTATGTGCAACTTTTTGAATCACTCTGTATATATTTAAATAAAATTGATGAGAAGTAAAATTATAAGGTAATTTATTAAGATATTGAATTGGAAATATTTTGTTTTCTCATGTGAATATGTGTCTGATACTAGTTGAGAATGGTGAAGATGTCCACCAAAACATGTCCAGATGAGAGAGCAAAATATGAAATGAGGTATATATTTCCGATTCAAACTCTTAATTATATTGTTTATTTTTTATTTCACTCATCTCATACTTCATAACTCCTAGTTGGCTATCAAGTCATAGGAAAACAAGAATAACGTAAGAAATAAAAAATAAACAATATTAAAAAACCTCATAGTGTTATTTCCTATCTACATATCTTAATTATATATATATATTTGTCTCATACGTGATATATAATAAAAACTTAATTTTTCTTTCATTGTTTCATTTGAATACCAAATGTTTTATATAAATACTTAATACATAATTGCTGTAGCATAGTTGGTTAAGGCAACGTGCTACAAGCCAGAAAGATGCAGGTTCAAATTCCAGCAGAGCCAGAATTTTTAAACTGCCTCAAAGTCTTCTTGCAGCACTATGGTTCTAACTGGGGCTAAATGCAGGGTTGACAACTTGGACATTCCAATTGTCTAGGAAGATGGGAGCCTTAACCTCCTACCATCCCAAGTCATATAGTGGGATCACTTTTTATTTGCTACATAATTTGTGGAATATAAAATATAATTTACAGTGAAATTAAAAGTTTCTTACCTCTCCTCATATAAATCTTCTAAGTAGATCATGATTTCGAGACCATAACGGTCTCATCTTCAGTATACTTCTCTGGCGATTGATGGTATGTCGGTCGGAAGAAACTCTTCTTCTTCTCTCTGTTGGTGGACCGATGAACCTCTGTATCAGGTCAAAATTTGTGGGATTTTCAAAGTTCATAAGTTTTTCTTTGTTTTTCTGAATGTGGATCTTTTCCCAAACCTTGAGTTCCTTTTGTTTATCTATTTGTTTAATTAGACTGGCTTTTGATTCAAAAGGAACTCACAGTTTGGTAAAAGATCCACATTCAGAGAAACAAAGGAAAACTTATGAACTTTGAAATTCCTGCAAATTTTGACCTGATCCAGAGGTTCATCGGTCCACCAACAGAGGGAAGAAGAAGAGTTTCTTCCGAATGACATAACATCAGTCGCCAAAGAACTACTGAAGATGAGACCGTTACAGTATCGAAATCGCGATCTACTTAGAAGATTTATATGAGGAGAGGTAAGAAACATTTAATTTCACCATAAATTAAACCTCATAGCGATTAATTCCTATAAAAGTTAAATATAATTTACACTTTGATCAGATATAAAAAAAATGGTATATAATGTTATTTGGTTAAATTGTCATGTGCATTTTTATATTGTTATTTATTTATTTTTCAGATTCTGACAAAAATGGTGCTAAAATGATCATCTTGGACATAAGCTGGTATTTGGCTTTGGTTTCACTATGTTGTGTTTACTACACAAGTATTGTCTTAAGGAGTAATGATGGCTAATTTCTAGTTAACTAGATTCTTTAAAATGAACTAATACTAATTTGTTTCTTTCCATAGAAGTGATGTGCATATCAGTAACAAAATGAAGAGATTAGGTTTAAACTTTTCCTTCATTTAGCAACAGCAAACAGTAGATAAATATGAAAACACTGTACCAACATTCATAGAAAAATAGCTTTTTGATGCTATCTTCCAATTTTCCTCTTTTAATTATGGAAATTGAGAAAATTATAGACTGAGTTGAAAATGAATACATTAGAAAGCCCATCTTCTTCTTAGGCTCTGAAGATTCATTTAGTTGAACACTTTCGCCATCTCAACAATTTCTTTCCAGTGCTTCCCATCACAAACTCAGCTAATTCAATTTTTTATTCAGAGTTCTTTTACCATGCCTTAGTCCATGTCCATCAGGCTTTATTTTATTGACATTTCAACATCAGCAGCAGCAATTGCATTGCAACCCAAAATGGGCCTTGATCTTCCTCAACATCTACCTCCATTCATCTCTGTCCATACCTTTTCTTTCCAATTCTTAAATTTGCACAGCTGGTGACTGTCCTTTTTTACAGCACCCAACCATTTTTTCTTCAAAAGTGGGAGCCTTAACCTCCAACTACCCCAAGGGTCTCCTACAGACTGTAGTGGGATCACTTTACCTTACTTACAATTAATTTAATAGTAGACCCTCTGCTCATGTCTGGCACAATGCCAGGTGAAGGATGAAATGAGATGAAGCTCCTATTATGAAGGGTCTGGGACAGGACCATTGCAAGGGTGTATTGGCTGTAGTGGTCGCTATAGGCCTCGTGCCGAGCATGTGAAGCAATTTAATTAATATTAAGAAGCTAAAGCTGTTACTGTGATTGAAATAAGTATATTAAAGTACACAACTAAAGTATTGTAATCAAATGGTAAAGAGAAATATGTATGCCTGAACCAGGAATCGAACCCCAAACCTTCAGCTTTCTGTGCTGATGCTCTTAACCATTGAGCTAATTCAAGCTTTCTTCCCATAAAATTTTTTTTTTCTCTTTACCATTTGATTACAATACTTTAGTTGTGTACTTTAATTATCTTATTTCAATCATAGTAACAGCTTTAGCTTCTTAATATTAATTCAATAAATAATGCTTTAGCTATGTGGAGTCCCTTCATGTCTTCTTAATGTAGAAGCCATTCATTGTGAATTTTTGAATGATGATTCATTGCATTTGAATGTGGGACCAAGACAGTAAGGTAAATGTGAAGCAATGATCGTCAACATAATGGGTTGGCCAGATGGCCATGCCGACATATTCATGTTGACATGACCGCTATGGAACAAAGTAGTGACATTACCCAACGGTCACATCAATGTGTCAACATAACCAACTGGCAAATAACATTACCGGTACTGACAACCGGTCCTTGTTGTGAAGTGCAGTACCAAGCAAATTTATCTAAATCTAATCTCATCCTCTCCTCTTGCCACTCCCTGATACCAACCTCAAAATCTCGCAATGCTGGAACCTTTGCCTAGCGCTGCACTACATTCAGCTTCAAGAGTTCTCTTAAGAAATTTCCTGAAGATGATAGAAACAATTGAAACTTTCAATGCACTGATGAAGTAGCACTTACGATGTATTCGAGAAGAGGAGACTCATTATCATTAACTTGGACCGCAAATCCAAAATGAAGTGATTGAAATGTTAGGTAAGTGAAGTAAGGCACTGACAAATGTTTTTTTAATAAAGCTGCATAGTAAAATATGGCTAATATCATACAGAGTGTCCACGATTCAAGCGCATCCGTTTCTGTGTTGCTGGTCAACAATTAAAAAAATCCTAAATGTTTTAGATATGGCAATTAAGCAAAGGATTCTAGATGATGTTTGAACTATCAAATAGTATGGCATCATCCTAGATTGCACCCAGGACATAAGTCAGCAAGAACAAATGAGTTTGTCGTGCCTCGTATATGAACTGGTGAGGGAACCCTTCTATATTCGAGAGCTGCAATCCACAGATGCATACAACATCGAAATGGAGGAATTAAGGTTGAAGAAAGACCAAATCTGGATGAAATTCTACTCCAGGGACGCTATGATGACAACGGATTGGAGACAAGCAGAATATGACCTCAGACATCTGATGACGAGGATGGCAACACTTGGGTTCCATCATAAGATCTGTAGGATCAAGATACATCACAAACCAGACTCCCAGTGCATCTGTGAGCTGTGCGGTAAACACTGAAACCATTTTTTTTTAACTTTTATAGGAATTAATCACTATGAGGTTTAATTTATGGTGAAATGAAATGTTCTTACCTCTCCTCATATAAATCTTCTAAGTAGATCGTGATTTTAAGACCATAACTGTCTCATCTTCAGTACTTTCTTGGCAACTGATGTTATGTCCATCGGAAGAAACTCTTCTTCTTCCCTCTGTTGGTGGACCAATGAACCTCTGGATCAGGTCAACATTTGCGGGAAATTCCCACAAATGTTGACCTGATCCAGAGGTTCATTGGTCCACCAACAGAGGGAAGAAGAAGAGTTTCTTCCGATGGACATAACATCAGTTGCCAAGAAAGTACTGAAGATGAGACAGTTATGGTCTCAAAATCGCGATCTACTTAGAAGATTTATATGAGGACAGGTAAGAAACATTTCATTTCACTGAAACCATTACCATGTTGTCGTGTCAGAGACGAGACATGTCCCTGAGGGCTTACTGTGAAGGGGACTGAACGGTGGACGCTTGTGAATGAACTTGACATTATGCACATTATGCGCTCTTCCATATTATTATTATTAAGAACTATCTGGGATCTACTACAGTGCAGGACCACCCTAACAGCTATTCTCTCCATCGAAAGTGATGAAGCACTTGAACTGAAGAAAGAAGACATGATTCGGGATTTTGCCTTGAGCAAGTCATGCAAAGTTGCGTTTTTATAAGCGTATCCAAAGACAATTGCATTGTTTCCGACTGTCTAGTTTAATGTGCTGATTGCCAAATATTTTTGCAATGTAGAAATGTGCTCTTTTGTTCTTATGTTCCATGATTTTGTGTGTTTTATAGAAATGTATCATTACATTGGATAATAAATAAATCAAGTTGTTTTCAACAAAATTATCCTTCCTCCGTTGGCAATAGTTCAATCTGAGGCCTCACACTTGGCTTCGCATGTACTAGCGATGGCCCTGGTCTGAGATATCCACAGATGCTGGCTGACCAGGTGTTGCAACATCACAGGAGTAGATGAAATAAAACAAAATGGTTGAGATAAGTGTGTAGAAGTGATGGAAAGAAGTTTTTGGCAAGGAAAAATGGGAGAAACCCCAAGAAAAACCAGCCCTGGCTCTTATTCATCCACCAAAAACCGTACTTGGAGTGACCAAGATGTGAACTCAGGACCTAAAGATAGACTAGTGACTACCACTTGTGCCAGAAAGCTGCCTAAACAACAGTAATAACTAACGGCACTATCAAACCTATAGGTGCATGGCCATGCAGACATAATCTCACCACATATCCCTATCCTGAGATGTTTTTCAATCATCCCTTGTGTAATCTACTTCCCTCAAATCATGATTAATGTTATTCTCCTACCTCATTCTTGGTTTACCGACTTGGCATTTTTCTCTGGTTTTCATACAAGAAGTTTCCATGTCCCTCCTTCATTCCCCATTTGTGCCACATGTCCTGCCCACTGCAATCTATGAGACTTAACTATTCTTATTATTATATCTGGTTTCCTATAAAGATCATGTAGCTCACTGTTATGTAATGTTCTCCTTTTGCCTGTCTGTTCATCTCTCAAAAAGAGAGATGTGCAGTAATACTGATCTAAATCCTTAACTTTTCTGATCAAGTTCCAATGAAAAAGTATCGTTTACAAAATATTCTCCTTCAAGATAAAGATACAGCAGCTATATTTTCTTGAATTGCAGGTACAGTGTTAAGGTATTGAGGAATATGGAAAAGTAATATTGTGTAATGACCTATATTCATGTATAAAAATGTACAGTAAACTTCAACTAGAAATGCCAGTAAATTTTAAAAATCTATATAAGCGGAGAGCTTTCTCAATATTTAATGTGTAATTTAAAAATACAGGGAGTTTTAATTGATGATCGACTGATAAGAATTGTGAGAATCATAATTGAAATATGTTCTACATATAGATTGAACTTTAAAAGGGCCATAAATTATGAACTTGAAATATTTTTATACTCTCTCTTCTTTGTAGGAGAAATGTTTTTGTTTTGTTGCTGCTTCCTCCTCATGTCTTCCTATTCCACTCAACTGATTATCTATCGAGTGAACTTTTATCTGAAAATCTTATACTGCCCATAGTTTAAACACACTAAATTAGAAGACCACAACAGGAAAACAAAGTAAGTCACTCTGTCAGTTTTTCACTAGGGCAATTTTAATTTTTAGAACCTAATAATTAAAAACTATTAAGAAATACATAGTTAAGTTATGTAGATAGGAAATAACACTATGAGGTTTTTTTAATATTGTTTATTTTTTTCTTTCACTCACCTCATACTTCATAACTTCTCGCAAACCCGGGTTTCATCACTTCTTTTGTGACATTCTCAATGCTGTATCATGTTCACAACTGACGTCCAACGATATAGAAGGCCGTTGGACGTCAGTTGTGAACGTGATACAGCATTGAGAATATCACAAAAGAAGTGACGAAACCCGGGTTTGCGAGGAGTTATGAAGTATGAGGTGAGTGAAAGAAAAAAAATAAACAAAATACATAGTTCTTTAATTAATAAATAGTTCCATTTTATGACTTACCTCATAATAGTAGATTTCTTGAGGACTATAGTTTTGTTATGCTACGTATAATTATCAATTCCATCTAACTGTTGAATTGGTGAACCTGTAGGTTGATTCCTGCTCCCTCTGTTGGTTGACTGATGAACTTCCAAATGAAATCTTTCTCTCTCCACTAGGGACATTTTTAGTGTATTTATAAGATAAATCATCTTAAAACTATTATTGTTCCTTTTATTTTAAATTGTTTAACCAGGCATAGTTATATGGTTGAACATTCAATTCAGAAAGATGATAAAAGAATAACTTTTCATCCTGCAAATCATTTTACTGAAGATAGATCATTTAGGGCTAAATTATGAACATTTATTAAAATAGTTTTTATTAAATTATAATTATATATAAAGGCCTAGAATAAAGTATTTCTTCCTCATAAATGATTTCATCCAATTGCAAATTTAAATTCAGAAATTGATATTGAATTTTTATATTCTTCACTTTTTTCTGTGAATTATGTTGAACTACAGAAATAATATTTGACCAGAAATAAATTATTAAATATAAGGAAGAACAGATGATACATAAATCATTGTTTGTAACTTTCATTGTGAATGTATTGTGTTCTCAATAAATGATCATAGAACTCTATTATGTTGTGGAGGAGGCAGTCACAACATTTCTCATTACACAAAATTGAGAAATAAAGTACTAGAAGTTCTTCATTTCAGAATATAGTTATTTTCATTTATAGAAATGTTGCCTTTATACAGATGCCTTGTTGCCTTGCCACAATTCCAATTCTGTGAATAGTGAAACTTAATTGTAATGAGATATTATAAATTTAATAATATTTCCCCCTCTTCTTTTATTTCCATTTCATTTCCTTACTGCGTGTAAAGCAGTAATGAATCTCACTCAACTGAGGGCTTGCATCATGTGTGTTTAGAATATCTGCTTAACAATTTATCTTTCTTTTTGCTGTATGTTATATAATTGGCAATAGAGCTGACATAGAAGAAATAACTAAAATTAAACATAAAAATATGTACTGTATGTTAAACAGAAAAAAAAAGTAGAATTTTATTGTATTTTGTTTTTATAAATGGAGTTCTGCATAGATAGGTTGCAGACAAATAAATGTACAGTTTTCTTGGGTTCTTCACTATTTACAAGCACTACTGAATGTATGCTACAGAAACAAACAATTGTTAATTCATTAGTTTGAGAACCTATTTAACATTTTGACAATGTGGTACATGAGATCCAAACATCTGATAAATTGAAGATTGTACTACTGCTATCTGCACAGACTGGCAGTATGGTACATGAAATCAAAACATCTGTTGTAGTACAGATTGTACTATTGCTATCTGCACAAAATGGCAGTGTGGTATATCAGATGAAAATATCTGTACTGTGTTACAGATTGTACTACAGCCATCTGCACAGAGCTCTAGTTATCACTAACAATCAAATGTTGTGCCAAGAAATATTTTTATTAATTATTTAAGTTTTGAATTTTTAACAAGTTGTTTATATGTAATATTTCTATATTTTTAAAATGTGAATAATTTACATTAATAGACTTGAATTAATGGATTTTTGGACTTTTGACAGCTACAGATAAAATTTAGAGGATGGGTACAATGTTACCACTCTTACGTGTAGTGATAGTGGGGAGAAACACTTGCTAGCCAGAATTTTTAATTCATTTGTGGTAACCTCTCACCATTAATAGTCCAGTTGTTGTTGACCAGTGGTGATAAGACTTAATTGACATGTGCCATTTTTCTCCTGCTTTCCCAGTAGAAACCTTGTGTTTCTTTTCTGAGTTGATTGTTCCTGTCCAGCTTTTTATATATCAGGAGATGTTCCTTCTTGAGTACTTGTCCAGTTTCATTGTGCATTTGACATTGTTAACAATTCCAATTTTCTGGAGATGATCAGGTAAGCCATGTTGCTAGTGAATAGATGGAATGAAGCTATAGCAGATTTTCTTGGAATTGCCAAGACGTGGGACTGGAGGTGAACACTTGCATATATCTTTCCTTCAAGTTTTTATTTATTTTTGTCATCATTAATAATGAAAATATTCATAATCATTAACAATTATAACAGACAGACTCACTAATTAACTGAATACTAATATTTACAATAAAAATTAAATTGAGACACAATAAACAAAATCTAAACTAAAATGACTTGATTGTATTTTGAAAAAGTTGTAATATTTCAAAATATTTTATGTGAATGTTTGAATTTGTTGGCAGGATAATAAAGTGTGATCATGCAGTGATTGGCTGTTTTCAAGTTTGAATGCATTTCTATGGCAATACAGATCCACAATTATCAAATACTGAACTGCCAGAAGTCCAAAGATCAGTTAATTCCAATGTAATATATATGTTACAAAAGTATTTGTAAAACCCTTTTATAAGCAGTTCCTTACAGCTATCTACATTGCTCAAAATAATTAGAGGATATCATAAATAGTGAACATGCGATCCTTTATTTAATTCAGATATCAGATACAGTACAATATTCTGACATACTGAAGGATGTGCAATACGTTCCTCTAGCATCATGTCATCTCATGACCCAATTCTATGTGGACAAGCATTATCATCCATTAAAAACAATCCCTAATTGTTCCTGCATAAGACAACGACAACAACTCAGAGGATCTCGTCTTTCTGCCTTAACTGACTCACTGGCACTATCGAATCTGAAGGTTCGTGGCCGTACAGACATAAGCTCTCCATACATCTCTATCATGAGCTAATATTTCTCAATCCTCTGTATAATTCACCTCCCTCAAATCATGATTAATGTCATTCTCCCACTTCATTCTTGCCCTACCTATTTGGCATTTTCCCTCTGGTTTTCCTATATGAAGTTTCCAAGCCCTCTTTTATTCCCCATTCATGCCTCAAGTCCTACTCATTGCCACCTACAAGACTTATTACATTTGGTTTCCTATAAAGATAATGTAGTTCACTATTATGTAGTCTTCTTTGGTCCAAACATTTTCCTACGAACTTTATTCTCAAATACTTGTAATCATTTCTCTTCCTTCTTAAAATAAGAGATCATATTTCACATCCATATAACTGAAATAATAATTGTTTTATATATTTTTAGTTTAAGATTATTTGAGAGAAATTGGGATGACAAGTCCATGTAATGTATTTTAACACACATTTCCGTAGTTCAAACTATGTTTAATTTCTTTCTCCGCCTCATTCCTGTATGTAATTATTGTTGTTAGGTATTTGAAATCTACACTTCTTCAAAATTTTCTTCATTTGTCATTAACTGTCAATTTCTATTATATAATTTATTTCTACGTGTAACCATATATTTATTTACAGCTCTTAAATTATACACCCCCCAATGATTTTGAGGTCTGTGGCCTAACTCATGTCTGTGCCTTCAATTCACCACCTCCATATTGAGATGAGTGGAATAGGCTACCACACATCCTCTCCTAGTACTCTGTGCAGTCACCTGTTCAAATGTTATGTCATATCTAAGTAAATGCAATGTTCTTTTCCACCTTATCAAATCAGTTACTTTTGAGCACAACATATCATTTGCAGGATATGCTCCAAGATCCCTTAATTTTTTGAGCAATGTAGTAATTTTATGTGATTTTCTACTTAAAGAGAGATGTGATAGAATAGCAATATCTTGAAACCATCACATTGAAATAATTGGAAAGAAAATTTTTAGTATATTTCATAGTAAAAGACATCAGAGCTTTATGCAAAGTCCCTGAAACAAACATTAAAGGGAGTACATAGGATGGGTTCATTTACCTGTCACTATACACACTACTTCTTGGTAGGTGGAGTGAGCTATCTTCACTTCTCCAAATACATCTGAGGAGATACCGCAACCCAAATAAATTATACGGAGTATCTCCTTTGTATTGTCATACCAATGGTAACCATCTTTAAGAATCTACTTCCAGTAAATACTGCTTTAACCTCTTTATCTAATAATTTATTCATCTGAAGAATAATATCTCAGTTTTGTTCAAATTATCATATGATTACTTAGATTGTATCTACTTTTATACAATAAGTTACAATACCAGTGCTAATACATTTCATGGTAAAATTCTATTGAGGTGTTAGTCTGAGTATATGAAAAATTATGTACCTTTTATTTAGTCTCCTCAATTGTTAAAATGATTAAAACATTGTAGGCCTTTTGTGATCAGTCCCATCCTCAGCTGCTATCCAGATACTGAATGGTTTCTGATGTTCTGAAACCAGTCAGTACCTGGATATTAGCTGCAGAGTAACATACAACCATCTGCTGAGGATGGACCTGGTCCCGAAAGGTCTACAGTGGTTTAATCATTCTAACAGTTGAGGAAACTGCAAAAAATGTACATCATTTTATATTACAATTTTTTTAATTATGTTAAAAATAAAAATAATTTCTGGAGTCAGTGAAATGTTTCAAGTTTCTTTCTGTTTTATTAACTAAAGATAACATTTTAAGAAATGGAATATCCTTATAACTTATACATACTTTTATGAACTTAAAATAGAGTTTACAGATATGTGTTTTGATTTATAACTGATATAACTTATATTTGTATTAAGAAATACAGTACATTTTTACTTGAGTTTGACTGCTAATGGCCTATATAAATGTTAAGTGATCAGGAGACATTGGGATGGTAGGCTACCACCTTTCTAGACAACCAGAACAAGATGTCAGCCCTGTGTGGTGGCTGGCTTTACCCCCAGAATGTAGTGTGGTACTTTTTTCAGTTAGAGACTGCATTGACCCCTGGCCCATGTAGGCACCTAATTGTATCATGAATTTAACTCATGACCTTCGAGCTTGTAGCTTATTGCCTTAACCAACTATTCCATGGTATGCCTCCCCTATGGCACTATATGCTATTTCCGAATTCTTCTAATTATGCACCTCCCTTATTCATTCAATCACAGCTCATTAATATACAAGAAAAGACGTTCTTTCTCTTTTCTTTAAAAAATTATAAAGAAAAAATTCTAAATTGTATTGCTAATATTTATGAATATTCTAAAACATAATAAATATCAAATGAATTGTAAATTCTTCTTACTTCATACATCTATTTTTTTTAACACAGAACTGCAGTATCTGGAATCATCATTCCTGATGTGGTTCTGTATTAAAAAACATGGATGTATGAGTTAACAAGAATTCAATGTATGAGTTAAGAAGAATTCAGGATTCATTTGATTTTTATTAAGAAAATCTCAATGTAAAAATTCCCAACTCTATTATATGAATTCTAAAACATGTTTGTCATTTTTTAATGCCATGGTGTAAAATACATATTAAAATAAAAGGAAGTGTCATTACAGTGTATCTGTTTTGCAAATTCATTCAAGAAGACCAATAGATTGTATTTAAAAAATTCTTGTTACTTTTCACTGTACAATGAAATCATGAAGAAATTTAGTGAAATGTTACATTTTCCTGATAAGAAACAGCATATGTTTATGCCAAAGAAAATAGACAAAATTGGAGATTCGACAATGGTTTTATGGCTTGTGCAACATACAACCAGAGATGAGAAATAAAGTTTTTTTTTTAAATCTGAAAATAAACAATGAACTTTTATTTAACAATATTGTAATATGTCATGACAGTTTAACATATCTCAGACATGCATAATAATAATAAAGTTTGTCATAGATAGGCTGTGTGTCCCACCAACTACTTGATAAACCCATGTACAAAGGCATTGTATTAATATTTCTTATCCAGTTATGTAGGTAGGAAATAACACTATGAGGTTTATTTTAATTTTGTTGAGTTGTTTCTTGACTCACCTCATACTTCTTAACTCCCCCACAGATCCAGATTTCTTCACTGTATTTGTGAACATGATACAGCATTGAGAATGTCACAAATACAGTGGAGAAATCCGGATCTGCGAGGGAGTTAAGAAGTATGAGGTGAGTCAAGAAACAACTCAACAAAATTTCTTATCCAGTTCAATTCAACTTTCTTATGTTTTATTTTTATATAGGTTTTATAGTTTTGTTTTAAGAATAATTTTATATGCATAATTTTTCTTCCAGTGATGATATTTATTTTTATAGGCCTACTTTTACAAGATATTTATATTCCTAATAGAGAGAAGTTTTTTATATTTCTCTGTAAATACCAAGTTCCTCAGAAAAGAGCCTAATGTGAGTCATTCTCATGAAACTTGACACATTTATTTCCTTTGTTTGTATTTCTAAATTGGTTTTCTACAATTTTATATATATATATTGAGATTTCAGCTCTATGTGTAAATCAGATTCCCCTTTTCAAGCCATGGGAAAATAATCTTGTAACTGGAATTGGACACTGTAAATTGCCCTTTTGTCCTGTGCAGTATCTGAATGATCTAAGGCCTTGGTGAAGAGTTATGGGACATGAACTGGTTTGAATTCTCATGGGAGAAGAAATTTTCTCATGGAATTTTGACCAATATAGGACTGGTGCTCACCAAGCATCATGAGTAATCTGTTGGGGTATCCAATATGCTGACCACATGTCAGCACTGACTTACTATACTTGATAACTAACAAATGTGGATGCAGCTGGCTGCAAGTCAAGGATCTTCTAGGCCTCTCGTGTCATGGAGTTGTGAGTTTGCAAAATGCTATTTCGAAGCTGTTGTTCTTAAAAATGTTGGCATGGATTTTATCTTAACTGACATGTCTTTCATATCTTTATCCAGTTAAAGAGGAACACCTGATGGTTTTACAGGGTGTTATAAAACTCGTTTCATGAGAATGGCATATTTATGTGGAACTGCTTATCCAAGGGATTTGAAACATGTTCAAAATGAGTCCATCTCAGGAAAGGTGAAGACATCTTTCTTTGCTAAGTGAGTGCTTCTCATTATCATTATGTTTTAATTCCTTCATATATGTTAGTTTGGGATGTTTAATTCCTCACAATTATTTTATATAAATATTGCTGTTAATATAATTTTGGTTGTGTATTAAGCAAATTATTAAAAAATTAAGATTTATTAAATAATATTTTCCTTTTGTTTTCCTTCTTGTTTCCTTACTTGTATGTTTGTCTTTACAACAAAACTGTCAAGAGATTGAATCAATAATTTACAGCTCATACTTTATTTTCTTAACTGGAACACATTTTGATGAACATCTCCTTCATTCTCAGCTCAAAACCGACTGAAACCAGAAAATGGTTTCTAGCTGAGAATGATGGAGATGTCTGCTGAAAAATGTTCCAGATGAGACAACATGAGCTGAGATGTAAATTTCTGATTCAAACTCTTGATAGGGTTACTTCCAATCTATTTTCTGAACATAAATGCATTCTTTTTACATTGTTTCCATAATTTTTCCTCATGGAATTTTCCAAAAGATATTACTATATTCTACTAAACATGGATGTTCTAAGAAATTAAAGTGTAAAAAATTTATTTTTCTTGCAAATCATATTTAAAGGAAGTAGTAGTAGTCTAATGGCCAGAATCTTGGATGATCTCCTTCTTGCTGCTTCCCAGTATAATTTTAGTAAAAATTTAAGCCTAATATTTTGAAGTGCATAATATTTTATGGTCTCTATTCACGATTGAACTCTCATCGTTACATAATGTACAAATGGAGTTATGTATATTAGTTTTTTTTTTTCTCTCTCATCTGAACATACTTTACTATCAGATTGAGTTGAGGCAGTAGATGAAATTACCTTTAATAACTTTTAACGTCTTATAGCAAGCAATACTATCTGTACTAGATGATAGGGAGCCTTAACTTGGCATCCGTGCAAAGGTTGTGCTACTAATAGCCAGCATTGCAGGGCAGGATGGTCCCTTTTTTCTCCAAAATTGTAAAGTTTTCAAAAGCCTGCCACAAGAGAGAAGAAATTTTAGAAATGTTCTATGACTGAAGGTACAAAGAGATGCCTGGCCTTGGATACGTATGTATGAGGGATGTGACTGAGAATCGAGATAAAAAGCAAATGACTGCCTCATACTTGACTTATACAATTCCAGTTTTGTCCTGAAAACTTTCCTTCCATAAATCACTTAGCTACCTTTTAGATCACAAAAATATGTTTAAAAAGTGCAGAAATATACGAGTAAGTATTGTCTATATCCTGTGTCTGCCAAGCAATTGTGACTATTTCTTATGGGGAGCAAAGCCTCTGCTTCATGTCTTAGTGAATCACTTTTAGATGTTATTAATAAGGAAAACACTTCTGTGTTGTATCAGTTAACATATTTATTTTCCCAGAAGCTCTGATTCTTCACCATATCACTGTAATTTTGTTTCTGGTTGAATCTAGACTCATGAGGACAATGGTGTAGATATTTGACGTGGAAAGATACCAGTTATGAAAACTAAAATTAAGGCTCAGAGATTGCATCCGTTAACCATTTAATTTCCTCAATTGTAATTTCCTAACAAATGGCAGATGATGTTAAATATAAATTGGTACCGGTACCTGGTAAATCAGTCCTCAACTGAAACCACTACAGTGTCAGGAGCCATCATGTCATTGATTTATTAAATTGTACAGTAAAATAAATAGGATCCATTCAGTATCAGGACAACTTAGTAACTACTAAAACTGAATCATAGTGAAGTTGGATTAAAAAACTGAAATTAAGTTTATGGGTTTACTTCATGCTAACCATCTTACTTGTCCCACATCCTGATCAAATGGTATAAAGCAGTGGTTCCCAAACCTTTTTTATACTAATCCCTTTGGTTTTCAAATTAATGGATCCTCAAATGAATCCTAAAATAATAAACTTCCACATTGAATTAACTATGATTTGAGGGAAGTAGATTATACAGGAGATGTTTGGAAAACATTGGCTCCAGATAGGGATATATAGAGAGCTTGTCTGCATGGCCATGAACCTATGGGTTCGAAGTGCCAGTGAGTTAGTTATTGTTTTATGTAACACAGCGAATAGACATCTACACTTGGATATGTATTATATTTCTCCAATATAGTCTGCAAATGGTTTTGTGCACTTGGCATGAAATAAAACTGTAAAATTAATATGCTGTTTATACAGTAAAACTTGTTTAATCCAGAACATGAATAATGCGGAAATCTGTCCAATGTGAACAAATTTATTGGTCACGGCAAAATAATAGTAATTTTAGGTGTATTTATTTTGCATAAAATGGAATCTGTCCAATGTGGAAACAGAAGTATATTTCTACATAATTCATGAAAAAAAGTTTATAAAGTGGAAAGACAGAGAAATAAATTAGTTTCCACTTCATTGAATTTCTGTTATGCCAAAAAACAATAAGGAATGATTCCTGCTGCCAGGTGAAGTATCTACTATATTGATTCTACCTGTACCTAAAATTTAATTTTGGCCTCACTGCACACCCATTATGTGAAATACAGATACCTGTCTTACAAATAACCATACTTACTTACTCACTGGCACTATCGAACCCGTAGGTTCATGGCCGCGCGGACATAAGCTCTCCATACATCCCTATCCTGAGCTAATGCTTTCCAATCATTCACTGTATAATCTACTTCCCTCAAATCATAGTTAATGTTGTTCTCCCACCTCATTCTTGGTCTACCAACTGGGCGTTTTCCTTCTGGCTTTCCTACAAGAAGTTTCCATGTACGTCTTCATTCCCCATATGCGCAACATGTCCTGCCCATCGCAGTCTATGAGACTTAACTGTTCTTATTATATCTGGCTTCCTATAAAGACCATGTAGTTCATTGTTATGTAGTCTTCTCCATTCACCTGTCTGTTCATCTCTCTTTGGTCCAAAAATTTTCCTAAGAACTTTATTCTCAAATACTCATAATCTCCTTTCCTCCCTTAAAGTAAGAGTCCATGTTTCGCACCCATATAATATAACTGGTAGAATAATAGTTTTATATATTTTCAGCTTAACGTTTTTTGAAAGGAGTTGGGACATCAAAAGTCTCTGCAATGCATAATAGCATGCATTTCCAGAATTGAGCCTATGTTTGATTTCTTTGTGCATCTCATTCCTATTTGTGATTATTGTTCCTAGGTATTTGAATTCAGCCACTTCCTCAAAATTTTCCTCATTTGTCATTAGCTGTCCATTTCCATTATATACTGAATTTCTACGTGTGACCATATATTTAGTTTTACTGATATTTACTTCCAGTCCTAATTTCTTAGTGTTACTCAATAGTGTGTGCGTGTTGGCCTTTAGTATCTCCTCGCTATCGCCCAATAGTACTACATCATCAGCATAAACTAACAGCTTATTAATGCCATTCAGTTGTAAGCCTTCCTCATTCTCTACAGATTTAATGGCATGCTCTAGTACAAAATTAAATAGTAGAGGAGATAATGCATCTCCTTGCTTCAACCCATTCTGGATTTCAAAAGTGTCTGAGAACTGTTTGCCTACACGCACCCTACTCTTTGAGCCATTTAGACACATTCGTATAAGTCTAACTAACTTTTTAGGAATTCCGAACTCCAGCAGGATACTATATAACTTCTCCCTCTTAATTGAATCATATGCTTTTTGAAGTCTACATATAGTTGATGTACAGTACCATTATATTCCCATTTCTTTTCTAAAATCTGTCTTATACTAAAAATCTGATCTGTTGTAGACCTGTTTCTTCTAAATGCACATTGATGATCTCCTAGAATGTCATCAATATAGGGAGTAAGTCTGCTTACTAATATATTTGTTAGAATTTTGTACAAAGTTGAAAGTAATGAGATGCCCCTGTAGTTGTTGCAATCAGTTTTATCTCCTTTCTTATAAATTGGTACGATAATTGATTCCTTCCATTCATCTGGAAGAGCTTCTTTTTCCCAAATCATACTAAGCAACCAGCGTATCTTGTCCATCAATTTTTTCCCCCTGATTTTATCAGTTCTGCTGGGATCTCATCTGAACCTGATGCTTTATACATCTTCAATTTTTCAATCGCCATTTCAACCTCTAATGCACTTGGCTCTGCGACTAGCATTTCTGCTGTCTGTAACTTATCCTCCTCAATGTCCTGTTCTGTATGTACATTTAATAGCTGATTAAAGTAACTTTTCCATCTATTTAATATACTCCTAGAATCTGCAATCATATCCCCATTTTCATTCCGAATTATGTTTGTTCTAGCCTGAAATCCTTTCTTTTCTATGCTAATTCCCTGATATAATTCTCTAATGTTCCTATTTTTTGCATTCATTTCAAGATCATTAATCTTCTCTCTCAAATATTCCCTCTTTTTACTCTTTAGTAACTTGGTGGTTTCCCGTCTAACACTACCCAATTGCTCTAAATTTACCTCATTTGGCTCGTGTAACCATTTCATTTTTGCTAGCTTTCTTTTCTTTACAATGTCGGCACATTCATCATCAAACCATTTCTTGTTTTGCCTCTTTTTTAAACGACCAATGCTTTCTGATGCTGACAATTTAATAGTATCTCTTATAGTCTCCCATTCTTTATTTATATCAGTTTCTTATAGCCATTGCACTGTAAAATCTTAAATTAGTTTAAGTTCTGAGACTGATCTTTCACAGGTAGCATTCGGAATGTACGCAATAAAGATGGCTAATACGTATGTATCATTGTCATTAAATAAAAAGTGAAAGTGACTGAAGATAAATCTTCAAATTTCCGGTCTGATGCTCCAAAGTCAAGCTCTAGCTATTGTTAAATCCTTAGGGAATAACGATTTCAAGGCATCTGGCTGGACAGTTTTATAAGACGACAAAATTTAGTGTGGAATGAAATTTGCGGAGAATCAAAGAATGTGGAGGAAAGTGTAGTTAGCGGAAACAGAAACTGCATACTTTGATTTCAGGATATGCACCTAAGAGACATTTTTAACGCTGACAAAATGGGACAGTTCTTTTTTTGCACATGACTGCCGAAGTTGCTCATACATACTATACTTCACTTTTCAATGGCAGTGAAACTACAATTAATTCAAGGTATGTAAAAAAACATACGGTATTCTGTAATCTAATATTATTAATAAGCTTAGTTTTTTATAGTGCAGAATTTTGTCTAATGTGGGAAAAAAAATTGGTCCCATGTGATTCTGCTTTGAGCAAGTTTTACTATATAAATAATACATGACCCCTACAGATCCCCAAGTAATTGTTGGAGGATACCTGGGGATCTGTGGAGCATGTTTTGGGAATCATCAGTCAAGGCAACGTGCCTGGGCCTAGAGAAGATTGTCCACATCTATGATTGACACATGTGCATGTGATGTAAGGGCCTCCTAAGCGATGGTTGAGGGAGAGACCGAGTTCCTGCAGTCATTTTTTGCCAATTGCAGCAACCACTTCAATCTACTTTTATTCTCCAGAATTGTTGTGATAAGCGTTTATATATTTATCTAATTATAGAAAAGAATTTTAATGTTATTAAATAATGACAGTTTTATTTTTACAGTTTGTGTAACATCCCTTGGATATTATTATACCAATTCACATGTAGAATAGAATATAATCGATAATTTAAAAACGTGCTCGCCAGGCTGAACTAGTCGTAAACTCTATTCTCTAATGTCACAAACATCGCCCTGGAGAAAGAAATCGAGTTTTATCTGTGATGAGAAACCTTATTCCATGGAGGAAGTATTTATATAAACGAAAATGCGCACAAGTTGTGCATTAGAGTTTTAATAGTTCACTTTGCTTTTGCACTCATTATGAATCTGTGCAGGTCTCAATTAATGATTTGGGTCGTTTTTTACATGCTGTGACGTGATAACGATCGCAAGATAGTTCACAAAACTCGCACATGCATGCTGCGCCTGGGTCGTGGTAGGTCTTCATTTACACACTTTGTGATGGTATCCATGTACTGCTAGGGAATTTACAAAATGGCGAAGATCTTGGTTTGTAGCCATCCACGTTCGATTTACCATTGCTTCTGTTGCGTAAAATTCTATCCAGATTTCTTTTTTCTTAGCTTGGAGCTCTGCTAGGAGATCTTGGTAGGCTGTGGTGGATGGTAAGAGTATAAGCATTCGCAATTGTTCTATGAAGAAGGTCTCTCCTGAGAGTTCATATGCCAGTCGGGAGCGTGTAAATTTGGATATACATAGTATTCTCTTTAGATAGACTGACTTAATTTTCTCTATGTTCTTAAGGTCATTCTTTGTGAGGTAAGGCCATATGAGTTCCAAACCATAGCTCACGATCGGGATTATCTTCGTGTCAAATATCTGCATTGCCGTAGTCATAGATAATTTTCTTAGGAATTGGATATCATTCATAGCAATTATTGCCGCTGTCACTCTGTCTTCTACATGCTTTTTGAAAGTAGTTCCCTTAGTCTGTAATGTTACGCCAAGATAGTTGAAAGAGCTTACAATTTTCAGTGGATCTTGATCATGAAAGACTCGGTCTCTGGCTGCTATCCTTCCACCCCTTCTAAAGATCACGTGTACTGTTTTTTCTCTGTTGAGTTGCAGCTTATTGTTACTGGCCCATATTGTTAGACGGTTCCAGCATTCTTGCAGATCTTGTAGATTCGTGGATCCCATTGCCATATCATCAGCATATGCGTAGAGAGATACACTCTCTTCCATACCTTCAAGTATTCTCACTACATCTGCTGTTGCTAAGTTGAATAGCAACGGACTAGCAGGGTCTCCTTGTAAGACACCATTTGTCTGTGTGATCGGTGCTGAGGACTGTAGATTATCTGCAATTACTACATATTTGTACTGCATGATGTTGGCTATGATGTCTACTAATAACTGTCTTCATCGAGCATTTTCTGAAGCTTATCCATGAGAGTCTGACGGTCGAGAAAATCGAAAGCTTTCCTGTAGTCTATGAAGACAACGTGAAATTTCTTTCCCTGGTGACTGATCGCGTCATGGATGTTTTGCAGTAGATTTCCTATGGCGAGCGAAGTTGACATCCCTTTCCTGAAGCCAACCTGTTGCTCAGGTATGTTGCTACCAGCTTCTTCGGTTAGTCTATCCGTCAGAATTTTCGTGAAGATCTTGAGAATTGTGTTCTCAAGAGCAATTCCTCTGTAGGAGTCGGGTGAATTCGGATTGCCTTTTCCTTTGTACATAATCCTGAGAGTGGAAATTCTCCAGTTTTCTGGAATTTTTCCTGTTTCTAGACATTTGTTGAACAGAGCGGTCCACATTTTTCCTATATACGGCCAGGCCTCCCTTAAGTGTTCATTTGATATTCCATCCGGTCCAGGAGCTTTGTGACTTTTTAGATGTTCCACAATGTTCTCCACTTCCTTTTCTGAGATGGGCTGAAAAACCTTTGTTTCCTGATATTCTGGCGCTCTGAGAGTGGTTCCATCATTTAGTATCTGGTGGAAGTGTCTTTCCCATGTTTCTAGCGCTATTGCCTGCGAGAATTTTGGTGTTTTTTTCTTTAAAGCCTCAGAGTGATTCGCCGTGGCTTTCTCTATTAACTTCCTACCTTCTTCTTCTAACCAGATTGCTCTTTTCTCTTTCAGCAGGGTTTTGTAATTTCTCCTCTGAGTATTATACGTTATTAGGTCTTCCTCTGTCTTGGTACCTCTAGCTCTCTATGGAGGAAGTATTTCTCTGTGCTTACTCTATGGAAAAAAAAAGAAGCCAGTAGTTCTCTATGACCAGTAGGAGGCGGTGTGCCCGCCATTTTATGGTGAAAATAATAGTTTAGTTATTGAAAGTGTTGAAGTGATTAAATTAAACGTACAAATAGTTTATTATTAATAATTTATTAGCCAGGGTATGTGTATTTATAGTATATGATTTAAGTTTTAATTACGCTGTGAGCAGATTTGATGGTAAATTCAATGTTAACCTAAAACCGTTGTATGTGGATTTCAGTATTACGATTCCAAAGTTGGTCTGTTTTGTTGATGCTCGAATTTTATTAACACGTGGTTTTGTGAAAAAGTGTTCTTATTTATCCCCGACGGAGCGATCAGTAATTAAATATTGAATTCAATCGTAGGTTATCCCAATTCTATCCATTTACATCTAGGTGAATCATCCTCAGCCGGTAAAATTTTTAAATATGAAGGTTAGTTCATTTTTAAGTAATTTCAATCTCGAGGAAATTATTTGTGTACAATATATGTTTTCTGATCAAAATATTGTAGTAAACAACCCACCATCCCTGTAAGTTAGATTTCAACTGTATTTCTATATTTTATAAAGAAAATGTGTGACTACTGATGCTTGTATTTGAACGCCATCAGTATTACATGTACAGTGAGATCCTTTAAGGACGCAAACGCTTGCCTCTCTTGCGCAACCATCCACTCTCATAATCAGGAGAGTAGGTAAACGGTAGCATCCCCCAAGATTCTCACTGTATAACAAATAATCCGTAATTAAATAGAAAGGGACCAATTATCTTTGTAGTTCAATTTAGTGAACTATTCTTTTATGCATAACTTTAAATACTTAATGAAGAAATTCAATCTAACCTCTAATCCCAATGACTAAATAGTATCACTGAAGCTAGAGGTTATATTTATCGTTCAAATATAGTAAGTAAAAAAATCTGGCTGTTTCCATTAAGCGCAGTGAGAATTTTGGGTGAGGTAGGTTATTTGCCGGTCACAATTCTACACTTACATCTTATGCCACTGATGCACTAAACACGTTTTGTACTATTTTAAACATTTTGCAACAATCTTCAAGCTTTCTTTACAACTTTTTATATTTACGTAAAACATGATCATGGATACATTACTTACTTGCTACTTTCCCATGTTCCAACGTTGCCACCATCAACCACCCAAAAAATTCCAGTAGTTGCCAACATCAACAAACCGAATAATATGCATGTAAATTGTTTTGTTAGGTTAGGAAATGGGAAGTTGGTTTACGTCCATTTTTTTAGCATTTGGGAATAAATAATATGCATGTAAATTGTTTTCGGGTGTTGTATACTAAACGTCGCAAAAAATTTTAATTTTAATTTCTTTAAACACATTTTGCAACACCTTTAAACACGTTTTAAACATCTTCCAATGTGCAATGATCTTTTTTGTATATTTATATATTTACGTAAAACATGATCGTCCTACGTTCTTCCTTGCTACTTTCTGCTATTTTTCCCTCCTCTTCCTATGTTGTTCCAACGTTGCCACCATCAACAACCCAAAATACTCCAGATGTTGCCAACATCACTTCCACGTTCCCTGGATTTCACCTACATTAGAGTAATTGATTTGTGTTACAGTAATTGATTTAGGTTTGGTTAGCTTCTTGGTTCCTTGCTTTTTAAATGTGATTTGATACGTAAAATAAATTACCTCTTCATATCTGTTATTCTATGAAAAATTCAAAATATCGGACGGTTACCACGTAAAATCATATTTCCATTAGTTCATTTCATGTTAATTATACATTTTTAGACAAGTTCTGGAAATTTTGTGTCAATGTTGGTCATACTGTTTTCACATACATATACCGCCAACTGCTGGAGGTTGCATTTATCTTTCTGGGATTACATGGAGCACTAGCGCATGCGCACTGCGATTCTATAGAACTTAGAAGAATTTTCTTGCGATGCTAAGTGTAGCATATCCTTGTTTTCTTTGGTTAGTAAATGGCAAGTTAGTTACGTCCATTTTTTTCAGCATTTGGGAATTTATTCCCAAAGTTGGTAATGCTGACTGCAGAGCCATCGGAAAAACTGCACATAAACTAGCGTGAAATATTTTCAAAGTCCTATAGAACAACAGTGCGCATGCGCTAGAATTGTGGGTTATAAAAAAAAGATTGTTGCAACATTGGAAGATGTTTAAAATGTGTTTAAAAGTGTTACAAAATGTTTTAAACGTCAGTGACATAAGAAATAAGATTGAAAATTTTGTGCGACGGTTTGTATAGCACACCCCTTAGAAGAATTCGTGTCTGCCATATAACCGACTTTTTCCAGAATTTTTTCTATGTCCCAGGTAGACACCATGCACATGTGCCAACAGGTTATATTTTTAAATTATTTCCCACTATTTACAATAAATTTTACATTTTTTCTAACAATTATTTCAACGTATTTTTCTATGATATTAACCATATATGTAACATGAAGATGTGGCAGTCATATTGATTTTAATGAATATTCTTTACAACAACAGTGCAGCCAACGTAGAGTATGTATTTTAGAATTTCAGAACATAATATTTATTTTTGTGCATTGCATTCTTTCACAGGTTAGAGTGGTTAAATTGCGTTAAGTTAGGTTTGTTAAATAGCATGTATAATGTTGGCTGCATCGCGATATTCCATAGAGTAAACTGCTTTGGGTTTGTTGGCGCATGCACGTGGTGTCTCTCACTGCGCTTAATGGAAACATTATACAAAAATCTTAGTCAAAATGTTTTGTTTAATTGACACATTAAAAACTGTCTAGGTAAAAAGTTTAGTAATTGTCTCTCACAAATTTTTCTAAGTTCTACAGAATCACAGTGCGCTGGATATATATGTGAAATCGGTATTACCAACTTTTGCAATAAATTTCCAAGTGTTTATAAGAAATGGACGTACACCAACTACCCTCTTCTAACTTAAAATAAATTACATGCATATTATTTAATAAACTATAGGCCTAAACTAATCTTGTCAAAATAAAATTAATTTTTTGAAATATGGTTTGGAATTAATTTTGGATAAGGTGGACAATCCGTCGCACATGAGTTCTTCTAAGTTCTACAGAATCGCAGTGCGCATGCGGGAGTTGCTGTAATGGTTAATGTAGTTTCCGGTAGATGGCTGTGAAGTTGGCATTACCAACTTTGGGAATAAATTCACAAATGCTAAAAAAAAATTGACGTAAACTAACTTCCTATTTTCTAACCTAACAAAACAATTTATATGCATATTATTTAATAAACTGTCAACTAATTTTATGTACACTAACTTGTCCCATTGGAATCTAACAAAATGAAGTTAATTTCTTGAAATATGGTTTGGAAATATTTTCAAATGTTGGTAACTCTGATTTGAGAGCCACCTAGCGGATATTACATGAAGCATTTCCGCATAATTTATAAATATTTAAAAATTGTAAGAAATGTTTATAAAATGGTTCCAAAATGTTTAAAATAGTATGAAACGTTATTATACATGGTTGAAAAGTGTTTAGTGCATCAGTGGCATAAGAATGTTAGATGGAAAATTGTGTGGGTCGGTTTGTCAACCTCAGCCATTAATTTTGAATGTTGGTAGCACAGGTTTCACTGCCATCTAGTAGAAGTTACATTAAGCATTTGTGCATGTGCACTGCGGTTCTGTAGAACTTCATTGATAGATTTGTGCAGTTATATAAATATTTTAAAATTATAAGAAATATTGGCTGTTGTACACTTCAGGTCGCAAAAATTTTTCATTTTAATATCCTATTCCACTGATGCACTAAACACTTTTAAACATGTTTAAAACATTTTACAACACTTTTAAACATCTTCCAATGTTGCAACAATATTTTTTTTTTATATTTATATATTTACGTAAAACATGGTCGTGCTACATTGCTTACTGCTATTTTCCCTCCTCTTCCTATGTTGTTCCAGCGTTGCCACCATCAACAACCCAAAATACTCCAGATGTTGCCAACCATTTCCACGTTCCCTGGATTTCACCTACGTTAGAGTAATTGATTTAGGTTTGGTTAGCTTTTAGGTTCCTTGCTTTTTAAATGTGAACCACGTTCCCTGGATTTCACCTACGTTAGAGTAATTGATTTGTGTTACAGTAATTGATTTTGGTTTGGTTAGCTTTTAGGTTCCTTGCTTTTTAAATGTGATTCCACGTTCCCTGGATTTCACCTATGTTAGAGTAATTGATTTGATACGTAAAATAAATTACCTCTTCATATCTGTTATTCTATGAAAAATTCAAAATATCGGACGGTTACCATGTAAAATCATATTTCCACTAGTTCATTTCGTGTTAATTATACATTTTTAGACAAGTTCTGGGAATTTTGTGTCAATGTTGGTCATACTGATTTCTCATACATATACCGCCAACTGCTGGAGGTTGCATTTATCTACCTGGGATAATTGGAGCACTAGCGCATATGCACTGTGATTCTATAGAACTTAGAAAAATTTTCGTGCGACCCGAAGTGTAGCATATCCGAAATATTTAATACAAAATCGATGTACATCAAATCTTCATCAATTTCAAACAGGCATATGGTAATGATAACAGGGGAAATTATTTGAAATCATGCTCTCCTTCGGAATTCCTAAAAAAGTTGATAAGATTAACAAAGGTAACAATGGAAGATTCAGTCACTCAGATGAAAATAAATACAGAGATTACAAATCCTTTTACAGTCAACAAGGAGATGGGATGGCCCCACTCTATTTAACATTGTTTTAGAGCATGTGATCAGGAAATTAATAATAAATCCTGAAGGAACCTTGATATATAAATCTATTCAGATAGCAGCAAATGCTGATGATGTCAACATTGTGGTTAGAAACACACAAGATCTATAACAGACATTTGGTCAAATAGAACAAGCAGCAAGAGAACTACATAATCTTTATAGGAAGCCAGATATAATAAGAACAGTAAAGTCTCATAGACTGTGATGGGCAGGACATGTGACACATATGGGGAAAGAAAGAGGTGCATGGAAGCTTCTTGTAGGAAAACCAGAGGGAAAATGCCCAGTTGGTAGACCAAGAATGAGGTGGGAGAATAACATTAACACTGATTTGAGGGAAGTAGATTATACAGGGGATGATTGGAAAACATTTGCTCAGGATAGGGATATATGGAGAGCTTATGTCCATGTGGCCATGAGCCTACGGGTTCGATAGTGCCAGTAAGTAAGTAAGCAAGCAAGAGAAGTCGGTCTCAAGGCTAATGAGTCAAAAACAAAACTTTTGACACAATTTCAGACAAATTTTAATAGAAATCAACAATTAATAATAGGCACAAACTCTGGGTTTTTCATGTTTAGGCAAAATGATTACTATTAATTAAATAAAAATAAAATGTAGTTTTATTTGATTTTCATATTTATTATATAATTCAGTGACAGCTGTTTTAGTACACTGTACCTTCTTCAGACATGTTAACAAATTGATTACTAATAACTAGAGTCCGGATGTTAGGCACTTAAAAAATTCAAAATAGGCAGGCAAAAAGGCACTAAAAATCATTAATATATGCACTAAAAATTCAAAATTGGCTCTTACAAAAAATGGACAAAATAACTTTTTAAGTCTTGCATTAAGAATATAAACATATGCTATCAATAGCATGCGAAGATATCAGAGATGCTTTTGGAATTTGTTATGCTCTTTTAGAAAGAGCAGAACCGTCACTTGAGAATATTTCCACAACAAATTCTTTCACAATATTGGTCAGTTTGTCTTTTTCTGTTGTCTGCACTTTAGGTATCTTAAAAAACTGTTCTAAAGGTAAAAAAAAGGCCACATACACTTTGTCTTTGAAGCACTTGTCTGTGAATGAGGATTGCAGACTGAATTCAATGTTACCAAGATCAAAAATAATATTACCAGTCACCTAAAGGTTTCTGCACCAGGTGTGAGACAGAGATGCAATGTTGGAAAGAAGATTCTATGAAATAACTTTTCTCCAAGCCTTAGAGCCGGTTTTGTGAATACTCTCTACATCATAGAGAGGGGGAAAGAGTCACTCTTTCCATAAAGATGGTTCCATGAATTCTACCCTTAATGTATAAGCATCAACATTGTGCCACACTTTTAGGGTCGTATCTATGAACACATTAGACCGTAAAAGTCGTTCTCTGCTGAGAAAGTTGCATTCAAATACGTTTTTGCATACTAAAAAATCTGTTCATGCGATAATAATTGTCGAAATTCCTTAGCTACCTGGCGAGGTGACTTTGCAGAGAACGAATCGTGAGCAACCCAATGGTAACCGATGTACTTTAAAACCTTGCTGCGTACCTTGCTGCTTTATCCAAGATGTCGGACCTTGAAGTCTTCGATCATGTTTTCGGTATATGCGGAGAAGAGGAATTTGATAGATTCTACCAAAGAGTTCAACTGGAAGAACAGGAGAATCGGTGTAATATTGTGCGACACAGATGTCGTTGTATACGGTTTTATTTGCGGGATGCAAGCGTAAATGGGTTCCTCTAGCAGACAAAAATAATGGAAGTGGTTTTATCGCTGAGAATTCTGGGTAATTTCTTGCCAATATTACGAAAAAAACTACTTTCATGCATGACCAGTCAGTGACTCGCTAATTCGAACTTTGCACGTGCTCACGGAAAACTCAGCTCACCAGAGACTAATGTATTTGCATGCGGCCATTAGGCTTGTTCCAGCTGCCATTAATCCAAAGATATACTAATCCCCCTGTAGTGAGAAAAAGAATGGCTATTTTGAAAATATTGACTGAAAAATATTGTTGTGATTTGTGAATTAAAATTTGCACAGTGTCTATGGATTTGTAAGTTGTGTTAATGAAATAAAAGTGAAAGAATTTGTAGCTCACAATGAATTTTTATATTTAATATATATATATATATATATATATACCACTGATTAAAATTTTGCCCTAACAGTGGAATTAATGGATCTTTGGGCTCTTGACAGCTACAGCTAGAATCTAGAGGAGCATACATTGTTGCTTATTCTTATTATACATGGAGTGAATGGAACAAAATATGTAATTCAGACATTGTAACATCTCGTAATTTCTCTCTTTTTTTGAAGATTTAGGAGTGAAATTCTAGGGGGAAAATGATGTGATGACTATGAAAATATCAATATCATTTCACAATGTAGAATACTATCAATTAGACATCTATGGCAATTCCATCATGGTCATTGAACTTCACTCTCAAAGATATTTAGAGAAATTGAAAGAATATGTTGTATTTAATGTTTCTCTATTTTCAGACACTCAAACCATACAAAAGATAATGGTACAGTAGATCACAATGAAGGTGTGTTTCACTCCGTTTTCTTTGGTGGAGTTTACCACTTGTAACTTAAATTTGCAGTGTAGCTGTTACACTTTCTTCCCATAGTTGTGTTTAACAACACTGATGCTGTGACAGAATAACACTTACCAATGCACAATGATACCTAACTCTGTTCAGACTGACGACAACAGATGTGTGGGTGACAGAGACTGCAGATATTGTTAAGTCTTTGTAGAATGGGATAGATTTGACCTTGGGTTTTCCATGAATTCCTTTGTGTTGTACTTGAATCTTCATAAGTGTGTCAAAAGTTGGAACTGAAAATTTTTGGTCTAGGTAATGCAAATTGTATTAGAAGTGAATTAAAATATATATATATGAAAAGCTTAGGGAGGAAATTATGTGAGAGGGTCAATTATGCTAGTAAATACGGTATTTGCAAAAAGAATGAAAACCAAACACATTGAACCAAATCTGAATTAAAAGCATGTGATTGTATTTTGGAAAACTTGCATTATTTCAAAATATTTTGTGAGAATGTTTATAGTTTGTTGGCAGGAATATAAAAGATTGGCTGTTGTCTTACATTACTACCGATACTGGTAAAATTCATGGTAAGTTTCCATTGAGGTATTGTTCACAGTAATATAATGTACGGTTAAAAACTATAAAATAGTTACCTTGTAGGTCCGTCTCCTCAACTTAAGTTATTTTAAAACTCTGTAGGCCTTTTGAGACTAGTCCCATCATCAGCAGAATGCATTAAGTCCGTACTTGTTGACCCTTGTTGAAGCACTGACTTGGTTGTGAGAATTTTGTACAGAGGATCAGGTTACCTGATTCTCAATGAATACACACCCAGTCCACACAATCCTCTGTACAAAATTCTCACAACCAAGTCAGTGCTTCAAAAAGTACGGACCTAATGCATTTTCCTGGTGATGGGACTTGTCCTGAAAGGCCTACAGAGTTTTAAAATAACTTAAGTTGAGGAGCCGGACCTACAAGGTAACTACTTTATAGTTTTTAGCCGTACATTATATTACATTACTATGACATATAAACACAATTTTGTTGAATTGTGTGAAAGATCAAAGATCCATTAATTCCATTGTAGTTGTTCATTTTAATGATGACATTTTATTTTATTTTAATTTGCAGATAACCGTAAGCATGATGGACATACGGCCAAATCACACAATATATGTGAATAATCTTAATGAGAAAATAAAGAAAGAGGGTAAGTCCATTATTATAATGTTTTGTGAATCTGAAGTGACAATGACATTTTTCTCTCATTTCAGCTATACTTTAATTTCATGATATTCCTTGCATGCTATAATTTCTGATACATCATCCAAAACAGTCTTGCTTGGTCTTCCCCTTAATTTTTTTTCTCACAAAGCTTTGGCTTCAAAAATTGTTTTAAGGAAATTATTCTGACAGAGTTTATGACCAAAACAGATTTTTTTATACAATGATTTTGAAGATTAACCCACCTTCTATTTCATACGGTATTTTTATTGATTAGTTTTCCTATCTACACAATTTATTTTTGCTAATCAACCCCATAATCACATTTGTATTGCTCCTTGTCTCTTTGTCACTTTTTCTCAGGATCCAACTTTTACGCACTCAAAATATAAGATTTTATAAATTGTTTCCTCCTCTATATCTAAATAGAACATCAATAATTTTTTCCTGTTATAAAAGGAACATGTTTAATATTAATTTTGAGTTTTTTTGACTCACCTCGTATTTCTTGACTCCCATACAGTCCCAGGTTTTGTCATTGCATTTGTGACATTCTCAATGCAACACCATGATCACAACTGCAGTCTAGCGATTTTGTCTCTTGTAGATTGATTTCTGCGCTCTCTGATGGCTGACCGATGAACTTCCAAATCAATCCTCTCTCATTTTCACCGGATATTTTAAAATTCATAGTTTTCTTTTTATTCTTGCATATGTGAATTTTCTCCCCAAATTGTGAGTTCCTTTGGTTTTTCTGACTGTTTAAGAAATTTTGCCTTGGTTTGAACATAACTTAATGTTTAATATTGTTAGATCCTACAGAAAACATTCATCTGAGTTTTTGAAGTTATATGTATAGAAATCTAAACATTTTTTTTTGTTTTGTTTGAAGAAAAAATTATACTAATATTATGTTGCAATCCTAATTTTTGTCCCAAGCTGTAGCCAAGCAGTTTACAATGTTATGCCATGGTGCAGAGGTATGAGATGCCACCCAGAATTGTGAGGAATTTTGGTAGTTATAAGTAGCTGCTCCAGGTTGACAAAAACTACTATAACTGCAGGGAATACGATATCGTAATCACATGTCACCTCTATACTGGCAGGAATGATTGTCCATCTCTGTGAATAACACATGTGGATGTGAGGCTGGCTGGTAGGCTAAGGACCTTCTAGGCCTGTTGTGCAATGAGTTCAGTTAATCTTAATTCTCAGTTTATAAAAATATATTTCCTCAGCTAGGATGATAATTCCATGGCCTGACAGTTGTAGAAGGCCTTTGATTCACCAGCCAGCTTCTGGCATCACGTCCACATATATCAATCCCAGCAGTGGACAATCATCCAGTTAGTATAGGGTGACATGTGGTCAGAATGCTGGGTCAAAACCCATTACAAACTGGTTTCCTTAATGGCTACTTTTTGTAGCTATCGAAATTCTAAAAGAGAAAATTCTTTCATGAGAAAATTTCCTTCCCATGGGGACTCGAGCTAGTGCGCGTCCTGACATGCAAAGCCTTAAACTGCTTGATCACAGTGCAGGATACCAGCATGACATGCACATCTGCCACAATTCTCCTGCTGTACAACTTCAGGCTTTAGTCTCACATTAATAGAACCAAGGTTGATTGAAGGAGTAGTTTTAATGGAAAAGCTTATTTTAACAGCTAAATCCTTCTTTCAGAAATGGTATTGAAATAATCATTTTTAATATTGTTTAGTTGTTTCTTGACTCACCTCATACTCCCATGCAGATTCGAGTTTCTTCACTTCATTTGTGACGTTCTGAATGCTGTATTACATTCACAACTGATGTCCAACGGCCTCCTCTCCTGCAGTTGGACATCAGTTGTGAACATAATACAGCATTGAGAATGTCACAAATGAAGTGAAGAAACTCGAATCTGCATGGGAGTTACGAAGTATGAGGTGAGTCAAAAAACAACTAAACATTATTAAAATAAACCTCATATTGTTATTTCCTACCTACATAACTTAATCATTTTTAACTTTGTTTTATTGTCATTCATCTTATCTAATGTAAATATCCTGCTCAATCCTAACAACAGCACTATCATCATCATCTTGTATACAGTAGATATAAATAATAATAAAAGGTAAAGGTATCCCAATACAGGCCTCAGGAGGCCCTTGGGGTAAGAGGAGGTTAGGGCTCCCACTTTTCTGGTCAATTGGCACTTGATGTCAGCCCTGCTTGAAGGCCATCTTTACACCCAGAACAAGCATCAGGTACTCGTGTCCATTAGAGGCTGAGTCGACCCCAGGCCATAGTGCCGCCAGAAAGTTTGGGTCAGTTTAAAAATCCTGACCCCAATGGGATTCGAACCCTTGATCTTCTGGCATGTAGCGCAGTGCCTTAACCACTACACTACAGCATGCCCCAATAAATAATAATAATAATAATTATTATTATTATAAACCTGGAGAACTCCTGGATGAGCTGCTGAAATTAATATTTATCTTATGTTATTAGTAACTTATTTTTATCATAAGTGAATTTTGCATTTCTTATATTGTTTTTCTTGTCCACTGCTGTAGTCTTGAAGTAGCATGCTACCTTGTCATGCAGTGGGCCCTGCTTTGATCCCCGGTCAGGACAAGTTTGCTACTACTACTACTACTACTCTTGGCACGACAGGCCTAGAAGGCCCTTAGCCTACCATCTGACTGCTGGCCTCAAATCCACATATGTCAATCGCAGAGGTAGATCATCAGCCAGTGTAGGGGTGACATGTGGTCAGCATGTCGGGTCCCCCAGCCATTACAGCTGCTTTTCTCAACCTGGACAAGTTTCATAGGTGAGACTTTTTCCTCATATTTAAGATAAATGTCGGGAAACTTTAAGGCCCATCTGGTCATCATTGTCTTATTTGCCTCCTTAGTTTAAGCCCTCTTCTGGTGCATAATCACCAACTTTCATATCATCAGGTTAGTATAATCCCATCTTCCAGGTGCCCCAACCTCAGACCTCAGAAGTGGGTTACAAGTATGCCATGTCAGGAGAGATTACCAAAAATATTGTGATGACAAACTGATGGCATTGATTAAAAAATATTTCTCTTTTGTTTCAGAACTTAAAAAATCTTTATATGCAATATTTTCTCAGTTTGGTGAAATATTAGATATTGTAGCACTTAAAACTTTAAAGATGAGAGGACAAGCATTTGTAATTTTCAAAGAAATTGCAAATGCTACAAATGCTTTGCGATCCATGCAAGGGTTTCCCTTTTATGATAAACCTATGGTAAGTACAAACCAAATATTTTTTTCATTCATTTTTAGAGATTGAATTTTAAATTGTAGGAATATCTTAAATGCATAATCTATTTTAAAATAACGACTTGATTTTCCCATAGAGAATTCAGTATGCAAAATCAGATTCAGATGTCATTGCAAAAATGAAAGGTACTTTCTCTGAGCGTCCAAAGAAGATGAAGAGAGTAGTACCAACGATAGAAGAAACAGCGTTAGACTCCAAAAAGGCTAAGAGAAAAGCTGCAAAAGAACAAGCTCGTCAACTGAATCCATCTGGAGCTTCGCCCACTGTACAACCAGTTTCACATGTTGGAGGTTATGGTCCGGCTTCTGGAATGCAGCCAGGTATGTAAAAAAGCTCATCCATGAAGACAACAGATTTAATTTATATCCAGACATAACTATTTGCAATATGAAGTGAATAATATGCATGATAAATAGTTGTGTATGTTGAACACACTTCAGAGATTTTCATTCTCAACTCAGGTATCAACTTGACTAATATTGAGAAATATTCTTCAGAAAACTTCAGAATAGATTACTCGCTTACTCAATGAATTTTTTTTAAGTTCTACAGAATCACAATGTACATGCCCAAACACATAATATCCACCAGATGGCAGGACATATCTGTGAAATTGGTATGACCTACCTTCAAAATAAATTCCCAAACATATTTATAAAAAATACTTGTACTCTCCCTTCCTACCTAATTAAATAAATCACATACATATTATTTAATAAATTACAAACTAATCTGGTGTACACCAACTTGCTCATCGTAACCTAACAAAATGAAGTGAATTTACTAAAATATGTTTTGGAATTAATTGCAAATGTTGATCACACCAACAGATATGTCCTGCCATCTGGTGGAAGTTAAATTAATTGTTTTCGCATGCACACTGCAATTCTGTAGAACTTAGAAATATCACAATTTGCATTTTATTTATTTATATACAGAATTTTAATGTCTACATATATTTCTGTGCCTAAAGTTTTATTTTTCTTCTCCACTCGTCTCTCTTCATCCAGTCCTCTCGCTCTCATTCCAGTTCTTATTTCCTGCATTCACAAGTTTCGAGGTCTTCCTCACCTCCTTTTTCCAGGTGGACACCATTCCAATGTTTTCCTGGGTAATCTTTCTTCTTGCATTCGTCTTACATGCCCATACAAATTTAATTGCTTATACCGTATATAATCTACTATTGAATAACCAAAAATCCTAAAAAAAAAAACAATATTGGTTATTCAATAGTAGATTATATACGGTATAAGCAATTAAATTGGTATGGGCACGTAAGACGAATGCAAGAAGAAAGGTTACCCTGGAAAACATTGGAATGGTGTCACTTAATAATTGTAAAATATGTTTTATGAATCCTTGCAAAATGTTTAAAACAACTACAAAATGTTATTAAAAATGTATGTAGTGCAACAGTATCATGAGAATGTTGTATGGAAAAGTATAGAGTAACCTATTCTGCAGTTGAGCCAATTCTTCTCCATATAGTCTCCTATCCCTGTTCTGGGAGTAGAGTTTTTAACAAAAAGTTTCATCTATCTTGGTCATTCCATGTCTTCTCTTCCATCCATTCAACTCCTCATTTGTTGACATTCTTCTTAACTTGTTCTTCCCATCTATATCTCAGCCGACATGTTGGTCTATTTTTCCTAATCTAAATTCCAGTGCTTGGTTTAGTATCATTCCAATATTCATTCTTTTATGTGGTCATACCTTTTTTCCACTATCTTCCATTTCATCTTGTATTTTATCCAATGTAAAAATTGCTTTTATTTTAGTGTTGTGTATTTTATCTTGCCTGGGTTTTCGTAGCATGGTTCTTAAAAACTTCATTTGGTCCTTAAATCCTTCTTTGTTACTGACCACATTTTGGCTCCATAAATTAATATTGGTTTTAAATGTTTTATACTTTTCTTTACAGTTCAATGGTATATGTTGATCCCACAGTTGGTTTTTAATTAAATTTGGCACTACTTTGATTCCTACTGCTTATTTCTTTTCTAATTTTGCTTTCTTTATTAACACCACTTGCTGAATAAACAAACTCTTCAGCTTGTTTAATGTAGTGTCCTCTGCATTTAATTTTTTTTTTTCTGCTGATTTTTCTCTTACCATCATTATTCTTTCATTTCTTCATTGATTTTTAATCCATATTCTTTAAAGGCAAATAATGAGAAATTGTTAGATCTAGAGTAAGTTTGGTTGGTTAACAAACTCTACCTGCCACTAATTTTGAACCATAATCACATGACATTGTAGGAGAAAAGCTACTCGGTGCTTCAAAATTATAACCATAATACATTAACATAACTAACTCACTGGCTCTATCGAACCCATAGGTTCATGGCCACGTGGACAAGCTCTCCATACATTCCTTTCCTGAGCTAATGTTTTCCAATCATCCCCTGTATAATATACTTCCCTCAAATCATGGATAATGTTATTCTCCCACCTCATTCTTGTTCTACCAACTGGATGTTTTCCCTCTGGTTTTCCTACAAGAAGCTTCCATGCACCTCTTTCATCCCCCATTTGTGCCACATGTCATGCCCATCGCAGTATACGAGACTTATCTCTTCTTATTGTATCTGGCTTCCTGTACATATCATGTAGCTCACTATTATATAGTTTCCTCCATTCACCTGTCTGTTCATGTCTTTTTGGTCTAAAATTTTCCTAAGAACTTTATTCTCAAATACTTGTAATCTTCTTTCCTCCCTTAAACTAAGAGTCCATAATATATGGCATGATAATAAAGTCAATTTCACTATCTTTCGTTGCAATAAGAAGTTAATAATACTCCTTTAACAAGAACTATTTTTTGTTTAGACTATCTGTAAAATATGCTTATGATGAAAGTTAAAAATTAATTGTACCTGTTGGTAGGAGCCGTCTAACTCAACTTTGTTAAATATTATATATAAAATTAACTGGCGCGCTTTGGGAAGTTATCTTCCATCTTCTGCAGGTTGAGTTTCCGCTATTTGTTGTTGTTGTGTACGGTGGTGTTTACTTCAACTGTTTTTAGCAGCAACTGACTTGTTTTTGACAATCTCTCGTCAAATTTACCAGCAAAGTGCTCTAACAACTGAGAAAAACTGAGGGAAATTAATGTCTAAAGAAGTTAAATAATTGTGCACTTCCCTATAATGGTACTATGGGATGAGGAACCACCCTCTGTTCCTTTTCTCAAAGGGCAGACTTCAACATTTTGGCGGTCAGAGTCCATTAACTGACCAAATGCACTATAGTTTTGCAAAAATGAGTGTATAGACAATGGATGGGCAATCACTGTCAGGACTCGATTTGAGTTCAAATATCAATCGAGTGACTGTGCGCTGAACGTTGAAAAATGGCTTATGTTTACATCTATGCCACTGGTTGGAGAACTTTGAGTCACAGGTTGTATAACCTGTGGCATGTATTAATATCAAAATGATCAATAAAATATATCCAAGTTGATAACTGTTGTTGTCATCATCAAAGATTAATATTAATTTATTGTTAAAATAAACATGCAAAAAATTTTGATTTGAAAAAAAATCTAGTTGATGAAGTGGAAAAACTGCACTTAAACTAGCGTGAAATATTTTCAAAGTCCTATAGAACAACAGTGTGCATGCACCAGAGTTTATAGAGTCAGTGATAACCCACAATCGAACCATATATCGATTATCATCCTCGATTACTATCCGTCGCTATGAAATTTAAATGACCAATATTTGCAATAAATTCCCAAATCTATGTTAAAAAATATATCAATAATATTAAAATTACCAAATGTTTATTAAAAATGAGTGTACACTTACTTATCACTCCCTAACGCTGATCCAACTAGTGATAACACAAAACAGCGATAAAAAATCATAGACTAATTAATATACTCTGTGGAGAAAATAACAGTTAGCATCACAATATTGTCTAACAGTGTCATAATATTGTGATTTGCATATTTAAATAAATACTTAAAAATTGTTTAATAATGTTATAAAAATTGTTTGAAAAAGTTTAAAATATTAAATAATGTTAGTAAATACAGAAGAAGAGCTATAATTTACAACAATATAACTGAAAAATCAAGCGTTAGTAGAAGTGCAGTGAGCCGATGAAGCTACTTTGTTCCTAGCATATGTGGATTGATGTTTATGCCATTGTTAGATTGTACTAATATTTCATTTTTCTATCATTTGATTCCTTGTTATTCAATACTGTCCAAATGGCCACGGTCTATTATCCAATTTATTTGCTATGTTCAGAGCTCAGGTTTGAACTGTACATATGTAATCCGAGATTTGTTTTATACAATACAACAAAGTTGTAATCTCAGTCTATTTTCTCAGCTTGGTTCTTAATTAATCTCGGTCATCTGTCTTTATACAACCAGGCCTAATAGTAATAAACAAAGTGTTAATTTTTTTGTTGTGCTAATAGCAAAATATTAGAAAAATAAAGGAAATTGTTTGAATTTTGCAGTTTCTTCTCTTGTATCTACAACAGTACCAGAGCAACCACCAAACCAGATTCTGTTTCTTACAAATCTTCCTGATGAAACTAATGAAATGATGCTCTCCATGTTGTTCAATCAGTAAGTATTTTTTTTAATATTCTGATAAGTTTTTTCTTAATTGGTTTCAAACACACACTACATTCTTGTACTCTTTGATGTGAAATGAACTTATGCTAAACCAAATGTGAATAAAAAAAAGGGGAGAAATTTCATATCTCACTTCATAAAATATACTTTTCTCACCTGACATGCATTGAAACATTAATAAATGATTTTGAAAGTTTATTAAAAATAAATCCCATCACAAATAAACATTGCTCTAGTATCCATATACATTGATCAACAAACAACAAAATCTCACGGAAGGACTGTGTTGAGATTTAGATATAAATGGGACATGACTGTTTGGCTGCCCAACTGTACAAAATTAAAATTTATAACTCGGAGGAATGCACAATGTACAGGACACCAGGAAAATCTATGAATGCTGACCATCTCCTCATATGTAAGAAGCTAGGAACAAAAAAATGTGATATTGCCAAATTTTGCTAGGATGCAAGATTTTTAATGAGCCAGAACCATACAAAAGGGAGGTCATAGGATGAAGAAGGAAATATGATGTTTTGAAACCTCATACATAGTGTCTGTAACTTTCCATTATTTTTTTTATAAAATTGTACCTGGATTTCAGTCGTCCTTAACTATAACTTTGTTCAAGGTCTTTTGGAACACATTCTATCTTCAGTTGCTGATATATGATAAGTAAAGACCGGATGTTAGGGAAAGTGCCTATAGTTATTTATTATAGATATTGTAAAAGTGACTTCATATAAGTTCATACCAACGATCCTAGAGTTGTTTTCCATGAAGTTCATTTTGCCTATAAATGCCTATTTCAGCTTATAATGCCTATTTGCAATTTTTTCTCAAAATTAACTCCGTATTTCAATGAAATCAATTGAAACGAAAAAACTTCATGACATATCATTTCACAGAAATTTTCAAGTGTTCTTTTTATAAATTTCCTTAGAATATTTTAGGATAAGGGTGGCAATAACCCAATAACCTAGCAGGTATGTGGGTTCCCCTTCAATGCACTCCCGTTAGGTAAATATATTTTTCCACCTCATGCATTCCTGTTAAGCGAAATAGCCCTAGGCTATGTCCCATTGTATTATGCTCCGGCTCTAAGGCTTGGAGAAAAGTTCTTTGCTGCTTTTCAATATGAACATTGCTGAGTGACAAATAGGGTAGATGACTCAAGCTTTCTTTTTCTGTCTCACACCTGGTGCTGAAACTTTAGGTGACTGGCAATATTTTTTTTGATCTTGGTAACACTGAATCCAGTCTGCAGTCCTCATTCACAGACAGGTGCTTCAAAGACAAAGTGGTAGGCAAGTGTATATGGTTTTTTTTTTCCCCCCTTTAGAACAGTTTTTTTAAGGAACCTAAAGAGCGGACAACAGTAAAAGACAAACTGACCAATTTCGTGAAAGAATTTGGTGCAGAAATATTCTCAGGTGACAGTTCTGTTCTTTGTAAAAAGGCAAAACAAATTCCAAAAGCATCTCTGATATTTTCACATGCTATTGATAGCATATGTTTATATTCTTAACATAAGACTGTAAAAAGTTATGTTGTCAATTTTTCGTAAGAGCCTATTTTGAATTTTTTAGTGCCTATATTAATGATTTTTAGTGCCTTTTTGCCTGCCTATTTTGAAATTTTTAAGTGCCTAACATCCGGACTCTAATGATAAGAATATCTGCAGTATTAGTTAAGGACGACTGAGATCTCAGATGCAGTTTTAAAATTCTAACCTTTTATGCATACTCACAATGGACGACTACCCTTACCTCTTCCTTAGATCACTCCTATATACCTTGATATTCTCTTGACCTTACCATATAGCTTCTCTAATTTTGTCACGGTTGTACATGTTTCTTAAAGATAATATGCATCTGCAGTCGGCTGTGGTGGACTAGAGGTTATATTTCTTACCTCTGGTACTAAGGATCGTGGATTCAAACCGGGCTTGTAGTCGATGGATTTTTTATGATGGAAAAATCCAAGGAGCAAGTCCTCCTGGAGGGACTTTCAGATGTGGATCCTGAGTCGTAGGATTTTCAGGCTCGTAAAAGATCCTTAATCCTGAATAAAGAGGCCTCTAAGCAAAATTTACCAACCTCCTTTATCATAAGTAATGCCACGAGTGATCTCCAATGTATCTAGAGAATTTGGATATCAAGAGTGGCATTTGTTAGGACTATTTAACGAATAAAATTAAGCCGTTTACTCACAAATCATTATTTAACTATAGTCATTTTAAAATATGTATATATTTAATGTAAACGGCAATGTTTGAAAACAAATGTGAAACGATTGGTATGCTTCATTTGCTTCTTTTGTTCATCACTGCAACCAGATCTTATTATATATTTCCAAAGGTTCACAATGTTGTAAGAATGCACCCTAGTGGAGAAATTTATAACCAATATTCTAGGTATTAATTAATGTCTGATGTCTATGCTATGGGGGGCACGCCGTAGCGTAGTGGTTAAGGCACTGAGCTACAAGCCGGAGGGTCGAGGATTCAAGTCCCGTTGGGGTCAGGATTTTTAAACTGACCCAAACCCTCTGGCGGCACTATGGCCCTGGGGTCGACTCAGCCTCTAACGGAAATGAGTACCAGATGCTTGTTCTGGGGTAAAGGCGGCCGTCACGAAGGGCTGACAACCTGGCTGACATCAAAGTGCCGATTGTCTAGAAAAAGTGGGAGCCTTAACCTCCTACTACCCCAAGGGCCTCCTGAGGCCTGTTCGTGGGATCACTTTACTTTATGTCTATGATATAAATATGTCAATTATATTTTTCTGCAATGTCATTTCCAGCAAAATAATTCGTTTAAGAAAGTGCAAACAGTGGTTTCCTTTTTTGTGGTATAATCAATTGTTACAAATATTTTTATATTATCTCTCGCATTCGCTTACTGTTGACATTCATGCACTATATATACAATCTGGTAGTCGTATTTCTTAGAGAGTCAGTCACTGCAAAATAATACTATGACCTATTCAGAATGTTAAAAAGGAGGTGCTTTCTTTATTATGATAAACATTAGTTGGTAAATCTTAGGCAAAACATAACTGTGATTGGTTGTAAATAAAAAATAATTGAAATGTGATTGGTCATTGACTCCCATTTGGGGCATGAGTTAAATAGTCCTAGTAATAAATTAAATTAATATTAAAGTACACAACTAAATTATTGTAATCAAATGGTAAAGAGAAACATTTATGCCTGAACCGGGAATCGAACCCCGAACCTTCAGCTTTCCATGCTTGCTGATGCTCTTAACCATTGAGCTAATTCAGGCTTCCTTCCCATCCAAGCATAAATCCTTCCTATAACTTACTGTCTTGGTCCCACATTCAAATGCTATGAATCATCATTCACAAATACACAATGAATGGCTTCTACCTGAAGAAGACATGAAGGGACTCCACATAGCTATAGCATTATTTATTAAATTAATATTAAGAAGCTAAAGCTGTTATATGATTGAAATAAGTATATTAACACATTCAGTACCGTAAACCAGTTAAGGCATTTAAAGAGACTATCGTGTATGTGGCCGTCGGTCAGTTAACTCGCTTTAGAGCGGGCGCGAACAAACCACGTTTATATTTGGCGCCTAAATATTGTTGGCTTAGTATGTCTTGGAGATCATAGATGGCATGTAAATGTACATTTTCTATTCCCGTTTGACACGTTTAACCTTGGTGAAACCCCTTTTGTTTTTAAAACAAACAACACATGGAATTTGTTCACCCAAACTTGCTCCAATGCAGTCGTATATGTTTCTCGTTATCGCGCTGTTGTTTGTGCATGAGTGAAACCATGGCGGAAGAAAAATATCTCACTGAAGAAGAATTAGTGAATATTTTGTATAATGATGATTCAGGTGATGAACTGATTCCTCAATTAGAAAATTCACAAAGTGAAAGTGAAGATGAACTTCCACTTCCTGAAATTGATATGCCGATACCATGTGATGTCAATCACCCACGTTATTACACCATCAAATCCTACTAGGATATCTCCTTTAGGCATGTACAAAATTTGAATTCTCTAGGACTAATAGTTTGTGAATAATGGTCCAGTTTCTGAAGTGCCACGAAAAGGGTAGCTGGGGTATTTAAATGGCTGGCCTGTGGGTTTAAATGCCCTGCTCAGTGCCTGGTACTGAATGTGACACAACTGAATGTGTACACAACTGAATTATTGTAATCTCTTTACCATTTGATTACAAGTCCTAGTAATACCTTAGTTGCCTACTAGATGTCTCACGGGGCACGCCGTAGCGTAGTGGTTAAGGCACTGAGCTACAAGCCGGAAGGTCGAGGGTTCAAGTCCCGGTGGGGTCAGGATTTTTAAACTGACCCAAACCTTCTGGCGGCACTATGGCCCTGGGGTCGACTCAGCCTCTAACGGAAATGAGTACCAGACGCTTGTTCTGGGGTAAAGGCGGCCGTCACACAGGGCTGACATCAAGTGCTGATTGTCCAGAAATAGTGGGAGCCTTAACCTCCTACTGCCCCAAGGGCCTCCTGAGGCCTGTAGTGGGATTACTTTACTTTACTTTACTAGATGTCTCACTGGGTATGTTGACCGCTTACCATTTGTGACATATTTCAGGAAAAAAGCTTATCTAAAGTAACTTGGTGTAGTATCACCTAACTAAGGAGAGGCTAAGTGCCAACATTGGGCTGTTATGCCATTGTAGATAGATAGAATATGTATTTATACCGATCCTCTGTACTGTCATATGTAGAAGAATGTTCACACTATTTTTAGTTTAAATATCAAATGTGTGAGTCTATATGTTTCAATGTACCATCATAGGTATGTATTGACGTAGATCATCATAGGTATTAAGGTAGAATATTTTTTATCACTCACCTCATATTGTTCTTCTTATTTGATTATAAACTAGTTTTGGAACATAGTTTCTGTTCCATCCTCAGTATCGTCACGACCGTTGTTCTGTCGTCTTGAAGAGCTGTCCTTCTCTCCTTCCATTGGCTGACTGAAAAACCTCGAAACCAGGTCATTCTCACCGGGAAATTCAAAGTTCATTAATTTCTTCTTTTCGCTCTTTTGAATGTAGACTGTTTGGGAAAAGATCTACATTCAAAAGAGCAAAAAGGAGAAATTAATGAACTTTGAATTTCCCGGTGAGAATGACCTGGTTTCGAGGTTTTTCAGTCAGCCAATGGAAGGAGAGAAGGACAGCTCTTCAAGACGACAGAACAACGGTCGTGACGATACTGAGGATGGAACAGAAACTATGTTCCAAAACTAGTTTATAATCAAATAAGAAGAACAATATGAGGTGAGAGATAAAAAATATTCTACCTTAATGAATATACCTCATTGTGAGAATTCCTAAAATAAGTCATCATAGGTATATTTATACATTTTAACAGACCTCATAATTTTCAGGCTAGAACAATCACAATATGATGATGTTTTGTTTTGTTTTTCAGGTTTCCTGGATTTAAAGAAGTTAGGTTAGTTCCAAATCGTCATGACATCGCTTTTGTGGAATTTGAAAATGAACTACAATCAGGAGCTGCTAAGGACGCTCTACAGGGATTCAAAATTACCCCGTCACATGCAATGAAAATATCTTTTGCCAAGAAGTGAACACAAATAAGGTGTATATTGTTCAGTGAAAGTTTTTGACATCCCATGAATTATTTGCTGTAAACTTTGATCTTTGAATATCATCACTTGAGACTTCAAACTAGTGAAATGTTAATATTTGAGTTTGTATTTTTTAACATTCTTATGCTAATGGCTTTGTTGCCAAGGCCCGGCATTTGAAAACAAACAACAACACATTCTTGTTGGACGATTGTTTCAAAGCTATTGCTCCATCTTCAGCTTGTTGAACATTGGAGCAATAGCTTTGAAACGATCGTCCAGCAAAATAAACATATGAGGTATGAATGTTAAAAAATACAAACTCAAATATTGAATTAAACCTCATAATGTAACTAATAATGATTTTAAAATAATAAAATGTTATATACTCAACTCAAAATAAAAAATTTATCAATTTATATTAATATTTCATATTTGTAGGAAATATCAGTTAGAATGCACTGACAGTGTCGCTTAAATGCGACAGAACTATAGTCTGCAGAATATAATAAAATGTGAGGTGAGTCAAAATAACTAACTCATTATATTTATATTAATGAATGGGTTGGAGAAGATGCTTTAACATCTCACTTCATAAAGTTGTGTGTCTTCATGATACCGGTTTCAAAAGTATAGTTTTTACTTCCATCTTCAGTTAAATCCCAACTGTCGAAATTTTGCCATTATCATCATCTTCTGAACTGCCATCCGGTGTTGATTTTACGAACTTGGAGATCAACTTATTCTCATCTGGAATATCAAAATTCATGGCTTTTTATATATTCTTCTGAATGTACAGGGTGTTCCATTCAAACCTCTCACATTTTAATTAATCATAACCAACAAAGTATGTGGAATTATGAAACGAGACCAGTATTAAACAAAACAGAAGAATTTTCATTGCCACACACTAAAACACCTCTATGTGTGCACCATTAGTAGCACGAACAAGTCTGTATTCGATTTTGTGCCACGTTCTGTCCAACATGTCCATTGGTACTGTTGCAATTGCGTCAAGGATACGGGTTTGTAAATCATGATCTTGTACTGGAGTTGCAAACACACGATCTTTTACATTCCATTGGAGTGATGTCTGGCATATGTGGTGGCCAGCAAATTGGTCTGCCGCATCCAATCCACCTATCTGGGAAGGATTCTTTGAGTGAATTCTGAACATCCAGGCTCCAGTGTAGTGGGGCTCCATCTTACTGTAAGATTACTTGGGGTTGCGGATCAGCTACTTGGGGGTACAATAACTGTTCCAACACGTCTTGGTATACTGGGCCAGTTATTGACTTCTCATGGAAGAAAAAAGGACTTATAATCCTGTTCTTCATCAGGCTGCACCAAACGTTTACTTTTCGGCTCTCCCGGACATGTTCACAGTAGACATGAGGATTTTGCGTACCCCAGTTCCTTACATTGTGCCGATTAACAAATCCTGATACATGGAACGTTGCCTCGTCAGAAAACAAGACGTTTCCAAGAAATTGAGGGTCCTTGTCAATATGATCCAGCATTTGAATAGTGAATGCCTGTCATCTAGCTTTATTTGTTGAACAATTTGCACCTTGTAGGGGTACAAATGAAGCCACTTATGAAGCACTCGATGCACATTGAAATGCCGGGAAGCTTGATGAATTGATTTTTGTGGACTTCTCTGAAATCCTACTCTAATTTCTTCAATCTTTTCTTCTGAAACACATGTACGAGCACCTCCTGATTCATTTTTAAGAATATATATATATCTTTTTCAACTGTCAATTCCAAATGTTTAAAAAGTTTAGTTTCTCTTCCAATTTTATGATTCTCTAGCAAACTAAGAACTCTAATTGCCGACTTTTCAATTTCACCATTTTTTAATATTTCTGAAGTGTTCTTTTGTATGAGTCTCTAATTTCCTTTTAGTTTTTCATATACTACTACAGTCATTAAGTTCTGAGACTTTACGCCTGGAGGGTAGGCACCCACAAGGATCTGGATGTCTCACAAGATGTCAATAACTTGGCATACACTTAAACAGAACCACCTCTGCAAAATAGTCGCCGTTGGCCATTATGCATGTTTGCCAACGTTGGTGTAGCTGCTGGAAGCACCACTGAAAGATGTTGGCAGGAAGGTCCCGTATGACATCTCTTGTGGCAGTCATGACCTCTTCAGAAGAATGAAATATATGCCCATGTAGGATTGCTTTCATGTGAGGAAAGAGAAAAAAATTGCATGGTGCGAGATCAAGTGATTATGGAGGGTATGGCAAAACTGTCACCTGTTACCTTGCAAGTTCCTCTTGGACAAGGGCAGAAAAATGTGTGGGGGCATTGTCGTATAGCAATAATCAATTCTTTGTACGCCAAAGCTGAGGTTGCTTATGGCAAATTGAATTGCGTAAATGGCCAAGGATCTCTTTGTAGCGGGTTTTGTTTACAGTTGCACCTTCTGATATGGATTCCATTTGAATCAAAAAACAGTTCAAGCATCACCTTGCATTTGATCTGTTGTGTCATGGTGATAACGGCATTTTCCAGATGGCAGATTGTCGTTTCAGTTGCGGATCATAAAGTAAATGCCATGTTTTGTCTCCAGTTCTTATCCGGTTGAGAAATGTTGGTTAATCATCAGCACTACTGATGAAGTTGCCACAAATTGTCATGCAGTCATCACGTTGGTCTTGTGACAGGATTCGTGGCACACCGTGCCTGGTAACACGAGACATGTTCAGGTCATGAGACAGAATTTTGTAGCAAGTACCTTGGCTGACCACTACTGCTGCTGCCAGATTGTCTACTGATTGCGAGCGGTTAGCATACATCAACATTACTACTTCTTTGATCTTGCGTTTAGTTTGAATTGTTTGTGGCCGACCAGTACACACATCATCTTCCAAACTGTCTCTTCCTTACAAAAAAACATAGGTACCACCTAAACATAACACTGTGATTCAATGCATACTCACGTAAACTTGCTGCATCATTTGAAACGTTTTGGGCAGTGGTCTTGCCTAATTTCTGACAGAACTTGATGTTGCTCTAACTGTGACATCTCGAGTTCCGACATGTGCATTCAAATCACCATCACACAAAGACCTTAGTTCTGCTTGCAGTGTATGCACTCAATTGTCTCTTGCTGGAACGAGAGACTAACTAACAAGGTACCATACCACGGTGCCACCTATGCACTATAGTGCATCACAGCGCCACTATGCACTCAGTCTCAAAACTTAATGACTGTACCACGCATATACTTAATTGCAATCATTGCAACTAATTTCATAAATTCCAGATTTTTTGCTATCTGGGACATTGATTTTCTTATTAGTTATTAGTAGATTATCCAGACTAAATTTGTTAAAATTTGATATTACATTAGTCTGGATAATCTACTAATAAGAAAATCAATGTCCCAGATAGTAAAAAAATCTGGAATTTATGAAATTAGTTGCAGTGATTGCAGTAAAGTATATATATAGGAAAAACTAAAAGGAATTTAGAAACTCATACAAAAGAGCACTTCAAAAATATTAAAAATGGTGAAATTGAAAATTTGGCAATTGTAGCTCATAGTTTGTTAGATAATCACAAAATTGGAAGAGAAGCTAAACTTTTGGAACATTTGGAGGAATTTGACAGTTTTGGAAAATATATACATTCAGAAGAATAAATATAAAGCCATGAATTTTGATATTCCCAACGAGAATAATTTGATCTCCAAGTTTGTAAAATCGACACCAGATGGCAGTTCAGAAGATGATGTTGATGGCCAGTTGGAATTTGACTGAAGATGGAAGTAAAACTATACTTTTAAAACCGGTATTGTGAAGACACACAACTTTATGAGGTGTGATGTTAAAGCATTTTCCTCAACTCATTCATTGATGTAAATACCTCATAGTGTTAATGTTTTATTTTAGGGAGTAATGTTTTGAGGTTCTTTTAATCAAGTTTTTTGAGTCTGTACTATCTTACCTCAATTTAATGTTGATTTGTTCTCGAACATGTTATGATTAGAAGACTAATCGAAGCATGTTCGAGAACAAATCAACATTAACCCATCAGCATGGAAAGACATGACATGTACGCGGGATGAATTCATCTGCTGGTGCGGAGATATGTGACATGTACGCAATCTGCACACTGCTTTAAACTGTTATCTAATTTTTACGTTAACTATTTCCCATTTATAGAACTATGATATAGATACTTCAATAATAATAATAATATTAGCTTTATTTTACCTGGCAGAGTTAAGGCCTTAAGGCCTTGTCTGCCACTCAAAAAAATACAAAAAAAAAATAGTCTTACATCTAAATTACAATATACATAAATGATTACATGTTATAAATAGACAACAGGTAACTGTATAAGCGTGACTTAAAGGTGCCAAGTGTGTTTTTATTAGTACATTATTCGATGACGTCATTAAGGAACATTTTAAAACAATTTTAGTTTTAAGTTGTTCTTGTGTCTCCTGACACTTTCTTACATTTATAACTTCATAAAAGATTTTTGTGTTATGCCCTCGTGTCAGCTGTAAACTCCAAGAACAAACTGGAATGTTATATTGACCAATAAATGGTCAGTAAGCCTTTTTTTTTATTTTTTTTTTCAAAGAAAGAAAATCCGTGTTTCATTCTGTGTTTAGTTCTTGGTGATCTTGTCTAGCGTTTACTAAGGAAATGGCGAAAAATTTATCGAGTTCCGAAATTGAGAATCTTTTAAATTCTTGTTTTAGTGATTCAGAAGAAAGTATATATTAAACAGTACCAACTAAATTGGAAACACCATCTTGAAAGAATGAGTTCAAATCGGATCCCCAAAGCTGTTTATAATTATATACCAAGAGGACGAAGATCACTGGGCTGTCCTATGAAATGCTGGAGGGAAAATTTTCTATAGGATCGTAACAGGCCTTGGCCTAATACTTGGAAGGAAGAAGAAGAAAGTGTTTTTGATTTTGAGAGACGAATCTGAACTAAGTGACTTAGCAGTGGCAGAAGCATAAGTGCAATCCGATTTGGAATGTGATTCAGGTGAAAATACAATAGCAGATCAGGTGGAAGGGGTTGAAATATTTACATGGGAATCCATGTGTAATTACGTCCCAAAACGTGAAACATTCACTAATGTGTTTGGCCCACAGAGTGTTGCAAGAAATGTTAGTAGTGTGGTAGAAGCATTCAAACTTTTCTTCACTCTTGAACTTGTCAGCATGATTGTTACAGAGACTAACCATTATGCAGACCATAACGTGAAATCTCGGGGGTATGCTTTTCTCATTTCGATCCAGAGTGAGAGAATGGACCCCTGTGACACTTGATGAAATATATGTTGCTTTAGCACTATTTATGTTGATGGGAATAGTGCAGAAACCTACTTTTCACTCTTTTTCACGAAATTCGACAATAGCCACACCCATATTTGGTTCTGTTATTAGTCGTTCAAAATATCTGTGCAGGCGGAAGAATTGAGAAGCTCTCTTTGTTGCTACACGTGACGTTATCTAAGGCAGTGTACACTGTCAGCGTCCCACTCCCCTCTGTACTCATAGATAGCAGTGTCACGTGGTCTATTCCTGCATAAACACGACTGCAGTGCCCTCCGTCAACAACTGCGCTTGCTCCTTGAACGGGTAATATGTCCTTGGACAGATTTGAATCTATTTACAAATTCCTTCATTTAACAACAATGTCAAAATTCACTACCTATGACGGCCCAAAAAAGTTATTTCCGATTTATCCCTTAGTACAGCACCTCAACAAAATATTTCAATCGACAAATCCCTTACATTATGGAAAGGACGTCTATCATTCATTCAATATCTACTGCTAAAATCATAAAAATTCGGAATTGAAACTTTTGTACTCTGTGACCACTGGCTATTTGTGGTCATTCATTGTTTATACAGGTCCTGCGCCGTAGCCGAGTGGTTAAGGCAGGAAGCCTTGGTGCAGAGCTACGGGACTTGCGCTGGTTCGACTCTCCATGGGGGAATAAATTTTCTCATGGTATTTCGGACAGTATGGGACCGGTGCCCACCCAGCATCGTGATGCAATTGGGTAGCTACAATAAGTAGCGGCTCCAGGTTGAGAAAACCAGCTATAACATGCTGACCACATGTCACCCCTACACTGGCTGATTATCATCTACCTCTGTGATTGACACATGTGGATGTGAGGCCAGCAGCCGGCTGGTAGGCTAAGGGCCTTGTAGGCCTGTCGCACCAGGAGGTTTATTGTTTATACAGGCAAGGACACAATATTGGATTCTAGTTTGACATCAGGTGTTGCGAGTAAAACTATGGCTATTGTATTTCAACTTATGGAACCATTACTAGGAAAAGGGTATACACTGTGGGTGGACAACTTTTATAATTCTCCGTCATTGTAAATGAAATTAAAATATTTTAAAACTGACTGTGTTGGGACTCTTTGACTAAATAGGAAACATGTGCCGAAGGAGAAAAAATTGAAAAAGGGTGAACTTATTTCACAACATTCAGGTCCAGTTACAGTTATGAAGTGGAGTGATGAAAAGAATGTGACAATGTTAAAGAGGGCACAATAAGGTGAAACCAGTGGTGAATGGCGACTACAATTACTTCATGGGAGGCGTGGATTTGAAAGATTAATTACTACAAGGTTACCTGATTGAGAGAAAAAAATGAATAAATGGTCCATGAAAATGTTTAAAAGACATTTGAACATATGCATACTAAATGCAGGTATTATATTCAAGCAAAACATTGACAATGAAAAGAAAGACAATTTGAAATTTAGGGTCAATTAAGTTGAAGGTCTCTTAGTTCAACGTGGTTCATGTATAGAAAGGAAAATTCCTGGAAGGCACACAAGCGATAATAATGTACCCAAATTGTTGGACATTTTTTGGAGAAGATTCCCTCACAGGGAAGAAGTCTAAACCACAAAAGAGGTTTGTATGTAATAAACATGGAAAGGGGAAAGAGTCCACTTACTGGTATCCTCCTGACTGCCAAGCTGGTTTATGCCTAAAAAATTGCTTTAAGATTTCACATTAAACTAAATTTCTAAAGTCCCCTTCTGCTCTGAGTTTTTTTTTTTGCAGAAGATCCTTCTCTTTGTGTAAATATTATGTTGTGTTGTTAGATAGTGTGCCGGTTCTCTGAATTCTTCAAAGAATTTGTTGTCTAATTCACTCTTTTAGTTATATGTGTGAACTATGTTGTTTTAATTATTTTTACAACTGTGGAATAAAAACCATTAACAGTCTACACGTAAAGAGATGTTATGTGAGTATTATAACATTTTTAATTTATTAAATGTTATATTAAATATACACCAAGAGGGAGTCTGAAATAATTTAAATTACTCAGGATCCTTTTAAATGTATTACTTGAATACTCACAATGGATGGCCAGATTTAAATCCCAGCGAAATCTCTTCCTGCAACAGGTTTTGACTGGCCACGTTGAGGGGTTAAATTAAGGTAAGACAGTACAGACTCAAAAAACTTGACCTCATAGAGTTACTTCCCACTTTAATTTTGATTATATTAACATTATTGAATTACAATTAACTCTATACAAAGTAAAATCTGTCTCCAGAATAAAATTTTAGAGAGATCTAATCAATTTAATTATCTTGGATATTATCTCTCTATCTGGGATGAAAAGGATATCCCTGAAAAAGTTACTAGTTATAATAAAAGTTTAGGAATTATTAATCAAGTTATGAAACCATCCCTTGTACAAAAAAACACCAGATTACGTTTATATAACACTTTGGCTAGACCAGTGTTGACCTATGGTAGTGAAGCATGGACACTAAAAAAACAACATGAAAGCAGAATAACGGCTTGTGAAATGAGATTCATGTGCAGAACAGCGGGTTACGCCAGATGGGATCGGAAAAGGAACACCGATATCTTAAAAGAATTGAAGACTACGCCAATTTTGGAATATATTAAACAGTACCAACTAAATTGGAAACACCATCTTGAAAGAATGAGTTCAAATCGGATCCCCAAAGCTGTTTATAATTATATACCAAGAGGACGAAGATCACTGGGTCGTCCTATGAAATGCTGGAGGGAAAATTTTCTATATCGTAACAGGCCTTGGCCTAATACTTGGAAGGAAGAAGAAGAAGACAACTCTCCGTTGTCCAGGGTAATTGGGGCATGAAACCATTGATCTGCAAATAATATTCAATTCAGGTACAATGCTATATTAGTGTAGTTTAACCCTTTAGGTGCCAGGAGCTGATTTGATCGGCTCTGACGCTCCTGTCCATTACCTGCCAGACAATATACTTAAACTACTTGCAAAGCCGATCACATCGGCAGATACAATTTAAATCTTTGACACAAGAGATTTTACCAGTGGCATGCAGAGGGTTAAGAACAAACTTGAGATAGTAATATGTAAATTAAATACATTCAGGCAAGTCAACTGAATCAGTTTTTATTGAGGAAAATTTTTGTTTCAACCGGGACTTGAATCAAAGACCTCCAGCTTTACACATTAGTAAACTTTCCACTTGTAATCCAGACTTATAGCGTAAAAATCCCATCGTAATGTGTTCTTGTTCTAGAAACATCCCAACAGTGTTGTGAATGATGTTTTTCTGGTACTGGGATGCAGGATTATAAGAGAGAAATATTTGTTTCAGGATAAAAATTTGCCTGAATAGCTCAAGTGGAAACAATGCCAGAACATAAAGCTGGGGTTCTTAGGTTCAAGTCTTTACTCAGGCAAAAAAAAGTTCTGTTTGAAAAGAACAATTATATGCACAAACTGGGGCTCAAACCCAGGTTCTCTTTAAAATTTGAATTATATTTGGGGATTTTAAATGCTAGATTGTGCACCAGATTCCTGCATTAAATTGTAAATCCCCCTAGAGTATATATGTTGAAGGTATGTATGTGGTACCGTTGATTTGTCCATCAGATAGGAATGTTAAGCCTGCCGGACCTTGTTGCTTTATGACAGGAGTAGGCTATGTCATTGGATTTACACTTAAACATGCACTCACCCTATACTCCTCTCTGTACACAATACAAGAATACTTCATATACGTAACATGGTCTACTGAAGTGGTACATACATTTAAAATAGACCACATTAACACCATCTATCCAATGCCAAAAAAATTAACAAATTACTGTTGTATTATGCAATTAGCAACCTGAGCTACATCAATGTTGCTCTTGGTGAGAAAAATTTATGAACATTAAGAAGAAAAGAAACTTGAATTTGACATAAAAATAATATATACATTTTCAAAAGAATGTTATGGATCCTGCAAATGTAGCTAAGAATCATGGGAAAACAGAATTACCAACCTATTGTTCTTTTAAAAAATTGAATTATATTTGGGGATTTTAATTGCTAGATTGTGCACCAGATTCCTGCATAAATTGTAAATCCCTCTTAGAGTACATACGTTGAAGGTATGTATGTGGTACCGTTGATTTGTCCGTCAGATAGGAATGTTAAGCCTGCCGGTCTTGTTGCATTAAGACAGGAGTAGGCTATGTGTCTTTGGATTTACACTTAAACATGCACTCACCCTATACTCCTGTCTGTACACAATACAAGAATTCTTCTTATACGTAAAGTGGTCTGCTGAAATGGTACATAGATTGAATATAGACCTCATTAACTCCATCCATCCATCCAGCGTGTATCTTGAAGCACGAAAAGTGCATTGGATGGCATTAGAAAACTCACACTTTAATTGGGGATTGTTAGTGAAATGATGCACTAATATAAGTTAGAAATGACAAAAATATTAACAAATTACTGTTGTATTACGCAATTAGCAACTTGAGCTACATCTATGTTGCTCTTGGTGAGAAAAAGTCATGAACATTAAGAAGAAAAGAAATTGGAATTTGACATAAAAATAATATATATCTTTTCAATAGAACGTTATGGATCCTGCAAATGTAGCTATGAATCATGGGAAAACAGAATTATCAACCTTGTGTTCTCTTAGAGTACATACGTTGAAGGTATGTATGTAGTACTGTTGATTTGTCCGTCAGATAGGAATGTTAAGCCTGCCAGTCCTTGTTGCTTTATGACAGGAGTAGGTTATGTGTCATTGGATTTACACTTAAACATGCACTCACACTATACTCTCTGTATACAATACAAGAATGCTTCATATATATAACGTCTACTGAAGTGGTATATAAATTTAAAATAGACCACATTAACACCTTCTATCCATCCAGCGTGTAACCTGAAACATTAAAAGTGCATTGGATGGCATTAGAAAACTCTCACAATTTAATTGGGGATTGTTAGTGAAATGATGCACTAATATAAATTAGAAATGCCAAATAAAATTAAATTACTGTTGTATTATGCAATTAGAACCAGAGCTGCATCTATGTTGCTCTTGTTGAGAAAAAGTTATGAACCTTAAGAAGAAAAGAAATTGGAATTTGACATGAAAATAATATATACATTTTCAAAAGAATGTTATAGGTCCTGCAAATGTAGCTATGTATCATGGGAAAACAGAATTACCAATCTTGTGTTCTCTTAGAGTACATACATTGAAGGTATGTATGTGATACCGTTGATTTGTCCGTCAGATAAGAATGTTAAGCTTGCTGGTCCTTGTTGCTTTAACGACAGGAGTGGTTTATGTGTCATTGGATTTACACATAAACATGCACTCACCTTATACTCCTCTCTGTACACAATACAAGAATACTTCATATACGTAAAGTGGTCTACTGAAGTGGTACATAGATTGAATATCCATCCATCCATAGAAATTCTGCCCAAAGGCAGGTCCTTCACTGCAATCATAGCATTTTCATGCTATGCTTGCAGCTTTACTAGGGAATTGTGTAGGTGTGGTAGCTTCCCATTGCTTTCCACACCGGTGAAGAATGATGATGATAATGATAACAGTAAGGATGATAATGATAAGGATGATGGCCATATGATTTCGGGGACCGTTTGGGCCTTAAAGTTTTCCCGACATTTGTCTTACAGGTGAGGAAAAACCTCACCCAGAAAAACTGCCCCGACCGGGGATTGAACCCGGGCCCGCTGCGTGACACCTCGAGACCACAGCGGTGGACTAGATTGAATATAGACCTCATTAACACCATAAAAAGTAACAAATTACTGTTGTATTTTGCAATTAGCAACCTGAGCTACATCTATGATGCTCTTGGTGAGGAAAGTTATGAACATTAAGAAGAAAAGAAATTGGAATTTGACATAAAAATAATATATACATTTTCAATAGAACGTTATGGATCCTGCAAATGTAGCTATGAATCATGGGAAAACAGAATTACCAACCTTGTGTTAGAGACTGGTCACATTTCCTCACTCGGTAACAGTTCATTTCCACCGGAATAGAGCTTTGTAATGTCCTGCAGCATCTGAAAACTTAAGATAAATTTCCTAATGTTCACATTATTCGTTTTTAAACATCTTAATGATGGACAAATTATATTTGAAAAGAAAAATATATACCTAGACTGGGGTTTGAACCCAGGTCCTTTGACTCTCTATGCCAATGCTCTATCCAAGTGGAGGCCTAGGTAGCTCACTTGGTTAGAGCATTGACATAGAGAATCAAAGGTCCTGGGTTCAAACCCCAGTCTAGGCGCATATTTTTCTTTTCAAATATAACTAACCTATCTAAATTCTACTCTAACCTACCCTAATTCAAGAAAAAATTATCAATACAGAACATAGTAACAAACTATGTTTTTAGATATTGCACTAGAAGACACAAAACATTTTACCACCAGTGTCATACCTTATCCACTCTTAGAATGATCCTAACATCAACAAACGCTAATTGTTTCCTTCTGCCATTCGCGTCACAATTACAGTCACTTTTGACAGGGAGATTGTCGGACAGATCTATTATTTATTCTGCTACACCTAATAATGTTCTTAATCCAACATTGAGGTCTCAATATGAGCTCTCAATTAAAATTACACTGTTATCCCTAAGGTAATTTAGTCTTTAAATCATACACAGCAACAGAAGACTTGACACTTTCAGCCTTTTTGTTTCTCGAGAACCGACTGAAGCATGACTCAAATGCATCACCCATATGTAATAAACTATTTTAAGTTGTAATTATTATGTATGTTTTAGAATATTTTGTATGTTTTGAATATTATTTTTATTCACGAACAATAAAAAGTATTTTCAGAGGACATATTTATAATTTAATAAAGGGAACTAGTTTTTTGCATACTTATTGCTTCTACAGCGTACGTCGGTATCCATAACCAATGAAAAGCGAGCAGGTCACATGGTTTTGTTTTGTCAAGGATCACTTTAAGAGTGGTCAACCTTTAGTTATGTAATCGATAGCATTAAATATAGTTTACAATCTGTGGCTGTATATATATAATTGTAGGCTTTCACGGCCGGCGTCTTGATCCATATTTGGTTCGTCTTCCGGGCTTATAGGCCGTGGTCTGGTTGTCTTCTTACTCGACGTTTCGTCTACTGCTGCGGTAGACATCATCAGGAGATACTGCGTGCTTTCTGTGAACTCCTCAACAGTCGGCTGCAGACTGGATGGTCGTTGGAAACTGTCTCTCTGTTTATAGCTAAACCCCGGGTGGAGGGGAGGTTTCCTGCGCGCACCGAGTTGTGCGCTGTATTGCCGTGTGCAGAAGTCATAGGCTTCGTTGTCGTGTTATGCAGTGCTGGGATCCAAATTTTGTTTATCTTCAAGGTTTCTTCTTTTTTGTTGAAGGAAATAATAAACTCATCAAGATTTCCTCACTGGATGAAGACATTAAACATAGGTTGTGCAAATCAGAAGCATTGCCACCTAGATTGTATGGATTACCTAAGATACACAAGGAAGGAACACCACTCAGACCTATTGTTTCGGCCATTGGTTCACCTACATATGAACTAGCCAAGTATCTCGCCTCACTGCTGAAACCATATATTGGTAAAACTGATACTTTTGTAAGAGACTCACACACACTTCATTGAAAAAATAGACACTATGAAACTCAAGCCGAATGACATAATACTAAGCTTCGATGTGGTTGCATTATCACTAAGGTACCTATCGGAGAAACTATGACATACTTACAAGAACTCTTCCTCCAGACATAACAGCGCTCTACAACATATGTCTCACAGAATCTTATTTTCAATGGAGAGGTATATTCTACGAACAAATAGATGGCGTGGCCATGGGAAGTCTATTAAGTCCCGTAATAGCAAATTTCTACATGGAAAAATTTGAAAAACAGGCTTTGGAGAATGCTACCTTAAGACCCACAGTTTGGCTAAGATATGTGGATGACACCTTCGTCATTTGGGAACACGGTGAGGAGGGAACTAGATAACTTCAAGAAGCACATAAATGGGATTTGTCCCAGCATCCAATTCACCCTGGAAAAGGAACATGACAACAGTCTACCGTTTTTGGATGTTTTGGTAATCCGAAACCAAGACATGACACTTGGACACAAGGTTTACAGGAAAAATACTCACACAGACAGATACCTACACAAACAGTCTAACCACCATCCTAGACAAAAACGCGGGATAATAAAAACCCTGGTTGAACGAGCCAAAAGGATTTCGGAACCACAGTATCTGCAAGAAGAAATCAATCATCTCCATGCAGCTTTTCTTACCAATGGATACAGCAAAACAGATTTTCGTCGAGCCATAAATCCAAAGAAATATAGGCCCGAAAACGAAAACAAGGAAGAGAAAAATGGTAAGGTTTACCTACCTTATATCAAAACAACAACAGAGAAAATTGGACGAATATTAAAGAAATACAACATAGCAACAACCTACAAACCAACACAAAAAATCAGCAATATACTGCGCCCAGCCAAAGACACTAGAGATCCTTTGAGTCATGCCGGTATATATCGTATCCCGTGCAGTTGTGGAGAGGTGTACATCGGTACAACAAAAAGAATGATCAACACACGATTACAAGAACACATGAGACACTGCAGGTTAAAACAAAATGAAAAATCGGCCGTAGCGGAACACTTGATGAACAACCAACAACATATTATAAGATTTGAAGATACCCAGGTATTATCACAAACATCACATTACTACACCAGACTATACAGAGAAGCCATAGAAATATACAAACATAAAAATTCCTTCAACAAAAAAGAAGAAACCTTGAAAATTTGGATCCCAGCACTGCATAACACGACAACGAAGCCTATGACTTCTGCACACGGCAATACAGCGCACAACTCGGTGCGCGCAGGAAACCTCCCCTCCACCCGGGGTTTAGCTATAAACAGAGAGACAGTTTCCAACGACCATCCAGTCTGCAGCCGACTGTTGAGGAGTTCACAGAAAGCACGCAGTATCTCCTGATGATGTCTACCGCAGCAGTAGACGAAACGTCGAGTAAGAAGACAACCAGACCACGGCCTATAAGCCCGGAAGACGAACCAAATATGGATCATGTGGCTGTATAGTTTGTAACCTGTGATCCATTCTCACATTTGTAGTGCTTCAATCTCATAAGAATATCCGTTTTAATTTGTATAATAAAATAAGTGGTATATGTAGTAAGTTTTAATAAATTTAATTTTGTGACTGTAGAGTCAACACAATACCACAGGATTATTTTTTTTCTTTACTTGTCTTATAACCCATTGCTCTATGATCTGCCTTGTCATAGACACTTCAGAACAACCCTGTTTTGTGTGCATCGTATATTTGCTCCAGCTTTTCATACAACAACTTTCTGGAAATCATTAAAAATGTGTAAGCAGTCTTGTTATTCCCACTTAATTTTCTCCTTGGATGGTAATTCCCAACGTACACCATGTTGCTGTTTAAACCATATTACCCAGCTAGAGTATGAAGAAGTAAATTGCTTTGTCCCACGTTGTGGCGACGTTTTGAAGAAGTAATTCTTTTCATGCTTGATGTTGTAATAACATTTTGAAGAAGGATTTGTGTCCCAAAAAGAATTACTGGTTTAGGTTAGGTTTAATTTTCGGTAGAGCCAGATTCTCTTCTTAGGGTTGGAAGTTGGTACACTGGATAAGAGAACACTTTAAAGTTACTAAAAAAATGTTTCTTGTAGAAATAATTGCACATTTATTCACTTCTTAAAGTTCCCAGCAGATTAAGTAAATGTAGGTGGTATAATTCTTCACCGTCAATTAAAATTAAATGATTTTCTTTTCTTGAATCAATTATTCTTTGTGTATTAAATATTACATTTTATCAGGAGAGCTCCATTTGATTCTATCTTTGTTGAAAGTTGTATGCAGAATGACTAGTGTAATTCTTTTATAATTTTAAAGAACATTATTACATCACATGATGTTATTTTTAAATTCTATTGGTTAATAGTTCTTTAAATATAAGGTTTAATTTGATTCGTTAAATAAGAAAGTTAATTGTTTTAACATCCAATCATAGTTTAGCTTACTTTCATTTAAGAATATGAAGTTAAGCAGGTGTTCTTATTACAGTTATAATAGAAGGTTTTAGAATTTTGACAACAATGACTTAAAACTATTTTTAAAAGCATTATTTACAAAGACTGTTATGTAGTACAATTTCTTTAATTGTTACCAAGACATTTTTATTCAACAATAACCAACAATGAATTATTTAGATGATTTTATTTATTTAAGTTATATTTAAATATTAAGAGAATTTAAAATACAAAATTATTAACTTTAACTTTCATATTTAGTATGATATTAAAATCCTGCTATAAGTATGCTTTAAAGTTTCCTTCAAACCCAAGATTTTGCATATTGTACCAGAGACTCGTGTGCCTTTACTTTCTTCTGTCAATACCTTTCCAACATTGGCCTATCTACAGGGCGCTTTCCCTCTGGTTTTCTTACAAGCATTTTCCATCCTCCTCTCTTATTATCCATTTATATCACACATGTCCTGCCCATCTCAGTCTACGAGGCTTATTTGTTCTTATTATATATGATTTCCCATAAAAATCATGTGGTTCACTGTTACATGATCGTTTCCTTTCATCTGTCTGTTGATCTCTCTTTGGTCCAAAAATTTCCATAAGGACTTTATTCTCATGTAATAATAATCTTTTCTACTTCCTTAAAGTAAGAATCCATATTTCACATCCCTATAAATGGAATAATAACCATTTTATATAATTTCACTTTAACATTTTTTTTTCAAACATGCTGATATGACAAGAGTCCTTAGAAGCATGCACAAATGTGCATTAGGTTTGGTCTCTGCTGTTTGCCAGCATCGATTTTGTTCTGTTTAAACAGACATTGAAATGGTTTCTTGCACACGGTCTATCACAAAGCTTACACACGCAGTACATTGATGGATCATGGTAGTTTGAAATTTTTCAGAGTTTGTGGTGATATCCATGCACTGCCAGTCTTATTATTGCACTGCGTATCTTGTTGTTTGGTCCAGTCCTGATTGATCATTGCATCTGTTGCGTAAAAATCGTCCTGTATTTCTTTTCTCTTCCTTTGTCTTATCTCTATTGTAGTTTCCTGTTTAGTAGCTGGTAACAGGAATTTTGTGCGCAGATCTTCCACGAGGAAAGTTTCCCATGCTAACTCATATGCAAGTCTAGATGGAGCAAATTTGGAGATCCCCATTGCTGCTTTTAGGAATCTTGCTTTCACTTTTTCTAAGGTGTTTAAGTCTCTGTAGCTGAGGTCAGTCCATGTGATTTCTATTCCATATGTTAAGATGGGAAGTATTTTGGCTTTGAAAAATTTCATGGCTTTTACAAGTGACAGTTGTGTGATGTTTTCTATATCATATATGGCAAATATAGCAACTGCCGCTCTCTCTTTCATATGAATTCTGAAGGATTTGGCTGTTGTTTGGAGTGTTATTCCTAGATATTTAAAGGCATTTGTGATTTGCAAAGAGTATTTGTATTGTGCGTAATAGCATTCATTTCCAGAATTGAACCTATGATTAATTTTTCTCTGAACCTCATTCCTGTTTTTAATTATTGTTCTCGGGTATTTGAATTCAGCCACTTCACAGTCGGAAGAGTATTCACCTTATCATCAGCAGTGTTGGGTTTCCACCAAACTCTTATCATACCATCTGATCCAAAGATATTTATTTTGCTTTTATCGGATCAAATTACATGATCCCAAAACTCCTATGATTTGTTTTACATGCTCTTTTACAAAGAGTAATCTTTGCAGCACAATTTTTTTTACTTACATATGGCTTTTTTCGCGGCTGCGGCCATGATAATTATGCAACCACAGTACACGACGAACAGTCTGATTGCTCATAAGATTTAAATGAATCGTGATTTCTTCTTACCTCATACTTCTATGTTTTTTTAAACACAGCACTGCAGTATCAGCGGCTCATTGTCACATCCCCAGCTGTTTTTACGACCCTGAGGTTGGTGACAATGGTTGCTGATACTGCAGTACTGTGTTTAAAAAAACATAGAAGTATGAGGTAAGAAGAAATCATGATTCATTTATTTCTTATGAATTAAACCTCATAATGTTAAAAATTCCCAAATTTAATATATAAAAGTCTGATTGCTTGTTTGCTTTCCGGACACTTCTTCCACCATGGGCCTAAGTTCCATGGTACTAATCTGAAGATGTGCTCTATCATGTCTGAGTATAAGCGTTCTTCTCTTTTGTTTATTATTTTTTCTCTATCTTTACGCTGAAAATTTTGTATGGTACCTTCATACTTGAACTTGTGAACTATGTACTGTACAGTTGCATGTAATTTGCCCACTATATTGCCTACTTCTCTCTGTGATTTACCTCTTAAAGCAAGGTTGACAATAGTTCTCTTTAAGTCTGAACTTAACTGCAATTTCTTCTCCATTGTGTACACAAATGAAGAAGGTGCTATGAAACAACCCTCTCTACTCGTTCACTTGAGTAGGTAGCGGAACATTAGTTTACAAACACATAAAGGATAGAGACAGCATTCTTTGAGTGTATGAACAAGACTGTTGCATTCCAGTTGCCATGATAAAGTAATGATTGGTTTTCCAAATTAATTTAAACATGCTACAAATATAAAATTAATTGTCATACATTTCTAGAACACAGCTAATACTATTACGCTGCCTAGTATCAATCTTAAAAAATTAAACAGGCCTAAAATTAACAAAAATATAAGCTGTATCAACAAGATTGTTACTAACTGTATGGGAAGATATTATAGCAATAGTCAAACAAAAACACTTCTTAAAATATAAAATTATGGAATATTCACTTTTTAAAATATAAAATTATGGAATATTCACCTGAAAGGTCCGTCTCCTCAACTTAATTAATTATTTAACTGTAGCGCTTTCGGGGCTTTTCCCATCATTGGCAGGATTCAAAACTGCCGATGATGGGACAAGTCCCGAAAGCGCTACAGTTAAATAATTAAGTTGAGGAGACGGATCTTTCAGGTGAATATTCCATAATTTTATATTTTAATTTTGAATAATACCTCAACGGAACACATCATGAACCTTATAAAAGTTGAGAAACACTTGTAAGATGCTGTTAAACATTTTAAATATTCATTATAAAACAATTAAATTTACTATGGAAGTTGAAAATAACCTAGAAATACCATTTTCAACCTTATTGCACATAAACAGGCAGTCTTTAATGATCTAACATAGACATGTGAATGTTTCCATGAGTAGAAAAAAATTTTAAGAAAGAGAAAAAAAACACACAAAAATAGCAAAAGAGAATGATTTTGAGGAAAAGATGATTATTAAAAAAATAAATAAATCCATAAAACAACAAAGTGATAAATGATAGTACTCTTTGGACAGATAAAGAAATTGGTAAAAAATTCTGGAATTTTACGTACCATCCTCTAGTATTTAATACATTTTTTAAAAAATTCAGCAAATTTAACATTAAATTAGCACTGAAAAATGATTATAGTTCGAATAAATTAATTAAAACCAACAAAAAAGAAAAGAATGGTGATGGCAACAAATCAGGGATTTATCAAATTGATTGTAAAGATTGTGAAAAAAATATACATAGGAAAAACGAAAAGGAACTTTAATACAAGATTTAAAGAACACCTTAGAAATATTAAAAATGGAGAAATAGAATAGTCTGCAATTGCTGCACATGCATGGTCAGAAAAACACAAAATCGAAATGAAAGCCAAAATACTGAAATAGTTAGATAAATCTAAGGAACTCGCAATTTGGGAGAAAATTTATATCCACATGAATAAGGAAAAAACAATGCATTTTGAAATTCCCGAGGAAAAGAAAAAAAATGATTTGGAAGTTCATCGGTCAGCCAACAGAGAGAGCAGAAATCAATCTACAGGATGACAACCGCAAATACAACAGAATGCATTGACAACGTTGCAGAAATGCGACAAAACTATAGTCTGCAGAATATAACAAAGATACGAGGTTAGTCAAAATAACTAACTCATTAAGACATTTTGTCTGTACGTACATTCTTCTTCTTCTTTTGTACAGACAAAAGTCTTAATTATTAAACAAACCTCTTAATCATATTTAAAGAGAAAAATTATACGCTCAGACCGGGACTTGAACCCCGGGACCCTTGGTTTTCTAGTCCAAGTGCTCTACCATTTGAGCTACCTAGCAAGTACCGATCTAAATGTAAATCTTTCTCTATATACGTTGTAATTCCCGCCCACCAAATGCTTTGAAGCCTTTGCTTCTATCTTTGCAAATGGCGGCTCCTATATTAAGAAGACATATTTGGGAATTATACATTACATTATAAATGCCAGTACGGCTATTTTCGATGTGCTTGGTGGGCGGGAATTACAACGTATATAGAGAAAGATTTGCGTTTAGATCGGTACTTGCTCAGGTAGCTCAAATGGTAGAGCACTTGGACTAGAAAACCAAGGGTCCCGGGTTCAAGTCCCGGTCTGAGCGTATAATTTTTCTCTTTAAATATGATTTATCCATCATTGAGATGTATGAAATTAATAATAAAAACATCGAAACCTCTTAATGTTATTTCCTATTGTATTTTAAAATAACTAACTCATAATAATTAATGTTAAATAAATTAACTTGGTCTTGATGGGGAGCGCACTTGTCCCCATATGAGGATGTATGGGTATTGATTAGACTGTAATGTCTATTGCTAATTTTACGTCTATTAACCCTTAACCGGAGTTGTGCATTTTGTATGCCGTTAGTGGAGCTGTGGAGTCAAAAAAGATACCAACAGAAAATGTGATAGTACGTGCAGTTGTATTTGTATTTATTGTGAAAAATAGAATTATAAAATAGTTTGTTTATTTAACTAACTGATTGTGGAAGAATAAGGATCATTTGGGGGTGGGAAATTCACTAAATTACAGGATATAGCACAAGTGTAGTGATAAATAGAACAATAATTACTACGAACATCTATACAATGAATTTGTCAGATTTTGTGTTTCACACACATTTTTTCATTGAAATTTCAAAATACACTGAATAAAAACCCCATGTAATTTACAAAAACTTTCTTTCATAATAGAATGTTCCCAATTCTCCACATAACTGATCAGCATGTTCTGGCACATTGGTCTATCACATCTAACACAATATTGGTTCCTTTTCTTTTCGTTTGAACGAAGACACAATGCACACTGTTTTCTTTTACATCCTCGATTGGTCTTCCATTCTATGGAAATGGTTTCTTCAAAATCCTGGAAACAATAATTTTGAGTTGTTTTGGTAGTCGATCATTTACAAGTCTTTCGTTCAGGTATGGCTCTGTAAATTGTCATCCTAAAGTTTTCAGGAATTCAAAGTGAGAAATAGGCTTGTAATCCTTGAAAGATGATTGCAGTACCTAACAATTGACATCAGTTTTGTTCAGAATAGTGTAGCAGACAGCCAAGGGACCATCTCCGTCTTCGCCTGCTTGTGCTATATGTTAAAATATTTTGTTCAAAGGTATCTCTCCCCCTTTCATACTATTATAAAAATACGAATATAATTTGTGGTTTGCATGTCTCAGGATCAGTACATTCCGAATGGTGCATGTTAGACAGCATAATGGCAGCTTTTTCTTTTTTTTAGGTAAATGCGAAATAATTGTTTGATCATCTCTAAACCCGTACTCTGTGATGTCTATTATAGGCGTCCAGTGTGTTTGGAAGGATATGCAAAACAATTTCAGAGTCACATTCTAGTTCTGAATCTGTTTCATGTTCAGAATAATTATAGTCAGAATCTTTTCAAAGACCAGGAAATCAGTATCAAGCACTGATATACGTTTACGAGCATGATAGGCCATATTAACACCAACTATACCATTGTTACATAAACTAACGTTCAACAAAAATACTGGAACGCTACTGGAGTTGTGGGGTCGTAAAGGATACCACTCTTTATTTTACTTATGCACAGAGAAAGTAACAATACTTACAGGTTACATATCATGGCTAAGGGTTAATATTAAACAAAGGGAAAGCTACACAAAAAGATTTAAAAAAAATGGATTTTAAAAGAATGTCAGGGGTGTCCAGTTTTTTTGGTATAAAAGACCCCACAACTCCGGTTAATAATGCTATGTTTTCAGCTTCTCACAATGTGCTCAAGTGCTTGTTGCTACAGCTTGTAGTTCTGTGGATCTTGGCCAAGTGTTAAATGCTGTGTCTTTACACTTTGAGACGTTCTCTGTGAGTGTAGTGTTTATTGTGATGTCACGAGGTTAGAACATACTTCTTTTATTATTCTTTTCATATTAAATGGTTCCTGTGAGTCATTTCTTTAACCAATATTTATGTTTTGTCCACATGTTTATAATCTGAGTATTGTGCAAGGTTAATCATAACTATATACACCTTATCCTATATTTAGTTATAATCTTTAAATCACTCTTCTGAAAAACTGATTCTAACCTCATGGGCTGGAGTTTTGGATGAATTTGATTTTCTTTTGGATAACTGGCATGTAGGGTGAATGCTGCATTGTAGTTGGTTAAGGCAATACATTGGCTCTGGAGTCAACTCAGCCTCTAATTGAAATGAGTACTAGAGTTTTTTTCTGGGGGAAAAGATGGTCATTACACAGGGCTGACATTTAGTGCTGATTTTCTAGAAAATATAATAACCTTAACCTCCTATTACCCAAGAGCATCCGAAGACCTGTAAGTGGGATCAATTTACATTTTAACTAGCAAGTAATTCTTTTGTTTTATTTTAAATTATGTTTGTGTTTTTCTCTATTTTTTTAATAGAACTGAGCAACTTAAAGTTCATAATCATCTTGTATGGGTTTTTGTTTGTTGTAATTGATGATGTTACTGTTCTTATAACTAAGCACAGTGCTTTGTTTGGACAAGTTTCTGTTATTTGTATGTTTATCTTGCTTTGAAATGTTGACATCTTTCTTTCGTTGGAAAGTGTTTCACAGCCTGGTAATTTTATAATAATCTTAAATAAATGTATTACAGTTGGGGCCAGGTTCTTTATGCACTGAAACTCCATACTATGTACACGGCGTTCACTATAATGTGCATATAAGTCAAGTACTTAATTTTTTATTTATAAATATACCCATGGAGACTTTGTAACCCCTATTGAAACATCCCTCGGATTGCGGACGAGGGATCACACCAGAAATGGTGGGGTGGTCTGAATAATTAATAGTAAGGAACTGTGGACCAACAAGGAGCACTGATCATGGGAACTTCAAATTGCTGGGACACACTCTATCCATGGGATATAAACATGGAGGATCTCAGCCTGGGGTTAAGTGTGAAGACAGACAGAAAATGTTTGATGGCTCTGTGAAGGCAATTTCTCTAGGGGATGAAAGCTCAATCCTGCAAGTCTGGAGACAGTAAGGTGGCAACCTCACTATCATACTGTGCTTTCATAGGACTTGCCATTGTCACTCTACGAAGCGGGATGTTACTAAAATGCTTCATGAAAACTATCTGGATGGTCAACAACTAAGAATAATTGTCAGACATATTTTGAAGCCAGAACAGGCAGTATCTCTGGGTGTAGAAGAATAGTTGATAAATGTATCTGCAGCATAGTCAATCTGAGACATCCAGCATTAAAGTATAATATTCATATTCATTTGGTGCTGATGTAAAGGGCACATGCTGGTTAAATCAGTGTATGGGACAAGTGGTATTGGAGAGTTGTGAAGGATTTGGGGGTTATGATAAATATTTCTCCAGGTTGGGAAAACCAGCTATATCAACTGGGTGTCCCAACATGCCACCCTCTACTGGCCGATACACATGAATGTGAGTCCAGCTGGTAAACCAAGGGTCTTTTAGAATGTTAAATCACGTAGTAGTAAACTCCAAATGTCTGCAAGTTAATTATTTTACATAATTGAATTGGATATTTTGACACCTAGCCTCATAATATAATTGTTTTCCACTGTGACTATCAAATGCATCTCCTCCATCATCAACTATATACCGATTGTTGAAATATTGCCAACAACATCATAGAGAACACCATGTCAATACTGAGTAAATTTTTTATAGGGACGGGTTATTGCTGGTTGGAGGATATGCCCTCCAATAACCCACAAAAGGGTATGGGGTATCATAGGAATGTGTGCATGTTGGAGCAACGATGAAAGAAGCAGCACTGCTGTACCAAAAAAAAAAAAATGAAAACAAGCATTTGAAGATGCAAAAAAATATGTGATAGGAAATATTATTATATAAAAACTCGATGGGAGGTTTCCAGAGGCATCTATGCATCGCTATCTAGAAGAATCGGCCTTTCGAGGTTTCCACTCGAGACTGGACTTCCAAATGTTTTGCCTCGGACATATAAAGGGATTGCGAGTAGGGGTAAGTCAACCCATGAAGATCTGTGTTGCAAGACGGAGCTGTGAGTGTGAATAAATTAACTATAAGAGATACTGTGTTTGTGAGAGATTCAAAGCAGAATAATTGTCTGAAGTGAATAATCGCAAATGAAATAAAGTTACAATTTTTTGTGTAAACGTGTGTGAAGTCAAGGCTATCGCCTGTAGCTAAAATATTGTTATATGGTTTATACAATGTTTGTTGTTCATTTTTTAATTTTTACATTCAATTAAATATTTTATAGATGTTATTCCAAAAGAGGAACTCGCAATAATAGGTAATTATGAGTGTCCTATATGTTGCGAAAAATAGTAAAAGCTTCGCATTTGGTCAGTCATAAACCAAAAATAATAAAGAATTCAAAAATAATTTTCGAATCATAAATTAACACGCACATTGGTACCACCCCAAGGACTATTCAATATAACATTAAAACTACCCGCGTGATAGTACGATTAAATTTTAAGTGAAAATTATTCATTACTCTTTATGAGTATAATCTATATTTTCCCATTTATATAATAATATTTTCTATTATATAATGTAATTTTTAAAGGTGTTCATGTTCGAGTAACGATAAAAGTGACGATAAACAAAGCCAGAGGATTTTTTTTTCAGATGTTTTCTTCGCTTACAGAACCAGGAGATATTAATATATTTAAAAATTTTTATTGTGGGATTTCGCTGGTTGTATTTATAATTATAATAATAATAGGAAGGAGCACTCAGTAGAGCATTAGTTTCGAAAGTTTAGTGTTCTCTTTCACTGATCAATAGTTGCATTTAAGTCGCCGTATAATAATCAGCGAAAATCATCACTCATAATTGAAAACAAACCATTGTTTTAATAAGTAGGTTAAAAGTAAAAAAATACATATTGATAAAAAAAATCTGTTGCGCATTTTTATGAAGCGTTATTGGATCATAAAAATAAATTTCATCATAAAACGATTTATAGAGGATAAATTAAGGAATTACGTGGCATAGGAAGATTATTAAAATAAAAATGAATGGCATTATTGTTTTTTATAGTTGGATAAATTATGGAATGAGTTGGTATTGGAAAATAAATTCAACACATTAGCATTAAATGTTTATTGTCTTCTTTTTCCTCTTCTTCGTTCCAAGTATTAGGCCAAGGCCTGTTACGATCCTATAGAAATTTTTCCCTCCAGCGTTTCATAGGACGACCCAGAGAGCTTCGTCCTCTTGGTATATAATTATAAACAGCTTTGGGGATCCGATTTGAACGCATTGTTTCAAGATGGTGTTTCCAACTTAGTTGGTACTATATTGACTTAGGCTTTCACGGCCGGAGTTATTATGATGATTTTGTAGACGATTTCCGGGCTGTTGGCCGTGGTCTTGAGGCTTGTAGTTCCCAACATTTCGCCAGATTCTACGTCCGGCATCCTCAAGGGTTGTCTTGAGGATGCCGGGCGCAGTCTCTGGCGAAACGTTGGGGAACTACAAGCCTCAAGACCACGGCCAACAGTCCGGAAATTGTCTACAAGATCATCTTAGTTGGTACTGTTTAATACATTCCAAAATTGGCGTAGTCTTCAATTCTTTTAAGATATCGGTGTTCCTTTTCCGATCTCATCTGGTGTAACCCGCTGTTGTGCGCATGAATCTCATTTCACAAGCCTTTATTCTGCTTTCATGTTGTCTTTTTAATGTCAATGCTCCACTACCATAGGTCAACACTGGTCTAGCCAAAGTGTTATATAAACGTAATCTGGTGCTTTTTGTACAAGGAATGTTTTGATACCTTGATTAATAATTCCCAAACTTTTATTATAACTAGTATTTTTTCAGGGATATCCTTTTCATCCCAGATAGAGAGATAATATCCAAGATATTTAAATTGATTAGATCCCTCTAAAATTTTATTCTGGAGACAGAGTTTACTTTGTATGGGGTCCTTCCCATGAAATGCCCTAATTTTAGTATTTTTAATTGATATTTCCATATTAAATTTGGCACCTATTTTTTGTAAATTATAAATTGATCGTTGCAAATCATTTTCGGAAAGTGCCAGAAGAGCTACATCGTCTGCAAAAAGAATAGCATCGAATTTGAGGTTCCTATTGATGGGTATATATCCCCGCTGTGTTTTCTTCCATTCGTTGATTATTCTATTCATATATATATATATATATATATATATATATAATGAAAAGCTCACATCCCTGTCTTACTCCAGAGTTGATCTTTTTCCATGAAGATTGTGTGCCATCTTGTTTAACAGAGATTTCGTTTTCTCTATAGATGTTGAAGATATTAGTAATATATTTTTGTGGAACGTTATCATTAGCGAAAATTTGTAATATATTTCTGTCTAAATGTTTATTCTATACTTTATATTGTTTGTAAATATACAATTTCAATTCACTTCATATATAATTATGACAATCTTTAAGGGATATCAACGGCCATTACTTATGAATATAACATGGAAAAAGCTTGTGAACGTTAAATATAATAATAAAAAATGAGGCGTACTGTCATTATTGGTTTCCGATATGAATTATTTCGGCTCTTCTTTAGAATAATTTACCCTTGATTTTTTAGTTTCTTGTTGTGAATTATAAGTCTTCTTATGAATTTACTAACATTTTTAAATATTTTGAATTTTTTCAAACAATTTGTATAACTTTATTTTACGACTTTTAAGCATTTATTCAAATACACATAATGCGATGGTGACTTCCTATTTTCTCCAGAGACTATATTACATTAGATTTAAATGGATGGATGATGTAAGAAGAAGTATGAGGGAGCTAGGTCTGGAATGTAAAGATAGAGAAGAATGGAGAAAGGAGATAAACATTTGAAAAGCTTTGGGCACAGGAAGATGTTTTATTACATTGTAAACCTGTTTATAAATACATGAATAATAATAAAAATAGTAATACATCCAAATAGTCAGTACGTTTTTCTTCAAGAATGGTCAGACAGAATAAAATAGAAAGCATTTTAACTATTAAAAAAATTTAACCTCATTGAGAATCGAACCTACGACCTCTTGCTTACGAATCAAGCCTCTAAGCACTGAGCAAAGTGTACGCTGGCTAATTACGATTCAAAGAATGTTCTTCAAAGGAAATAGGGGAACGTATTGTAGCTCTACTCTGAAATTAATATATTCGTGTGAATCGCGCGTTGGAACTTGAAATATTCGACATCAGGAGTCGGCCCATTCTTTTTGTCGCAAAAAGTGTACATCCGTATTATCTCTAAGATACAATACAATATTTAGAGCTTTTATTTATTTCTTGACTAAGTTCAAGCCACAATAACTCTTTTTCTGTACATCTCTGTACTCCTTCATGCTCATATTGTACAGAACTCGATGATTTGCAACAAAACTATCAAACTTCCGACCTTAGAATTGGTAAGTTACAAAAGAAGCGCTGTTTTTCCGACATTTTGTCATAAAATCTTCGTTTGTTTTTAGCAATTACACCAATGAGTACGGATAATTGCTTCTATATTCTTTGTTTGCGCCGGCAAATTGCGTCCGGAATTCAAGTGATTCAAATATACGACGCGACATGTCAGCGTATAATTTTTCGCGCCACTGCTTCGCGTTGTAGAGAAACCACATCCATTCAAATACACGGGGAGCAATTTTTGCACTGGCGTGTTTTGTCGTAGATAAACCACAGCTTTAGAGAGATACTGCGATACAACTTAGTGAAATTCACGATGGCACATCCCATTCTGCCCCCATCAAGCAATAGATTGGGATTTTGCAAGGGGACCCGTTAAGCCCCTTGTTTTTAATCTGGCTACGGTGGACGTAATGAAAGCTGTAGGCAGAGAGAAACACACAGTCGTGTATATATATATATAATATATATATATATATATATATATATATATATATATAATATATATATATATATATATATATATATATATGTGTGTGTGTGTGTGTGTGTGTGTGTGTGTGTGTGGTGTGTGTGTGTGTTAACGATATGGTAATGGCGGCAAGGAGAATAGAGGACCACAGCAAAGTTTTGACCTGATGACTGGATGGGCAGAAACTAATGGCCAGAAAATAAATAAAGGAAAGTCCATGCAAATGACTTTTAGAAAAGGCTTAAGGAGAAAGAAAGCAGAGACATTTACATACGGTACAGAACTGTCAGTGACGATTTCCTTTAAATACTTAGTAGTAAGTCTTCAGATAACTGGGACCACTTTGAGAAGCCATGTAAAAGAGGAAGTAGCAGCTATGAAAAGCGTGGTATCAATTTAATATGGGGAAATCTCATGAGAAAGACTTAAGCGAATGGGAAAAAGTAAAGGCAACATTCCTTAAAAAGAGTAATAGGAGTGTCAAAATACATCCCGTCAAGAGACGTGTACCTGCTGACCCTACCTGTTGAACAGCCTTGCACAACTACTTGCGGCTACAGATGCATTGAAAGAGTTGTTGGTAGAGACTATAAGGAAAAGAGAAGACACTGAAGAAGAATTCTGCGCTAAGAGTGCCATTAACGATAGAGCGTGGACAGGAGCAATCCAGAACACGAGAAGCGTCGTCACAAGACCGTGCATGGGTTTCATCATAAACTATGCCACTTAACAAAGTTTCATTTGATAACTGATGAGTAGAGCGAGGAATTTTATGAAATTTCATGTTTTAAACTATGTGTCAGAGAACGCTGGGACTAAGTATCTTTACATTTCATGATATGTAGATTCAAATGAGACCAAAAAAAAACTTCATATTTCATAATATTTTAGCAAAATGTTCATATTTTAGTGAAAATTTCATACTCCTTCATATTTTTGAACTTTCAAATTCCTGTATTTTTTTCAATAAAAGTTCTAGGGATTTATTAAAATATTTCTTGAAATAAATGTATTTATGTAATTTTTGATACTGTAACGTGGTAGACAAGTGAAAATTCTTCAGTATTCCTTCTGAACAAGATAGATAGATTTTATAAAAGCAAATAGCCTAATTAGATGAGGAGTCACAGAGTGACAGTGTTAGATGGAGGTTTTTGTCCTTAACTCGATCCCCAGACAAGAACATGAGCCTAGATGAATAAGTAGAATAACAATGTTGGAATATTCTATAGTCAGGTATAATAGCAGTCAACTCGTTATTGCTACCTGAGAGCAGTCCTTACTTTGTGAACAGATTACAGCACTTAAATATAGGAGAGACTGCTGGTAAACTTGAAGCAGTAAAGTAAAGTAAAGTAATCCCACTACAGGTCTCAAGAGGCCCTTGGGGTAGTAGGAGGATAAGGCTACCACTTTTTCTGGACAATCGGCACTTGATGTCAGCCCTGCGTGACGGCCGTCTTTACCCCCAGAACAAGCGTCTGGTACTCATTTCCGTTTAAGTGGTTTGTGAAATTAGTAAAGTTCATGTAGGTAAGGGCATCAGACTATCGAATATAGCATGATACAAGTATGCTGCCATAACATTGTGTGATGTTGAGCATAATTTTTCATCGTGCAAAACAATTCTTACCGACAGGCCTTATAGTTTACTATCAGAAAATATAGAAAAAAAAAACATCTGTGTATTATAAACAGAATTGACAATTGGATTGTTCAAAACACAATTAGACCAAGATTATAGACACTATGTTGGACCCATTTCATGAAATGAAAATGTTAAAATAATTCTTAACTACATTTCACCATGTTTGAAGTTCAATATTAAATGTAATTTTAATTGCAAATAGAGTTCTGAAACAATCCCTGGAATCAATTATGGACTAATAACTTTTAACATCTTGTTTCTCCAAATGTGACATCTGGAATGATTTACTTGTATTTTAAATCGTCCAATTTAATGTTATTGTAACAGTTGCATCTCCAGGAATTTAATATCTTTATGTAATGTAAAAACAGGAATAATTCAAACTATACCTGTTCTAAATTTTGTTAGTGCTATATTTCATGGAAACCTGTTTGTTGAAGCTCCCATCTTCCTAAAAAATAGACACGAGATGTCTGCCGGGTTGTCGGATCTGCCTTATGGTCGCATTTGTGCCCAGAACATTCATCTAGTACTCACTTCCATTAGGATCTTAGACCCCAGGTCCACAATGCCAACAGAAGGTCTGGTCCAGCTAAAAATCTTGACAATATCGAGACTCGAACCCACGACTTTCCTGTTTGCACCACGTTTCTTTATACACATACACTATGGTGTGATCCATTAAAATTGTTTCAGATCATGAATATGATATTTTATATTGGGTCAGAATTAATGAAAAAGCTAATTAAAATCGAAATACAGTGGATATCTTGATTTCTTGAGCTATAAATAAGTTCAGTTTGTCTCATTTATGTGCTGGTATGTACACTTATAAGTTATAGTGTGCCTATGTATATAAATATATGTACAAAGGTTAGAAAATAGTAGCTGCATAATATTTTTGCGTCATAATTTTCATATTTTTCATATTTTGTCTTTACGATTTCATATTTTCGTATAATTTTCTTCATATAATTCCTCGCTCTACTGATGAGTGTATATGCAAATACTGTGAACTTAAGTATGGAAAATACCATATGTTGTGTTTCGCATGTTCAGTTAGGAACACTAGAGACTTCCCGATACTTGTACACTTGTGCGCATTAAATTTATTATGTATTTATTTATCTAATTGCTGATATTATGGTCATATGACCATCAAGCTAGAAAGAAAATAACAAAATAATAAATAGGAAATAAACAGTTAACATAAAATCAATTATGGTCGCAGTTTGATATTTTCCTTCTAGCCTCCAAGGAGCGTTCTACTTCTGTGTGTGACTGCAGGCCAGGGCAAGTTGTAAGGTGATGTCGGTCGATATCTATGTTGTTGTTGCATAGTACACAGGATGGTGATTGCATTATCGCAAGAAGAAAAAGTTATTTTGCTAACAAATCGTCCCCCGTTGCTAGGCGGAGCAATACAACTGTGTTTCTGCTAGGGTAGTATGGTGTTTATAGAATTGTTTTCCCCAGGGTGCATTAGCTATTCTGGAAGCTATTCCATTGGATGTGCAATGTATGGTCATTTAATTGTAACTTTTGCAGTCTGTAATGCCCTTTGTTTTTGGTAGGTAAGTGGGAGCATAGCTCCCTTCTGCTTGTTTCTGAGCAAGTGATTGTATAGACGCTCTGGAGTCAAACAAGATAACGGAATTATTAAATTTGTCTAGATTGACTGTCAGTTGTTGTAGTGTCAATTTAATTGCGTGAAGTTACCCATCGTATGCTATTGTGTTTTGGGGCATGAGTTAAATAGTCATTATAAAAAAGAATGGTTAATGAACTTTAAAGAATAATCTCTTCTTCAGAATATTACAATTTACGTACATATAGCCGGAAAATTGTGAAGAAATAAAATATGTTCTAGAAGAATTTGAAACTAAAAAATACGCTTTGCTAGTATAAAAAGTTATATCAGTGCGTTATGTGGATAATCGGTTGACAACGGTGAGGTTACACGGAAAAAAGAGGACTTGGTGATGGTGCAAATTTACATGCCCTATAGTGGGTTAGCAGATGAAGGATTGAGAGAAGATATGACGAGACAGAAGAGATAGTTGAGAGGGAGAACAAGGGGGCATGTGTTATCCTAATGGGAGACTGGAATTCTATAGTTGGAGAAGGAGAAGATGTAAGTACATTTGGAATGTACGGATTAGGAAAAAGGAATAAGAGAGGCGAAACATTGCTGAATTTTTGTAAAAGGAATTCACTGATAGTTGGAAATACAATGTTTCAACAGCATAAAAGTAAAAGATACACGTGGATAAGCCCTATGGACAACAAATAACACCAGATCGACTACATACTGATATAGGAAATATTTCGAAATTGCTTGAAATGCGAAGGCCCTACCGTACCCTCAATTTAGACCATGTCTTAATAATAGGCGAAGTAGATATTTGCCTCAAGGAGGTGAGAGGAAGACATGCAACAATGAAGTTTGACCTGGAGACACTTAAAACTCAAGAGGAAAGGAGAAAATAACATGAACATTTTGAAGAAAAAGCCTCTAACTTGGAAAAGCCACCCGGCAATAATAACTAACTCTGGAGTTATTTAAAAAGTACTATACAGACAGCTGCAGAGGAAACAACAGGATACAAAGAGAACAAGACTATTAAGAAACCTTGGATCACAGAAAAAAGTTGGAGAAGATGGAGGAAATGAAAAAATAGCAACACAGAAGAAGCCAAATGAAACTACAGGAAACTAAACAATGAACTTAAAAGAAAATCTAATAAGGCAAAAGAAGTATGGACGAAGCAGAAATGTGAAGAAGTAGATATTCTGGAGAGGATAGTAAGATTTATGATTTAATGTACTAAGAAGTTATGGAATGAAGAGCAGGAAAAGCATGTGGCTGACTGAGCACGAAAATAATGAAGAAATAACGGACAATCAAAAAATTGTGTATACGTGGGAGAAACATGTAGAAGAGCTATATGAAAAAAAAAATAATGTGACTAACTTGGATATAGAAAATGAAGAAGGCGTATCAGAAGACGAAAAATGATTTTTTAATTCTGAAGGAAGAATTTTAACTAGCAATTAAGGAAATTAAAAATGGGAAAGCGACAGGAGTAGATTGAATCTCCGCTGAATTGGTTAAATTCTTGGGTGAAAGAAAGGAGGAATATCTTTTTTATGCAACAAGATATATAAAGAAGGTGAATGCGCGAAGAATTGACTAAGACAGTGTTAATACCAATACCGAAGAATAATAATGCGAAGAAATATAAGGAGTTCAGGACTAGCAGCTTGATATCACACTCTGTAAAGATTCTTCTGCGAATACTAAATCGACGTTTACGTTCTAGGATGGAAAGCGAATTGGAAGAAGTACAGTTTGGCTTCAGAAAGGGAAAGGATACAAGAGATTGAATTGGATTGATACGAACAATATGAGGAGGACAGATAGAAAAAATAAAAGAAGTTTATGCAGTGAATATTGGCCTGGAAAAGGCCTTTGAGAGAGTGATTGGTATAAACTCATGAGGATCTGTAAGAAAATTGGTATGAACTGGAAGGAGAGGAGGCTCATAAGTAATCTTTATATGAAACAGCGAATAAAAGTGAAGATATGAGAAGTTCTTGACGTTAGATTGCAGCACATTATATGTGAAACTAATTATACGATATATTTGATATAGCCTTAAAGAAAAATGTAAATAAATTAATACACACTTATTTCTGTACCTCCCCAATTAGGGAATCTCTATTTATTCTTATCCATACTCATTTCTTACAGAATTAATCACTAGTTGATGTTTGTCTTTATGTTACAAACTGCGTGTAATATGTTCTGACGTCATAATGATGTCGAATATGTGACGTATTGTGTATAGGGATTGTATTGTTATATAGCTCCAGTACAACGTTTATTAGTAAGGAAATTATACATGATCCCTCTTACTAATTATCCATATATAACCTTTATACAAGGTTTATACACATCTCAGTTGAAAATTCTTACTAATAAACACTGTATTAGCTGTTCTGTTCAGGATATAAGAGGTGTACAACTTTATATGGGAATCGTTATACATGCCTTCAGTTCAATTTTAAAATATCATTAGGCCTAATCGAGAATGAGTGAAACAAAGGCATTTTATGATTCTTTATTTCCCTACCCAGAGTTTTCTTAATATTATTTATGTCCTGTACATCCATCAAACAGTCGTTAAAGTGTTGCATTTTGCGTTAAATTTAAGGAAACTAATCAATATCATGAAAAAACAATCAGTTGATCTTGAAGTCCGACATTTTGTCTAGTTATACAATCCTTAAACAAAGCTGAAGGCATGTATAACGATTCCCATGTAAAGTTGTACACCTCTTATACACTGAACATCTAATACAGTGTTTATTAGTAAGAATTTTCAACTGAAATGTGTATAAACCTTGTATAAAAGTGATATATGGATTATTTGTAAGAGGGTGTATAACTAAACAAGTGACGAAAGCCTGTATAAGAGATTTTTATTAGTAAGACTGGTTCTATATAAGGCTTATACATTGTATAACCAAACAACTGATGAAAGCCTGTATAAGAGATTTTTATTAGTAATATATGTATTTGTACCAGGGAATATTTAATTATGTATTTGTACTATAACCAATGACTTTTCTCTCTTTCATCATCGATTCAACATAAACACTCTGCCTCGCTCATAAAATAATAGGGTGTATGCCCTGGTTCGATTCAGAGTTAACCCACGTTCGTTTATCTTCCCTCCAATTTGTATGCGCTGAATGCGCCCACACTTATGTCTGATTATCTTTGGTTTTTATGATGCTCTTGGATTTATTTTATTTTTTTGCATTTGATATGGCGGATTCTGTTGTTTTGAACTTATTTAATGAAAATAAGCTTGTAAATGTCTGTGCTCCAATGGTACGATATAGCAAGTAAGTTCATTACTTTGATTAATCATTGCGGTGAAAGATTTATAGGCATAGTAAAATATATAAAATATTACTGAGTGAGGAATTACAAGTTGTAGATGTTATATGCTGTACTGAACACTGGCTCCATGTCAATGAAATCTCCTCATATGTGATACAAAATTATAAACTTACAAGCTCACTTTGTCGGTCAACATATAAAAATGGGGGGTCAGCAATCTATGTACAGAATCACTTAAAACACAAAGAGTAAAGTCAAACATATCTAAATATAGAAAAGACATTTGAACATGCAGTAACAGAAATAATAATTTTTGTAATAATAGTCTGCACATTGATCTCCAGATTGTTGTATAAAAACTTTGGCTCAACTGCACTTATACTAGCGCTTGATTTTTCAGTTATATTGTTGTAAATTATAGCTCTTCTGTATTTACAAACATTTTCTAATATTTTAAACTTTTTCAAACAATTTTTACATTATTAGACAATTTTGAGGTATTTATTTAAATGTGCAAATCACAATATTATGACACTGTTAGACAATATTGTGATGCTGCTATTTTCTCCACAGAGTATATTACTTAGTCTATGGTTTTTCTATCGCTGTTTTGGGTTATCATTGGTTGGATCAGCGTTAGGGAATGATAAGTAAGTGTACACCCATTTTTAATAAACGTTTGGTAATTTTAATATTATTAATATATTTTTTAACTTATATTTGGGGATTTATTGCAAATATTGGTCATTTAAATTTCATAGCAATGGATAGTAATTGAGGATAATTGATATATGGTTCGATTGTGAGTTATCGCTGGCTCTATAAACTCTGGTGCATGCACACTGTTGTTCTATAGGACTTTGAAAATATTTCACGCTAGTTTAAGTGCAGTTTTTCCCTTTCTAACTACTGATAAAGTTGTATCTGAATTCAGGTCATTAATTCACTCCCATAATCTAATTGAGACTATAGATACTCCTACTCGTATAAATTCCACCTCACAAACATGTCTTGATCAAATAATCATTGATCGCAGATATTTACTATATACAGTAGAAAATATAAACTTTGGTATCTCAGATCACAATGCAACATTTATTCATATTCCGTTAGAGACAAACACAGCTATGAACTCAAAACTTAACAAAACAATAAGTTATAAAAGAAACTTTAACAATGAAAATATTGAATACTTTAAATCTTTACTACAAAGGGGAAGCTGGAATGATGTAATCAATAAAGTTGACATAGACGAAAAATCAGTAGAGTTTGTAAACACCATAAAATATTACTTAGATATTGCCTTCCCAATTAAGAAATTTGTAACTTCACAAAACAATAGCAAAAAATCAAACTTGATAACGAAAGGAATAATAATATCATGCAATAGAAAAAGAGAGCTGTATAAACTGTATAAAAATACAAGTAATCCTAATCTTAAATCATACTTTGAACTGTATAGGAAAATATTAAGGAAAGTAATTCATGAGGCTAAACAAAGGTCCAACAGGGATTTTATTATAAAGGCAGAAAACAAAGGAAAGCTGTATGGGATATTGTAAGAAAAGAATCTGGAAAAAGTAATGAAAAGGTTAAAGATAGAATGGAAATATCTGTCAATGACAAAGAATTAAAAATTGTATGAAATAACTGAGACATTTAATAACTACTTTGCAAATGTTACACTGAATCAAGCAACAATAACTCATAATCAACCAATTTTAAACCATACGAATGTCAAAAACACTATATTCTTAACACCAGAAGAATTATTTAAAATAATTAACAAACTGAAAAATAGTTTATCTTGTGGAATTGATTAAATACCAGACCTTATTGTTAAAAGATATTCCAGTTTACTGATAACACCGCTTCTAGACATCTCAAATTCATCACTGATCACAGGGAAATTTCCTAAAATTTTTAAAACAGTGAAAGTTTGTCCAGTATTCAAGAAGGGTGATAAATAAAGTATCTAAAATTATAGACCTATATCACTACTATCAGTTTTCTCTAAAATTCTTGAAAAAGTTATGTATAATAGACTGGTTCCCTTCCTGGAATCTAATCATGTGCTTTCTGGTTCACAATATGGATTTTGTAAAGGTACAGGAATCAACAATGCTATACAATCATTTACAGGATCAATATTCAATGCTAAAGATAAAAGAGAACAAACAATAGGGCTTTTTCTAGATCTTAGTAAAGCATTTGACATCGTTAACCATGAAATTTTAATCAGAAAACTAAATACATTTGGTATTAGGGGACTGGCAGAAAAATGGTTTATTTTATATGTAACAAAACACAAATAGTTTAAATTAACAATATCCGATTAAACTCAACATCTATGGAGCATGGAGTGCCCCAAGGATCAATTCTGGGTCCAATCCTTTTTCTTATATGTATTAATGACCTTCCCATAATTATGCCCAAAGCCAAAACTATATTGTTTGCAGATGACACAAACATCATACTCAGTGACGTTGATAATAATGATCAACAACTGAAGGTAGATAAAACATCAACAAATCTAGAACAGTGGCTACTAAACAATAAACTCATACTAAACGTAAACAAAACAGTATATATGTATTTCAATCAACAAATCTGAAAAATCCCATTAACCCATCAGCGTGGGAGGAGATGCAGGAGGATTCCTTGGAATGGCATTTAAATTTGTAAGTTAGAAAACAAAATTACAGAATTTGAAAATGAGTTACATTATTAATAAAAGGGTAATCTTTCCTCTACAAAATTATATTATTTAATCATTTATTTAGTGAACCTTTTCCAAAAAATAAGAACTAGTTCCAGTAAAGAAATCATGCGGGTGGTGCACGTCATTCCTCGTTGATGGGTTAATATTATGCTTAATGACACCTTAAAAAAAGAAGCAAATTGTGCCAAATTTCTAGGTGTATGGATTGATTCCAATCTGTCATGGGAATGCCATATACAACACTTATCTGGAAAACTTAACCGATTATGCTATGCAATTTGCGTCCTCACTAGAATGTTACCAGAGGAAGTATTAAAAACTGTATATTTCGGATACATACATTCACAGTTAACATATGGTATAATATTATGGGGATCATCACCAAAATCTACTCAAATTACAAAAAGGAATTATTAAAATCATGAAGAAAGCACCATTCCAAATAGAAAGTAAGAAACTTTTCAAATAACTCAAAACATTACCGGTTCCTTGTATTTACATTTAGAATCAGTTTTCTTTATTCATAAAAATTTAAAACACTTCAAAATAAATTCAGATGTACATGATCATAGCACTAGAATACCTAATAATATACACCTAAATTGTCACAGGCTTACCAGAAGTATTAACAGCATATCACATAGAGGTATCAATGAACTTTTTACGGGCAGAAAATTTAATCTTGCTGTAAAGAACATTTTATTGTCTTACATACCATTAAGTATGGGTGAATACCTAAATTTAATATTGTAAGTAATATTTGATTGGAATTGCATCTCCATCTTTTCATGTTAAAGTGCTGCCCCTTGGTAATGGGTGTATTTTAATTGCAATGAAAATTAGTTTCATTATATATTTATATATATCTATATGTGTGTGTGTGTGTTATATTTTATATTGTTGTTTATGTACAGATTGTAATCTGGACATGTCCTAAAGCATCTATGATGCTCTAATGTATGTTAAAATGAATAAAATAAATATATATATATATATATATATATATATATATATATATATACAGAGCTCTGATGAGATGATTGTGTTTATGAATCTTCATACTCGTGTAATTCTGTCAGAACTAAATACATTTATTTTCATCTTATCTGACCAATGACTTGATCCTAAAGCTGTTAAATTTTACTTACATGCTGCCTAAAGAAAGTCTGGCAGCATCATTTTGGCTCTACAGTACAATACCTTTCTCTTCATTTTCCATTGTATATTCTTGTAATACTGTTACCCCACATACTTTTTCTGCCCTTGCTAACATTTTGTAATATTTTAAACATTTTTTAACTATACTTACAACATTCATTTACAATTTTTACGTATTTATTTATTTGCATGAAACACGGTAACAATAGAACATTTTTAGATAATATTGTAATACTATTTTCCCTCCTCTTCCAATGTTACCATCATCAACAACTCAATTACACTATTTTTGTTAGGTTAGTGTTGGTCGACATCAGATTACACTTCAGTAAATAATATGTACTTACTTATTTTAGGAATTCTCACTATAAGGTATATTCATTAAGGTAGAATTTATATCACTCACCTCATATTGTTGTTCTTATTTGACTATAAACTAGTTTCGGAACATAATTTTTGTTCCATCCTCAGTATTGTCACGACCGTTGTTCTGTCGTCTTGAAGAGCTGTCCTTCGCTCCTTCCATTGGCTGACTGAAAAACCTCGAAACCAGGTCATTTTTTAAATAATATGTAATTTATTAAGTTACATTAGGAAGGGAGAAGTTAGTGTACATGCATTTCTAATAAACATTTGGGAATTTATCATGAAGTTTGGTCATACCACAAAAGCTGATATCTAGCAACAGCTCTATAAACTTTCTGTAGGACTTCAAAATATGTGGTGCCACCTAGCGAGAGCTCTATACACGCATGTGCACTGTTATTCTGTAGGACTTAGAATGTATAGGCCTATTGGGAAAGATAAACTACTGTTTTTCCCCTGAAGTTATATTTCATTACATCATTTGTAATCTCTTTGTATTTTGCATTTCCATAATTAATAACATTTTATGTATTACAGGCTAGCATTTCGGACATTGACAAGGAGATACAATTGTCATCTCTGCTTTACTCCAATGATTCTGGCTGATTCTTTCATATGTTCTGCAAAAGCACGAAGCAACGAATTTACTACGAACAAGGGTAATAATTAGACATAGGATGGTTATGATGCAAGAAGTGGACATCTGAATTTCAATTCAGTTTTGATTTTAAAATGAAGTTTAGGAACACCAATGCTGAAAACACAAAAAAAAAATTCTGGACCATCCAGAAACAAATAAAAAAAACATTTTTAAGCAATATACAATACACATTTCACTATTTTAAAATACAGTAGGAAGTAACATAAGAGGTTTGTTTGATGATTAAAACATTTTGTGTGTTCATTCTTACCTCTTACAGTAGTTTTTGTCGAACATATGTTTCAGGGCTTCTTAGCCCCATCATCAGCAATTACAGATTGAATTTTCTCATGTTGGCCCTGATTCTTGATTGTTGATTTCTCTGCCTCTGGTCCAATGAATTTACTAATGAGATTTCTTTCTGTGGGAATTCCAAAGTTCATAATTCTTTTCTTCTTCTGTATATAGATTTTTTCCCATATGGTGAGTTGATTTTTGTTTTCTAACTGTTTTAATAATTTTGTGTTTATATCTATTTTGTGTTTTTCTGAGCAAACGTGAGCTGCAACTGCAGATTTTTCTACTTCCCCCTCTTTTTTTTTTTTTTTTACATTCCTTGTGTGTTCTTTAATTCCAATGGTTAATTTTTTTTTTTTGTTTTCCCTGTGTATATCTTATCAAATTGATGAATTACAGGAAGTTTTCCATAACAGTGGTATCATATCATATATTATGCATTTTTCATCAATTATACAATAATATCCATTAAACTTCTTCCACCATTATTATTGAACTCTGTAGGAATACTTCCTGTTCCTGGAGATCTACGATATTTCATTGAACTGACTGCTAAATTTACATCCAGGGAATCGGTGTAAACAATTGTTTGCATTAATCAAACTCATTTCCCTTTATCTTTATAATTGTTTAAGATAGTGTAGTAAAATCTTTACAGTGTATAAATCTATATCTTGTAAATTGACTGATCTGTTTTAATGGAAATACTCTCATTTCGCAGCAAGATTTTTTTTCAATTCTTTAAAAAAATGTTAAAAATCAACATAAATTATTATGAGTTAGTTTCCTGCTGGAGTTCGGAGTTCCTAAAAAGTTAGTTAGACTTATACGAATGTGTCTAAATGGCACAAAGAGTAGGGTGCGTGTAGGCAAACAGTTTTCGGACACTTTTGAAATCCAGAATGGGTTGAAGCAAGGAGATGCACTATCTCCTCTACTATTTAATTTTGTACTAGAGCATGCCATTAAATCTTTAGAGAATGAGGAAGGCTTACAACTCAATGGTATTAATAAGCTGTTAGTTTATGCTGATGATGTAGTACTATTGGCCGATAGCGAGGAGATACTAAAGGACAACACGCACACACTATTGAGTAACACTAAAAAATTAGGACTGGAAGTAAATATCAATAAAACTAAATATATGGTCACACGTAGAAATTCATTATATAATGGAAATGGACAGCTAATGACAAATGAGGGAAAATTTGAGGAAGTGGCTGAATTCAAATACCTAGGAACAATAATCACAAATAGGAATGAGATGCACAAAGAAATTAAACATAGGCTCAATTCTGGAAATACGTGCTATTATGCATTGCAGAGACTCTTGATGTCCCAACTCCTTTCAAAAAATGTTAAACTGAAAATATATAAAACTATTATTCTACCAGTTATATTATATGGGTGCGAAACATGGACTCTTACTTTAAGGGAGGAACGGAGATTACGAGTATTTGAGAATAAAGTACTTAGGAACATTTTTGGACCAAAGAGAGATGAACAGACAGGTGAATGGAGAAGACTTACATAAGAGTGAACTACGTGGTCTTTATAGGAAGCCAGATATAATAAGAACAGTTAAGTCTCATAGACTGTGATGGGCAGGACATGTTGCACGTATGGGGAATGAAATACTTGCATGGAAGCTTCTTGTAGGAAAGCCAGAAGGAAAACGCCCAGTTGGTAGACCAAGAATGAGGTGGGAGAATAACATTAACTATGATTTGAGGGAAGTAGATTATACAGGGAATGATTGGAAAACATTAGCTCAGGATAGGGATGTATGGAGAGCTTATGTCCGCATGGCCTTCAACCTCCAGGTTGGATAGTGCCAGTGAGTAAGTAAGTAAGTTAGTTATTTTGACTCACCTAATTTTTTTTTTATATTCTGCAGACTATAGTTTTGTTTCATCTATGCAACATTGTCAATGCATTCTAGCTGTTGTGTTTGCAGTTGTCATCCTTTAGGTTGATTTCAACTCTCCATGTTGACTGAAAGAAATAATATATATATATATATATATATATGAGGTGAGTCAAAATAACCAACTCACAATAATTGAAAGAAACCTCATAGTGTTATTTCCTATAAATATTAAATAAAAATATAAAATTTAAAATAAATTCTGTACACCTCACCTCATATCCCATCTTCTAATTAAACTGATTTCAAAACCTCCATATGGAGTAAACGTCCACTGCTGTGGTCTCAAGGTAGCATGCTGCCTTGTCACGCAGCGGGCCCGGGTTCGATCCCGGTCGGGGCAGTTTTTCTGGGTGAGGTTTTTATTGGGGTTTTTCCTCATCTGTAAGACAAATGTCAAGAAAACTATAAGGCCCAAATGGTCCCCGAAATCATATGGCCATCATCATCATCCTTCACTGGTGTGGAAAGCAACGGGAAGCTACCACACCTACAATTCCCTAGTAATGCTGCAAGCATAGCATAAAAATGCTATGATTGCAGTGAAGGACCTGCCTTCGGACAGAATTACTATGGATGTATATGGAGTAAGTAGTGCTCCTGGACGACAGAACATCGATCATGAAATTACTGGTGATGAAAATACTTATGTTTTGAAACTGGTCTAATTAGAAGATGGAATATGAAGTGAGATGGATAGAATTTATTTTAAATTTTAAATTATACTTTATAGTGTCATTTCCTATAATAGTTCAATAAAAATATTTTTTCTTTAGAATGAGAATATTTTTACAAAACTAGGACAGTAAATTTACAAAATGTGAATGTACATACTGTAAAATTTTGATTATGTTATCTGACAAGAAGTAATTGTTGTAAGTTTGACTTAACATATCAAAGTTTGTTGCAGCAAAACCGTGTTGTTATTATGAGTAACTTCACACGTTTTGTAACAATCCTACTCCGTTTTTGAAACTCGAGTTTAGCAGATCGTGGAGATTAAATTTGATCTTTGTTTTTTAGATGTACCTATGTGTGTCAGTATGTAAAACTGGAGGTCTCTTGTCCAAATCCTGGCTGAAGTGTACTATTTTCTCTCTAGTCATTTTAACTGTAACCGTTAGGTTGCTTTGTATGAAAGCAATCATTTCCAATGAAATGATTATTTAAAACTTTTTTGTCTTTTCTTTTTTTATTAAAACTTTTTTGTCTTTTCTTTTTTTAGAGGACAGGCCATTGATTGTGCAGTTTGCAGCAAAGGATGCCAATCAGTTTGCAATTGCTGCAGAAATGGTTGCAAGGTATGTTGTTCTCAATAATTTCTTCTTCGTCCAATGACCTTCGTTTTGAGTTTTTCCACTTCATAAGGAATCTGGCATAAGAGTCAAAATTTTTATTTAGCCAATTTTTTTTTTGTTTGATTGTTATGTATCCTCCTACCTGAGGCAGTTTAGGGTTTTCAGCATTCATATATGGTCCTGGTGTTCATGCATTTTGTGCATTCATCCGTTACAATTTTTTATGTGAGATGAACAGCCAACATAACCCAATATCCTATTTTTATTCTAAATCTTGCCAATGTACCCTTCCAAGATATTTTGTTGTTTATTGGACAATGTAGTTGAATATAGTAACATTGTTTATTTGTAATAGCATTTGTTTTTACTTATTATTTTTTTATTAATTTGAATTCTTGTGCTTCAGCTATGTGATTTGTTTTATGTAAGGTGAGTGTTTTTTTTTCTAGTAGATCTGCCATCTGTATAATGTTGCTGTTGTTATTGTTATTATTATCATCATCCTTCCAATCAGCATCACGTCAACGAGAGTTTTATTTGAGAACAAACAGAATTGCCAATTTTAGTAATTCTCTCTATTTCACATTTCTAAAGTGATCTTTCATTCTGGTGTTATGATTTCTTTTAGTTTTTCCTATGTGGATATTTTTAACATTCCCCATATTTTATTTGGAAAATGCCTGATTTTATCTTTATCTATTTTTCCATTTTGTTTTAAATTAGTTGTTACTGAAATATTTTTTTTGTGTAAATCAAATTAAGTACATACGCCAAATATTATACATCAATTGATGTATTTAGACCAGTTTTGACCACATTCACCCAATTAAAACCTTACTTGAACCAACCTGGACCACATCCCCATTCATTAATATATATTTATGCATTTTTTCCAACCCTATCCTTACATAAACACCTTCATGGCTAGTTAGCAGACCTCTTATGTTATCAGGTTGTCAACCTTGCACAATGGCTGTCTTCACCTCCGAATGAGGATCCGGTACTAATTTCTGTTAGAGACTGGGTTGATCCCAGGGCCACAGTACTGCCAGAAGGTTTAGGTCAATTTAAAAATCCAAGTTTACTAAGTTATGTAGACTTCAAAAAAGCATATGATTCAATTAAGAGGGAGAAGTTATATAGTATCCTGCTGGAGTTCGGATTTCCTAAAAAGTTACGTTAGACTTATACGAATGTGTCTAAATGGCTCAAAGAGTAGGGTGCGCGTAGGTAAACAGTTTTCAGACACATAATCCAGAATGGGTTGAAGCAAGGAGATGCACTATCTCCTCTACTATTTAATTTTGTACTAGAGCATGCCATTAACTCTTTAGAGAATGAGGAAGGCTTACAACTCAATGGTATTAATAAGCTGTTAGTTTATGCTGATGATGTAGTACTACTGGCCGATAGTGAGGAGATACTAAAGGCCAACATGCACACACTATTGAGTAACACTAAGAAATTGGGACTGGAAGTAAATATCAGTAAAACTAAATATATGGTCACAAGTAGAAATTCAGTATATAATGGAAATGGACAGCTAATGACAAATGAGGGAAATTTTGAGGAAGTGGCTGAATTCAAATACCTAGGAACAATAATCACAAATAGGAATGAGACGCACAAAGAAATTAAACGTAGGCTCAATTCTGGAAATGCATGCTATTATGCAATGCAGAGACGTTTGTTGTCCCAACTCCTTTCAAAAAACGTTAAGCTGAAAATATATAAAACTATTATTCTACCAGTTATATTATATGGGTGCGAAACATGGACTCTTACTTTAAGGGAGGAAAGGAGATTACGAGTATTTGAGAATAAAGTTCTTAGGAAAATTTTTGGACCAAAGAGAGATGAACAGACAGGTGAATGGAGGAGACTACATAACAATGAACTACATGGTCTTTATAGGAAGCCAGATATAATAAGAACAGTTAAGTCTCATAGACTATATGGAAATATCAATTAACAAAACTAAAATTATGGCATTTCATGGGAAGGACCCCATACAAAGTAAAATCTGTCTCCAGAATAAAATTTTAGAGAGATCTAATCAATTTAAATATCTTGGATATTATCTCTCTATCTGGGATGAAAAGGATATCCCTGAAAAAGTTACTAGTTATAATAAAGTTTAGGAATTATTAATCAAGTTATGAAACCATCCCTTGTACAAAAAAACACCAGATTACGTTTATATAACACTTGGCTAGACCAGTGTTGACCTATGGTAGTGAAGCATGGACACTAAGAAAACAACATGAAAGCAGAATAACGGCTTGTGAAATGAGATTCATGCGCAGAACAGCAGGTTACACCAGATGGGATCGGAAAAGGAACACCGATATCTTAAAAGAATTGAAGACTACGCCAATTTTGGAATATATTAAACAGTACCAACTAAATTGGAAACACCATCTTGAAAGAATGAGTTCAAATCGGATCCCCAAAGCTGTTTATAATTATATACCAAGAGGACGAAGATCACTGGGCCGTCCTATGAAACGCTGGAGGGAAAATTTTCTATAAGATCGTAACAGGCCTTGGCCTAATACTTGGAAGGAAGAAGAAGAAGTCTCATAGACTGCGATGGGCAGGACATATTGCAAGTATGGGGAATGAAAGACGTGCATGGAAGCTTCTTGTAGGAAAGACAGAAGGAAAACGCCCAGTTGGTAGACCAAGAATGAGGTGGGAGAACAGCATTAACTATGATTTGAGGGAAGTAGATTATACAGGGAATGATTGGAAAACATTAGCTCAGGATAGGGACATATGGAGAGCTTATGTCTGCGCGGCCATGAACCTACGGGTTTGATAGTGCCAGTGAGTGAGTGAGTAAAAGTAAGTAAGTATGTAGGTAGGAAATGAGGTTTATTTTAATTTTGTTTAGTTGTTTCTTGACTCACCTCATACTTCTAAATTCCCTTGCAAATCTAGATTTCGTCACTGTTTTGTGACATTCTCAATGCTGTTCACATTCACAACTGACGAGGAGACCATTGGATGTCAGTTGTGAATGTGAACAGCATTGAGAATGTCACAAATACAGTGATGAAATCTAGATATGCGAGGGAGTTAAGAAGTATGAGGTGAGTCAAGAAACAACTAAACAAAATCCAAGTTTACTGTTACTCAATCCTCCAACCTTCCAGCTTGTAACATATTGCCTTAACCAACTGAGCTATAGCTTGCCCTCATTGTGAATAGTCTTTAGAACATTCAGGAAACATTGCAACCTTTCACCCTTAAAATTGTAAATCTTTTTGTTTTGAATGTGTGAAAATAAAAATGCAGGAAAAGCATTATAAAAGTTTTCATGCAGTTAAAATGAATACACTAAAGGACATTTAATCTGCAACAGTCTTAAAATATGACATAATTAAGGGGATTAAAAAGTGCCCTGAATGATTAAAACTTTGCCTAAATATACTTAGAGGTGTGTGCTATTTTTAACATAAAAAATGCTAATTTTGACTAAAAATGGGAAAATTTCGCCCATCAGCCTCTTTTTATGAAAGTAATGAGTACTTAAATTTACAGTTATTGTGATGGTGTAGATTTAAATTGTGGTTGTCCACAAAGTTGGGCCATGAAAGAAGGTTATGGAGCCCATCTACTTGATAAGCCACATTTGATAAGGGATTTGGTACTTCAAGTAAGAAACAGGATTCCAGGACCATTCACAGTGTCTGTGAAGATCCGCATTGTGGAAAAATTTGAGGTGAGTATAATTTAAAATTATGACTTACTGTTTCATTGCAATTCATAAATATCAGTGCTATTTACTTTCCTTTGCCCGAGCCCATCAGAGGCATCTTTCTTATGTTGTTTGTATAACATATATTAACTATTACCAAGAAATCTTAAATACTCTGTAGTAATTTATATAATTCGTATCTAATTCTGTATAGTATCTACAATCATGAAAGCTAGAAGAAAAGGGGGAGCTAATTTGACTTGAAAAAGCTTTTGTGTAGGAAATAAATATGAAGCAGCAATTTCATAACTAGTTAAACAGTAATTAAACATTCTTTTTTCTAAAATTAAGTTTAATGATTAAATTATTAGTCTGACCTTGAAATACAAAATTAATTAAACAGAAATGGCTTTTGACCATTATATGAATTTAAAGAAAATCTGAATACATAAATAATATGAACAATATAAATTAATTATCTTGGTCATCAAATAGATTCTAGTTTTATGGAATTATAAAACAAAATAATGAGAATAATAATAATTATTATTACCCATACATGCACACAAGCACTCCTTAGTCCAGCCGAGGGTTAGGGTCCACACCCCGGATGCCCTACTCTGGCTTACAGGACCAAAACAATACAACTCAGTTCCACTTGAGCTAACTGATGTGATCCAGATGATAATAAATATGATGATGACAGTTTGTAACTTGTATCACGTATTTGAGTGTTCCGAGGAAGAGGGAAGTTGCGCAACTATACACAGCGCAGAGGGAAGGGGCACAAAGAAGAAGGAAATTGGCACTGTTCAAGAATCTCACTGTTGAGGAAAGGTAACATGACATAGATGTTACGTACCGAAAATGCACTTTTGGTACACCATTACAAAGTATTGTATAAATTCAATTGAAGCCTCTGCATTAAATTTTTATCCAAGTGACACCATTAAAATATTACATAAATTTTGTTCCTGAATTTATTACAGTGTTTATTGCATTTTGTAAACACAATTTGGATTTTGAATCCATCAACTGCAGGTTCACGGGCGATCATGTTAGCCACTAGAACACTATGATCAATTTTCCAGGATTGAATTTAGGTGGTTCAATTGTTTGTAATTATATGGCTGCTTATGTTGATAAAAAGTAATGATTATACTTTACTGAAATATCCTCGTATCAGTATTTGTTTCTTGAATTGAGTAATTTCTAATTTTTACAGAGTAATGCCATTTAAAATAAATACCTTATAATAAAGGTGAGAAATAATATGCATTTGAATTGGAATGCCTGGTAGCTTAGTGGATAGAGCACTGGTGTACAGAACCAGAGACATTAGGTTCAAATCCCAATTCAGGCATATATTTTTCTTAATAGTGAGTGGAGAACATATTTTAATCGACTCACCTCATACATTTTCAAACTTCTTTGATACCAACGGTTTCAGACAAAATCATGTCTTTCTTCAGTCATGGCTTCCACTGATGAAATTCCGTGATTGTTGATTTCTTTAGTGACATCACTTCTTGTGCTGCCATCTTTTGTTGGGATTATAAACTTTGTAATTAAATTTTTATCTACCGGAATATCTAAATTCATAGATTGATATTTATTCTTCTGAATGAATATCATTTCCCAAATTGTCAATTCCAACGGTTTATCCAATTGTTTCAAAAGTATCGCTTCTTTTTCAATTTACTAGAACATCATAAAATTGAAAAAGAAGTGAAACTTTTGAAACAATTGGATAAACCGTTGGAATTGACAATTTGGGAAATGATATTCATTCAGAAGAATAAATATCAATCTATGAATTTAGATATTCCGGTAGATAAAAATTTAATTACAAAGTTTATAATCCCAACAAAAGATGGCAGCACAAGAAGTGATGTCACTAAAGAAATCAACAATCATGGAATTTTATCAGTGGAAGTCATGACTGAAGAAGGACATGATTTTTTCTGAAACTGTCGGTATCAAAGAAGTTTGAAAATGTATGAGGTGAGTCGATTAAAATATGTTCTCCACTCACTATTAAGGATATAACCTTATAATGTTTACTTCCCAATATTAATTGAAATATATATTTTTCTCTTCAAATAAAATTTGTCATTTATTGAGAAGTGATAATTTTAATGTTTAAGGTGGAAAATAAGCTTCACTGGCTACAAATGTGGTGTGATTCCCATTAAAGTCTTCTTTTAAAGAAGCCGCTGGGGGCGTAGTGGAACGAAAGTTCATACGTTGCTGCATAGGAATTCAAATAATAATGGAGAGAAATAATATGCATTTGAATTTGAATGCCTGGTAGCTTAGTGGATAGAGCGCTGTGTACAGAACCAGAGACCTCAGGTTCAAATCTCAATTCAGGTGTATATTTTTTTCTTCAAATAAAATTTCTCTTGTAATAAATTTGTCATTTGAATTAAAATAAATGTTTATTCTATTTTATTTACAGAAATACTATTGAGCTTTGCAGGATGTTAGAAAAGGTTGGAATTTCATTTTTGACAGTACATGCACGCACGCCAAAACAAAGACATCAGCCAATCAATACCGATGCTCTACGTGAGATAAAGAGTAGCATACAAGTTCCTCTTATAGGTAATGGAGATATAAAGACAAATGATGGAGCACACAATTTACAAACATACACTGGATGTGATGGTAAGCATACAATATGGATTTTTTTTTTTTTGCAAACTAAGAACATAATTTCCTGAAAAATACACCTGGAAATTCTCTTAAAAAACACCTTCTAAACCTTTCTTCATGAATTTATCACCTGTATTTTTAGAGATAGTATTTTATTTAATAAGTTTCTCTAAAAACTTAGGTCAGTAGTATCACAATTCAAATTGGGACATCAAATGGTGAAGAAATTTTACCCGGAGGAACCTTTAAGAGGAATTTAATGATTCATAAAAAAGAACACTTTAATTACATTAGATGTGTTGAAATTGAAAAATTGGCAATGGAACTTCATAGATTGCTAGAGAATTGCATAGTTGGAAGAGACTCTAAACTTTTGAAACATTTAGAGAAGCCTTTGGAATTAACAGTTTAGGAAAAGATATACATTCAGAAAAACAAATAAAGATCCATGAATTTTGAAGTTCCCAGCGAGCAAAATTTAATCTGAAAGTTCATAAAATCAGCATCAGATGGCAGTTTGGAAGATGGTAGTAACAGAAAAATTTCAACAGTTGGAGTCTGACTGAAGATGAAGGCAAAAGCTTTTGAAACCAGTATTGTGAAAACACTGAACTTTATGAGGTGAGATGAAAAAATATTTTCTCCAACTCAATTATAAATTGAAAATTACTTCATAGTGTTACTTCCCACTCTAATTCAATTAAATTGTATTTGTTTTCAGTCTCCATTGATCCTGGTGGACTAGTTGTTACCATACTCGCTTCTGGTTCTGAGGTTCATGGGTCTCAAACGTGGCCATGGTTAACTGATTTTTTACAGGGCATAAAAATTCTGAGTAAAGATTTGTTCAGAATGGGAGTAAAGGCATGGGTCTTGTCATAGATTTACATTAAGTAAAAGCCTCAAGCCAGAAATAAGGGGTTTCAGAGCAAAATTTGTGAACCCTTTCATGCCAAATTTGAATTACAATGCTAATGACCAATGTTAAATAAAAATTACTTGGCGGCACAAGTGGTTAATCATATGTCCTCCAATTTTGGGTCCTGAGTTTGCATCTTGGTCACTCCATATGGAATTCACAGTTGAACCGGAGCCAGGGGAGGTTTTTCTCCAAGAGTTTCTTCTGTTTTCCCCTGCAAAAAAACTCAATTCCAACACTTTTCCGTGTCTTTCTTTTTGTTCCATTTCAATTTCATATTTCCTTGTGATGGTGCATCAGGCCTGATCAGCCAGTGTCCTTAAATAATACAGGTCTTCATCTGATCTCATCTTATCTTTTGACCTGGCATTAAGTTGGACACAAATATACTTAATTAAATTTGAGTTATTTTAATGCAGACCTAGTTTCGTCACAGAATTCGTGGCATTCTTGACAACTTGTGATGCATCGAGAATGTCACAAATTCTGTAGTGAAGTTGTGATGCATCGAGAATGTCACAAATTCTGTGATGAAACCTAGGTCTGCATAAAAATCAAGAAATATGAGATGAATAAAAAACAACTCAAATTTAATTAAAGTGAACCTCATAGTGTTATTTCCTATCTACATATATTTAACAAATATACTACAGTTTTTTGAGAACCTCAGTCATCTAACATATTTCCTTCCATTCACGTGTGTCTGATATTTTTATCCTCCATCTTTTTATTCCCATTCTTTTCAAATCCTCTTCCACATTAACCAGCCACCTTGTCTGAGGATTTTCTCTTTTCCTTCTTCCTCCAGGTTTTTCTAGCAGTTTTTTGGGTTCCTATTATTTGATATTCTAGTAACATGCCCTAACCATCTTAATTACCAAGATTTGACAATTGTAACCAAATCCAAGTCTTGATTCAAATCAGCCAATTCTATATTTGATCTAATTCTCCATGTTAACTCATTTTCCACAGGTCCAAACCTTTTTTAATTCCTTTCTTTCCCATATATTTATTTGTAATTCATCTTTTTTATCAAAGGTCCAAATTTCCCTTCCTTATGTAACTAGTGGCATAATTAATGTTGTATAAATATTAAGTTTTGGCTTTAATGAAATATTTTTACATATCAGTATGTTCTGTAAAGTGTAATAACACCTATTATCAATCATGAAACAAGTCTATATTTCCATAGGGATGAATTTATAAGGTTAAATAAAGGTACTATGTACTATTTGTTCGTTAACCTTCCTCTCATTGTGAATAATGCTAATTTTTTTTCAATAGGTGTCATGGCTGCTAGGGGAATCCTCTCAAACCCAGCAATGTTCGCTGGTTATGCAACCACACCATTCACATGTGTTGAAGACTGGATTGCAATCTCAAAGCAAACAAATGTATCATTCCAATGTTTTCACCATCATCTTGTATTCATGCTTGAAAAGGTATTGCCAAAATCAAAGCGTCTTATTTTTTAATGTACTAAAAACAAAAGAAGCCGTTTTAGATTTCCTATTAGAATGTGGGGTAAGTTATAAGAAGGAACTATATGATCTCTCAGATTTTAACGAAACAGTATGTGAATTTTATGACAGTAAAGGCCAGGGTAAATTTTTTACTGAGAAAATTGAATCCTTAGACAATACTGATGCAGAGGTGTATCTAGGAACTAGCAACTTATATGGAAATACCTGTTCTTAGTGAGAAGCATGGTATTTCTGGAAATGAATTAAGTTTAAACCAGCATTTTATCTGTTGGGTCAAGAGTTTTAACTGGAGAGAGAGAAGTTATTAAATAGCTGTGATATCCAACATTTTGACAATTGATATAATAACTACTTTCAGCAAATTCTCAAGGAATTAAGTTATTGAGGTTGTACCCGTGAAAATATTTTTGAAAACTTTTCTTTTTAATTTTCTTTGATCCTGCTTACTACACTAAAAAAAGGTCATGAAAAAAATTTGTGTATACGAGTGTAAGTCAATATTTATCCGCAATGTACCGGTAGTTATACATTTTATTGCAATACAAATAGGAAATTTACGTTAACGTCATTTTTCAACATAGTCTCTTGCTTTTCAACGCACTTGGACTATTGTTGCACAAGTTTCCTTATGCCCTCTGAAAAGAAGGTTTTTGGCTGAGCAGTGAACCACACATGCACCACTTTCTTCACTTGTTGGTTCGAGGTGAATTGATGACCCCTTAATGCCTCTTTGAGCGGACCAAACAAGTGGTTAATATTGTTTAGTTGTTTCTTGACTCACCTCATACTTCTTAACCCCCACACAGACTCGAGTTTCTTCACTTCATTTGTGACATTCTCATTGCTGTGTTACGTAATATAGCATTGAGAATGTCACAAATGAAGTGAAGAAACTCGAGTCTGCATGGGAGTTAAGAAGTATGAGGTGAGTCAAGAAACAACTAAACAATATTACAATAAACCTCATAGTGTTATTTCCTACCTACATAACTTAAACAAGTGGTTGTCAGACAGGGTAAGATTAGGACTATATGGAGGATGAGCCATTATTTAAAACTTGAGTTTCTCGAGCATTTCAGCAGTGTGGGCAGCAATATGTGGATGGGCAACAACACGACACCTTTCAACAGTAATCCTAGGCATTTGCTTCGAATTGCAGGCTTGAGGCTGTGAGTAAGCATCTCACTGTACTGCGGAGTTTATTGTTCTATCTTCTGATAATGTTCCAGTATTGGGCTTTGTGAGTCCCAAAACACTGTAAGCATCAGTTTTCTGTAGACGGTCACCCAGCTCCTTTGTCATGCATAACATTTGTGTGACCATTTTTTAATTTTTCAATCCATTTGTAGACACTCTGTTGCTGCAAATACACTCTTCCCATATTGTGCTGAAAGTCTTTGATGGATTGTGGCCCTTGGTACACCTTCCAACCAAAAAACCTGATCACTGAACATTGCTCTTCTTTGGTTCAAACTGAAAATGGAGCAGCCATATTTAATGGCAAGGCAGCGATGATGAAACTAACCTAGCAACATCAATCCTGCATGAAATAATAACGATGAAACCTTGCAAGTGCCACCTGTGCAACACAATGAGAGCTGTCAACAGTAACAATAAAACTACATTGTGGATAAATATTGACTTACCCTTGTACAAATTGTTGGTCCGCAATCAAAACCTTGTAACTCCATAATTTAAAAAAGTTCAGGAGAAAGAAAAAGCCTTGTAAGTGTGCGTGCAGAAGTTACGAAGTTTTGAGTCTGGGATTGTAGCAGATGAAACCTCTCAATTCCTCTTTGCTGGAAATATGAGTTCCTGGGTTTGAGATCATAGCAGACAAAACCTTGCTATTCTTCCCACTGGAGATGCAAGATATTCGCCTAGGGTTAATAGCTGAGTAATTGCATGGTTCTTGTAATCATTAATAGATGGCAGAAAAATGATATTGGAGCTACAAGGCTTTAACAGCATGCGAATGATACCTTCACTTATCAAATAATGCAAGAAGCCTGATTTTACTTTTGAATGGAGTTACAAGGTTTCGTTTTTGATCACCAACCAATGATATGTAAACATAATATGGAAATTATACACATAGACAACCATCTGTAAATAATAGTAGACACAACTCCAACTTCATGGTGCCTAGAAGGCCCTTGACCTACCAGCCAGTATAGGGGTGATCTGTGATCACCATATCAGGACCCCAGCCACTATAGCTGGTTTTCTCAATCATGAGCCACTACTTATTGTAGCTATCCAAATTATTCACAATTCTGGGTGGACACCAGACCCAAACTGATTGAAATTCCATGAAAAATTCCTTCACCCATGAGACTTCAACCAGCGCAAGATCTGTAGCTCTGCACCATGTCATGATGTTTATGGAACAGGACAATTAACACAACTAAAGAGAAAATTTTGTGCTGAGCCAGATTCCAACTCAAGGCTTGCAACTTTATGTGCTTGCACTCTTCTATTGAGCTACGTAGCAACTCTAGACAGTCCTATTGTCAGTAAAATGTAAACACAGTCTAAATCGTATCACGTCTTTTTGATTTAGAAGCAATCCAATTGTATTGTGAATGAAATTTTGCTACAAATGGGATGCGAGGAATAATGGGAGAGAAATTTGTGCTTGGGCAGGGAGTTTCCTGAGTAGTTCAATGGTAGAGCCCTAGTATACAAATCTAGTAGTCATGGGTCCGAACCTTAATTCAGAAAAAACCTTTTTTCTCTTAATTTGTTATTCCCTATTGTATTGTGAATTACGTTTTACTCATATAGAAACATGAGGATTAAAGAAAGAAAAATTTGGCTTCTTTCTGGAGTTGCCTATGTAGTTCTTTGGTAGAACACCAGTGTGTAAAGCTGGAAGTCCTGAGTTCAAATCTTGGCTTAAGCATAAATTTTTGTTTTTAGTTGTGTTATGTATATATTTCTGTTAATGCTCTAGCGGTTACCTTTTTTGTTACATTTGCTGAAATACACATACTGTGTAAATATGGCACCTTATATCATTTATACTCTGTATACTAAAGCTGTTAATTTTTTTATTCCATGTTAGTTCATAGTTTTATTACTGTTTTGTGAGAGAAGTGTTTTGTTTTAGCTCCTTTCTTCAAAAGAATTCATCAGTCACTTCATGAGGTCTAATTTCATTACTTCATCTGTGTGATACTGAATGTCAGAATATGTATTTTGGTATATATTTTTTCAATATGCTGAACCTTCCTTCAAATTTTTGGGGTATACCCCTGGTTTTCAAAATTGATCTAAAGCATAGGATTTTGATTACATCAAATTTTTCCCATCCAGCCAATATATTTTTTTTATAATTTTTTTGAATTAACATTCTGAGGTTTTCAAATTAATGAAATGAAAATGGGTCGTACATCATCTCATACACTCGATGCTTTCCACAGCACGGGACTGCAGTTTTGGGAACAATGTCCTATTTTCGACTGTTGAATTTTTGCCTTCACCATTGTCTTCTATTCCTGGCGAGCTAGATTTAATCTCAAAGTTCATCAAATCAACACTAGATGGTAGTTTAAACATGATGGTGAAGGCAATAATTCAACAGTCAAAAATATAATAATAATAATTTATTTATTCTGGCAGAGTTAAGGCCATAAGGCTCTCTCTTCCACTCAACCAGCACAAATACAAATAAATATTTGACAAATATAAATATACACTATACTAATTATAAACAGTTAAAGATACAATAAATGTAGCAATGTAAATTTCATGTACAAACAACATTTTATAGGGTAACAACAATAATGATACGATAATAATAATAATAATATAAATATGATAAATTATACGAGAAACACCAATTAATATATATACCTAACACTGGGTAATAATGAAGTCGAGGTTAGAGCAAATATAAATTTAGATTTCTTTTAAAAGATGCCAATGTCCGGCAGCCCCTTATTTCTTGTAGTAGGGAATTCCAGTTGTGAGAAGTGAAGATGGTATATGACATGGAGTGATGTGATGTCCTATGTTACGGTATATTAAGCAAGAGACTATGTTGTAATCTGTTGTATAAGTTATGGTTTGAGGATAGATACTGGAAACGGGATGATAAATAATTGGGAATCGAGGTATGTAGGATCTTAAATAAGAGAATTAGACAGTGCAATTTTCCTCTCTCTTTTAGATGTAGCCATGACAATTCGTGGAATAATGGAGAAATGTGATCGTATTTTCGAACATTAAATATGAATCTGATACACATATTATGGGCACGCTGCAGTTTGTCCGACAATCTGTCACTTATGTCAGCTAGTAGAACGTCACAGTAGTCAAAATGCGGCATCACTAAGGTTTGGATTAAAATTCTTTTAAGAGCTGTAGGAAGAAAATGTTTAAGTCGCTTTAGGGAATGCATTATGGCTGAAGATAAGAAGAACTGTTCCTGTGCTGTGAAAAGCATGGAGTGTATGAGGTGAAATGATGTACAGCTCATTCTAATGTTATTAAAATAAATCAGAAACTTTTAACATCACCTCATAATATATGATCCTCTTGCCTGGGCATGTTTCAGAGATCATCCCCACTGAAATTATTAAAACATTTGGGAAGACTATAGAACTCACAATATGGGTAAAGATATACATTCAGAAGAACAAGAACAAAACTGTGAATTTTCAAGTTCTTGGTGAGGAAAATTTGATCTCAAACTTTGTTCAACCCTCACCAGGTATTGTGAGAATATTAAGTTATGTAGGTAGGAAATAACACTATGAGGTTTATTTTAATTTTGTTGAGTTGTTTCTCGACTCACCTCATACTTCTTAACTCCCTCGCAGATCCGGATTTTGTCACTGTATTTGTGACATTCTCAGTGCTATTCACGTTAACGGCATTGAGAATGTCACAAATACAGTGATGAAATCTGGATCTGTGAGAGAGTTAAGAAGTATGAGGAAAGTCTAGAAACAACTTAACAAAATTGCGAGAATAGCTGGTGTTAACTCATTTCAAGCAGTTGGAATTAGTTAAAAGTGGGGATGATGTCCGAAAATGTCCAAGTGAGTGGACGATATTTTATAAAGTGATGTATAAAGTTGCTGATTTAGATTTGGATTATAGTTAATGAGAAAAGTTAACTAGCCGGCATCTTTTCTTGCCCACAAGGTAACATGAAGTGCTTTGCCCATAGAGTCAGTGTCTGTGACACTGTTCATTTACCTACATCAGGGATTCTATGGCTATTGCCATTTTCCTGTAGGAATCCTCCCAGCCTTCTGTCCTCTATGTCTTCATTTCTCAGACCTCTTTTGCTCATTGTTTCTGTTATCTCATTTTTCCAAGCTTTTCTTGGTCTTGTTAGTATTTTTCATATTTGAATTTTATTTTTCTACGTTGTTCTTTATTGAGTTTATGTATATTGATAAATGAAGTTTAAGGTTTGCTGTTGTTTTAATTCAATAAATTAATTTCGGGTTACTTCAAATCAATGTTGGTTCTTTGCCTCATTTGCAAAATATCGTCCTCTACTCCTTGTTCGTTTCTTCCAAATGGCCATCTACCTGTATGAGTTCTTGATACACCTGGTCTTTCAAATGCAGTTTTGGTGTGCCCAGTGGTATTTTACCTCATGGATAATTGTCTTTATATATCTTTGTTAGTTTTGTGTTGATTTGATATAAGTGATCATGTAGCTGTAGTCTGCTTCTATATCAGGCTCTTGATGAAACATTCTGAATTCTCTCTTCTTTCTTATTCTCCATCCCTCATTGTCTTCAAGAGCACCAAATTTATTTGTTAAATTTTATTGAAGTCATAAGAGATCTTCCTGATTTTTTTTTTTGAGAGTCCAGGCTTTAGCTGGATGCAAAAATGTTGGTAAAATTATGGTTGTTATTGGTTGATTTAAATTTTATACTTCTTTTGCAGAAGTCAAGCTGAGAAATTTTATGGTTGCAAATGTTTTAATTATTATAAAAATGGTGGGATTTGGACCTGAAATCACAACTAAGTTCAGTAGAATTCTACTTTGTATCTAAGATAAAGGTTATCAATTGGAAATTGTACATCTCACTTCATAAATAAATTTCCCCACCTGGACACGTAGCACACACCCTTCTGGTGAAGATGGAAACCAGTTTCTGAAAGGCCTACAGTTTTAAGATTTTTAATTTAGTTGAGGACGACGGCACCTGCCAAGGTATTTATTTATTTTAATATTTTACTTTATAACTATTCACCTCAATACAATTATTTTATAAATTTTATTAATATTTTATTTTTGATGTCTGGAAGCTGCATTGAGAGACATGCAGTTATTTTAATCAATCCAATTATTTTTAACAAATTTGTTTTATAGAATAATATCCTATGGAGTTTTACAAAATATTTTTTTAATTTAATTTTTTTTATAGATTTTTTAAAAAGTAGGTGACTCCATGGTGCAAATGGTTAGTCACACACCCTCTACCTTTGGTTCCCGAGTTTATGTTTCGGTTACTCCATGTAGGGTTTATTACGATTAATAAAAGTAATAACTTTATTCTTTGATTGAATATCGTTAATATTTATAGGATTTCTATTTTTTATTTCCTCTTTGTGATCAAATTGGAGCTAGGGCAGGTTTTTCTTGAGGTTTCTCCCATTTACCTCGTCAAAAACTTCATTTCACCACTTTACCATACTCATCTCATCTGCTCCTGTGATGGTGCAACGAGCCTGGTCAGCTGGCATCCAGTATATCATAAACCTTCAATAATAGGGGCCTAATCTCATCCCTCGACCAGGTATTTAGCCGGAGATTGGTAGAAGTTTTACATTTACTTAACCCTTCAGCGTGGTTTGATGCACATGTGCAGAATTTAGTAAAATTATATTTACTTTTTTTTTAAGAATTCATACTATGAGGTATTATTTATTTAATTAAAACATTTTGTCTGTTCATTCTTACCTCTTAGAGTTGTTTTTATCGAACATATGTTTCAGAGCTTCTTAGCCCCATTGTCAGCGATTAAAGACTGAGATTGAGTCTGTAATTGCTGACGATGGGGCTAAGAAGCTCTGAAACATATGTTCGACTAAAGCAACTCTTAAGAGGTAAGAATGAACAGACAAAATGTTTTAATTATTAAACAAATCTCTTAATGTTACTTCCTATTGTATTTTAAAATATTATTTATTTATATTTAAAAAGAGAAATATACGCCTAGACTGGGGTTTGAACCCAGGACCTTTGACTCTCTATGTCAATGCTCTATCCAAATGAGCTACCTAGGCCTAGCTAGTGAGCTAGCTACCTAGCTCACTTGGATAGAGCATTGACATAGAGAGTCAAAGGTCCTGGGTTCAAACCCCAGTCTACACGTATATTTTTCTTTCCAAATATAATTTGTCCACCATTAAGATGTTTAAAATGAATAATTTGAACATTATTTATTTGTTTGTTTATTTAAGTAAAATTTTATCACCTCACCTCATATTCTTCTGAGACCAGTTTTGGGACCTTATTTGGTTCCATCCTCAATATTTTCAAGACTGTTGTCATGTCATTTTGAAGAGCTGCCTCCTGCTCTCTCTCTCTCTCTCTCTCTCTCTCTCTCTCTGTTTGTAGACTGAAGAACTTCGAGATAAAATAACTTCCCAGGAATTTCAAAGTTCAATAATTTGTTATTAATGAGCTTTGAAATTCCTGGGGAGAATTATTTAATTTTGAGGTTCTTCAGTCTACAAACAGAGGGAGCAGGGGGCGACTCTTCAAGATGACGTATTGGTCATGAAAATACTGAAGATGGAACTGAATAAAGTCCTGAAACCAGTCTAAAAACAAGAATAATATGAGCTGAGGTGATAAAAATTTTACTTAAATAAATAATACCACATAGTGTTAATTACTAAAATGTCAATTATATTTCTCCTTTTATATAGTAAATTTGGGAATTTTTAACATTATGAGGTTTATTCGTAAGAATTAAATGAATCGTGATTTCTTCTTACCTCATACTCCTATTTTTTTTAAACACAGCACTACGGTATCAGCAGTCATCATCCTCAACTGTTTTCACGACTCAATTTTTTCTTTTGCCGGTAATTATCCAAACTGCCATCTGGTGTTCTTTTGAAGGAAAATAATTCCTTCAAAAGAATACCAGATGGCAGTTTGAATAATTACCGGCTAAAGAAAAAATTGACAGTCGTGAAAACAGCTGACAATGGTCGCTGATACTGTAGTGCTGTGTTTAAAAAACATAGAAGTATGAGGTAAGAAGAAATCACGATTCATTTATTTTTTACATATTTCTTCTTACCTTACTAATGAACATTGTTTATTCGTGGGAAGTTTCACATCATCCTAGAAATCCAGAATCGTGTGATAAGGTCTTGAAACACCCATCCACTTACTTCACCGATTAATTCATTTCTTTCTTATACCATTTTTGGCACACACTATACACTGTTTTTTGAGGTTTTGCCTACTCTCTCATTGAAGGAATCCTCATGGGAAATTGTCTTTAGAGAGGACGGCTGTCATTCAATATTTAAATAATAAATTCCAATTACTCTACCCTCCAAATTGAAATATTGTAATTAATGTATACCTTTAATATTTTATTTTAGGAAGTGATATTTTGAGGTTATTTTAATTGAATTATTTTTAGTCTTATATTTAAATTAATATTGGGGAAGTAAACATTATGAGGTTATATCATTAATAGTGAGTGGAGAACATATTTTCAACGACTCACCTCATATATTTTCAAACTTCTTTGATACCGGCGGTTTCAGACAATATCTTGTCCCTCTTCAGTCATGAAAATATATGAGGTGAGTCGTTAAAAATATGTTCTCCACTCACTATTAGTATTTTTAGTCTGTTCATCTTACCTCAATATTAATGTTGATTTGTTCTTGAACATGTTTCGATTATATTATAATCATCATCAGCATATTGCCCAGACAGGTTAGATTTATGTCGTACACCCTGGATGTTGATGTCAGAAGAACAAAAACAGAGTTATAATTTTGAAATACCGACTGAGCGTGACCTTGTTTAGAGGTTCTTTGGCCAACCACAGGATGGAACTGACATCAATATCCAGGTGTACAACATAAATCTAACCAGTCTGGGCAAGATGCTGACGATGATTATGATATAATTGAAACATGTTCAAGAACAAACCAACATTAATATTGAAGTAAGATGAACAGACTAAAAATAATTTAATGTATACCTTTGTTTATGGAAGGGGTATTTATTTTTCAATCAATATCTTCCTCTTAAAACTAGTATTAAAAATATTATTTGTGTGAATCTGTATGGTCATTTGATTTTCTTTGTACACACAAGCCGTGGTTAGAGAAAGATTGTGAGTAAAAAAATTTTCAGGAGAAAAGTATAAATACCACACAATTTGGTGCTTTACAGTTACTTCTTTTCACTAAAAAATAGGGCAGGAAAAGTTCAAACAATGGGATTGTTAAAAAATATTTCCTTTCACTCACTAGCAGCCAACTCATTCCACTCGCCTGACATAAAATGAAGTGGAATTGTTTCTTAACATGTCACCAAGAAACAAGTTTGTTTAACAAGCTAGTGATAGGAATTGAAAATCACAGATATACCCATGCATATAAGGATGACAAACCACATTCGGGCATATAAATATTTTACATCTAAGTACCCTAAATTGAAACAATAATGAACAGCAAAATTTGGGAGAGGGCAGTGATGATGTTTATGTGGTCATACTATCAGCTAATGAGTATATTTACTGCATGTGAGAGGTGTGTCAGTGTAGTAGGTTAAGTTCTTTTGAATGTGTTCCTAAGTCTATACAGTGTGTGAAACAGCAGTTGAGATGTGGGTAGACATTTAAATGCCCATGCTGATGGAAAAGTATTTTTATATATTTTTATTGAAGTTATTTTTATTATGAAAAGATTGTCTAAAATGGGAACATAATGAAATAAATCATGTAAATAGTTTGTTCCATTGGGAAGAACAAATAATATCATATACATTTTTATGTTACTGTTATGCATAATTTACAAAGACTGTCATTGCAAAATCATACAATTCTCTTCTCAAATCTTAACTTTCACTTCTTGTACATTTATTGTATGCAGTCATGAATTGATGAGAGTACAAAGTTAAAACAATATGGAAGGTGTTATCATTGTACAATGCTTTTTTAATAAATTGGTGAGATTTTCTGTTTGTTTTCAATCTCCCAGTTTGATCTTTTTAGTGTACCCAGCTACTTGCTTGAACACATGTTTTCCCTACAAAACCTTTTAGAAAATTCCAAAGGAATAAAGCTCTTGAGTTGCTGCTACAAACAGTTGGAGTATATATCATCATACACAACAACAACAAGTAGCAAAAACTCAACCTGCAGAAGATGGAAGGTAACTTCCGAAAGCGCTCCAGTTAATTTTATATACAATATATTAACAAGTTGAGGATGACGGCACCTACCAACAGGTACATTTTAATTTTTAACTTTCATCATATGACTTCACCTCAATGGAATTTGATATGAATTTCACTAGTATTGATTCTTGAGGTTATTCCCATGGAAAACTTGTTTTTAATATCTTTACATATTATCGCCGATACTGCATAGGACACACAGGAAAGAGCATGCCAAATATAGGTGCACCATGCAGCTTATAAGCATAGTATATACATACATAGTGTTCTGCCCAAGAGCAGGTCTTTCACCGCAAACTTACCATTCTCCACTCTTTCTTAACTCAGCCTTCCTTTTTGTATATGCATTCAAACAATTTATTTTAATATTGTCTATCATCTGATGTCTTTTTCTGCCTCTAATGTTCTTTCTGTTGACCATTACTTCTAGGGCATCCTTCAGCAGGCAGTTTCTTTTTATCCAGTGGCCAATCCAATTTCTTCTCCTCTTCTGTATGAGTTCCAGCATTGTTCTTCCTTCACCCACTCTCTCTAGCACATTTTTTCTTCTTCTTCTTCCTTCCAAGTATTAGCCCAAGGCCTGTTACGATCCTATAGAAAATTTCCCCTCCAGCGTTTCATAGGACGGCCCAGTGATCTTACATTTTTTTTCTGTCCATTTTATATGCTCCATCATTCTCCATATCAACATTTCAAAAGCTTCCAGTCACTTTTCTTCATTCCTTCGTAATGTCCAAGTCTCTGCACCATTCAATACTACACTCCACACAAAGCACTTCATTAGCCTCTTCCATAAATCTTTTGTCAAAGGTCCACAGAAAATGCTTCTCTTCTTGTTAAAAGCTTCTTTTGCCATTGCTATCTTCTGCTTTACATCTTGACAGCAGTTCATTTTACTACTGATAGTACAACCAAAGTATTTGAAGCTCTCCACTTGCTCAATGGCCTGATCTTTAATCCTCTTGTCTATCTTCCTTGGTTTCCTTCCTATAATCATGACCTTCATCTTATTTATATCTATCTTCATCCCATAATCCTCGCATATGTCTTAGCTCCATCAGCATGTTCCTCAGTGTCATTGCATCTTCTGCTAGAAAAGCCATATCATCAGCAAATCTTATGCACTTGATTCTTCTTTTATTTTTTTTATTTAGGAATATTCCACAATACAGTGTTTCTCCTTCAACCCAAAGTGATTTGTCACCAGAGTCCGGTCATCTTCTTCCCTCAAATCTCTAGCTTCCATACTTCTCTTGACTCACTCCATCCAACCATCGTTCTTAACTTAACTTAATTATTCTTCCTATAATAAAATTAATTGGACCAAAGAGAGATGAACAAACAGATGAATGGAGAAGACTACATAACAATGAACTACATGGTCTTTAAAGGAAGCCAGATATAATGAGAACAGTAAAGTCTCGTAGACTGCGATGGTCAGGACATGTTGCGCATATGGGGAATGAAAGACGCACATGGAAGCTTCTTGTAGGAAAGCCAGAGGAAAACACCCAGTTGGTAGACCAAGAACGAGGTGGGAGAATAACATTAACTATGATTTGAAGGAAGTAGATTATACGGGGAATGATTGGAAAGCATTAGTTCAGGATAGGGATGTATGGAGAGCTTATGTCTGCAAGGCCATGAACCTACAGGTTTGATAGTGCCAGTGAGTAAGTATAATAAAATATATAGTTATAATTTGAAAACTATGCTTCCAATATAGCTAAGGTTGATAGCATTTGAAAGACAAGGTTGAGACATTTTAATTCAATGTTGTTGATTTTGCAAGTGTCCTGCTTGTAACAATGTTTCCATGAGAACAGCCTCAGTAGTTTCAGTCCTTTGGAATTCGTTAGAAAATGCATAAAGGTAACTTTAGCAAGGTTTCTTATAATTTCTGAACCAGAGAGATATGAACAGATAGGTGGCATGACAGGCCTACCAAATGGCTGCTGGACTCAATTCCATATTTATATATTAAATTTGGGAATTTTTAACATTATGAGGTTCAATTAATAAGAATTAAATGAATCGTGATTTCTTCTTACCTCATACTTCTATGTTTTTATAAACACAGCACTGCAGTATCGGCGACCCATTGTCACCATCGTCAGCTGTTTTCACGATTGTCAATTTTTTCTTTTGCCGGTAATTATCCTAACTGCCATCTGATGTTCTTTTGAAGGAATTACTCACCAGATGGCAGTTTGGAGAGTAATTCCTTCAAAAGAATACCAGATGGCAGTTTGGATAATTACTGACAAAAGAAAAAATTTGATGGTCATGAAAACAGCTGACAATGGTGACAATGGGTCACCGATACTGCAGTGCTGTGTGTTAAAAAAACATAGAAGTATGAGGTAAGAAGAAATCACGATTCATTTAATTCTTATCAATTCCATATAATAAAATAAGTTAAAATGTACCTTCTTAGGTCAGAGCCGTCGTCCTCAACTTATAAAATATGTGTGCTTTTTTGTCTGAAGGCCTTTCAGAATCTCTATTCCATCTTTAGCAGGTTTTTCTTCACTACATTACTTGATGTTCTCGGTGCTGGTCCTACTGTAGTACTGAGTCACGACAACACTACAGTAGGACCAGCACCGAGAACATCAAGTAATGTAGCAAAGAAAACCTGCTGAAGATGGAATGGATATTCTGAAAGGCCTTCAGACAAAAAGCATACATATTTTATAAGTTGAGGATGACGGCTCTGACCTAAGAAGGTATATTTTAACTTATTTTATTAGTATTGATTCAATTCCATATATTAATCACAGAAGTGAACGACATTCAGCCAGTTTGGGGTGAAATGTGGTCAGTTTGTTGGGCCCCCAGCCATTATAGCAGTTTTCTCAACCTGGAGCCACTACTTATTGTAGCTACCCAAATTCCTTATGATGGTGGGTGGGCACCGGTCCCATATTTGCCAAAATTCCACGAGAAAATTTCGTCCTCCATGGGTGAACCAGCACAAGTCCCATAGCTCTTTGCCAAGCCATCACGGCTTAACCAATAACAGTGAGCTACATGATCATAATGTCCAATGTGTGATACCTGACTCACACATCACATATCAAGTTGATGATCTCTTGTGAAATGATCCTTGCAAGATGGTTCAGAAGAGTATACTGTACATGAGATGGCCTACCAGATCACCAGACCTAACTCCACCTTTTTTTTTTTCTGTGGATGTTTGTTAAGGACCAGGTCTACATGACACCAGTAAGCAGACTTACAAGAAAGAATTAATACTGTTTCAACAATGTACCACCATAGATGCTTCATAACACATGGTTCGATGTTGAATACTGATTGATCATTTTCTGTGCCATTTCCCATCAGTATGTTGTCATTTATATCCCTCAACATCACACTGTATATTTAAATTAATATTGGGAAGTAAACATTATGAGGTTATATCATTAATGGTGAGTGGAGAACATATTTTTAACGACTCATCTCATATAACTTCAAATTTCTTTGATACCGGCGGTTTCAGACAATATCTTGTCCCTCTTCGCTTCCACTCAATGGAAGCCATGACTGAAGAGGGACAAGATATTGTCTGAAACTGCCGGTATCAAAGAAATTTGAAGTTATATGAGGTGAGTCGTTAAAAATATGTTCTCCACTAACTATTAATCACACTGTATTATTCACTATCTTTTACAGTTTCATTTGCCAGAATATGGAATTCCCTTCTGCCCTATGCCAGAGACTATCAAACTATAACATTGTTAAACAACTGAAGAATTATTTAATAAAAAACTAACTTATATGCCTCACTGATGGTATTCTTTTAACAGTTAATAATAATTTAATTCTTTTTATGATAATAGTATTAAGATTAACAAATATTTTCTAAATATTGTGTCTCCATCTCGAGTGTCATCTTTATGAACAGTGCCAAATGCTTTCCTATCTCTCCCTTCCCTTTCCTAGTGCACACCCTGTGCTATCGCGCATTCCCCCTCTTCCTGTGAACTCTCATAAATAGCTGTGTTTTATAACATCGAACGGTCATCTACTTAGTCACCATTGGAGTCTGGTCAGAACAGCTCAGGAGAGCTGGTTTTGTTTGTTTAGTCCAGTAAGCCAGGGTGGGGACGCTAGGACGTATAGTTTGCGCAGTAAGACGTAATTCCTGTATCGAAATGTCCATTTCGGTACAATTGTGTAACAGACAAATTAGTTTATTAGTCTTAATTTTAATTATCATTAACATTTATGTTTTTTTAATACAATAAATTTGGGAATTTTTAACATTGAGATTTTATTGATAAGAATCAAATGAATCGTGAATTCTTCTTACCTCATACTACTATACTGCAGTGCTGTGTTTAAAAAAACATAGAAGTATGAGGTAAGAAGAATTCACGATTCATTTTATTATTTTTTTTTATGTTGTTGATCTTTATCTTATAGATATTACCTTTGTTTTATTTATTTAACCTGATGAAGTTAAGACTGTAAAGGTCTTCTATTCCACTTCACCTTATTGATCACATTTGCATTTAGTATTTAATATTAGAGTTAATTATGATGCTATATTCTAATGTAACATGTATTTCTCCTGGTGAGTGGAAGAGAAGGCCGCATGACCGTAACTCCACCAGGCTAAATAAATAAATAAATATTGGAAGCTTTAGGTTTATCATCATCAGAAGAAGCACTACAGCCCAATTTAAGCCTCGTCTTCCCTCAGAATCCTCTTCCACGCATCTCTGTCTCTTGCAACCAGCCACCATCCCTCGATTCTCAGATTCTCCAAAATTCCATCCATCCAACACAGTCTTGGACGTCCCACATTCCCATTTTTCTTTCAAATTTACATTCGATGATTTTCTTGGGTATCTTATGTTCAATCATTCCTTGTACGTGCCCTGCTCATCGCAATCTTGAAATTTTAATTGATGTAACCTCATCATGAGACTTACACAACTGATAGAGCTCACAGTTATATCTTATACACAATTCTATCTTGTTGCATATTGGACCACATATTTTCCTTAATATCGTCTTTCCAATGAATTCAGTCTTGACATATCAGTCTTGGACAAGGTTGAGGTTTATTGAACTGAAGTTAAAAACAATTCCCAGTTTAACACTTTGTAGCAATTGCTTTCAATAGGAAATAACATTAAGAGGATTAAAAAACAAAAATTGAGGAACGAAAGCACTTTTCAGATAGAAAAACCAAAAGATAAATACAGGAAATTCACATATCACCCTTGGGCACACAACAAATTTCAAAAGATTTTTGGAAAATATAATATTAATTTAGTACCAAAGAATGATTATAGTTTAAATAAACTAATAAAAATTTAAAAATTGATGATGGTAAAAAATCAGGAATATATCAAATAAAATGTGAAGACTGTGATAAGATATACATAAGGAAAACAAAAAGAAATGTAATCATTAGAACTAAAGAACACATAAGGAATGTGAAAAAAAAGGGGAAGTAGAAAAATCTGCAGTGGCTGCTCGTGTTTGGTCAGAAAAACACAAAATTATTAAAACAGTTAGAAAACAAAAATGTACTCACCATATGGGAAAAAATCTATGTACAGAAGAACAAGTAAAAAATTATGAAATTTGAAATTCCTGCAGAAAGGAATCTCATTAGTAAATAAAACAAAAAGAAATGTATCATTAGAACTAAAGAACACATAAGGAATGTAAAAAAAAAGGGGGAAGTAGAAAAATCTGCAGTGGCTGCTCATGTTTGGTCAGAAAAACACAAAATTATTAAAACAGTTAGAAAACAAAAATGAACTCACCATATGGGAAAAAATCTATATACAGAAGAACAAGTAAAAAATTATGAAATTTGAAATTCCTGCAGAAAGGAATCTCATTAGTAAATTCATTGGACCAGAGGCAGAGAGAAGAGGAATCAGGGCCAACAACATGAGAAAATTCAGTCTGTAATCGCTGACGATGGGGCTAAGAAGCCCTGAAACATATGTTCGACAAAAACAACTATAAGAGGTAAGAGTGAACAGACGGTGTGTTGTGTTAATACTCTACCAGTAGTCATATTTTTTTTTTCAGTAACAAACTCAGCATATAACAACAAAGTAAGAAAAGTAATACCAATAAAATCAGACCATTAGAAGTGAGCGTTCGTCTGGAAAAAAAAAATTAAAATTGCTCTATCAGCTGTAATTTTTTGTATTTATTTTTTTACAATGACACTCCTTATATTCCAATGAAATAAAATGAGGAAGGTCTTTTCCAATAATAAGTAAAATCCAACCTTTAGGAGTGGGGGTTAATTTAAAAATTGTTGTAGTGGTCTCATGATTGTTTTATTGCAACGTAAGTGGATATCCATCCATAGTAATTCTACCCGAAGGCAGGTCCTTCACCGCAATCATAGCATTTTCATGCTATGCTTGCAGCTTTACTAGGGAATTGTAGGTATGGTAGCTTCCCGTTGCTTTCCACACCGGTGAAGGATGATGATTTCGGAGACCATTTGGGCCTTAAAGTTTTCCTGACATTTTTCGTACAGGTGAGGAAAAACCAAGATAAAAACCTCACCCAGAAAAATTGCCCCAACCGGGGATAGAACCTGGGCCCGCTGCGTGACAAGGCAGCACGCTAGCTCGAGACCACAGCAGTGGACTACTGGATATATATTATTTAATAACAATTTAAAGATTAATACCGTAAACTAGCAAAATTGGTCCATTCAAATCCAATGATGAGCTGCTTTTTCAGAAGTAAAAGATAATGGAGATTTAATTATCTCTATGGAGGTTTGTAGGAGTGTTCATAAGAATGCGTTCCAGATCTTCATGAGTGATACACTACCAGCAGCAAATTGCGTTCATTAAGGTTGAAATGCTGTAACTTCATTACCCAGCAATAGTTTAAGACCATCAGCATATTTTATTAAAATTTTCTGTACAATAATAGTTTAGTTAATAAATAGGTGAATACGGAATCATCTACCCTCATAAATTGTTGTGTTCTTTTTGAACATGTTTCAATATGGCGTGCATACCATCATCAGACTGTTGAATTTTATGATGTCTGCCCTGGATGTTGACTCCCACTCCATTTTTTTGGCTGACCAAAGAACTTGCAAATCAAATCTTTTTCCCTGGGTAAGTTCTTCGGTCAGCCAAAATATGGAATGGGACTAGACATCCAGGGCAGACAATATAAATTCAAGTGTGGAATAGCTGATGATGGTATGCATTGCATATCGAATTATGTTCAAATAGAACACAACAATTTATGAGGTAGGATGATTCTGGAATCACCTGATTTATTAAGAAAAAACCTCATAATAGTGGAATGCAGGCTTTCACGGCCGGTAATCGTGGTAATAAAAGATTCCGGGCTATATGGCCATGGTCTATAACTGGTGTTTCTTCCAGACGTTTCTCCCTCAACTGCGGAGGGCATCTTCAGTGGCGAGCGCTTCCAGCTGTTGTTTCCCTGTCGTAGACTCGACTGCGAATGAACAGCAGAAAGCTGGACGCTCTTATTTATACTAGTGCTGACGTCATGTGAGTCGCAGCTGTTTGGATCGACGTCATCATACTGGCTTCTGATTGGTTCGGAACTCTCTCCTTGTTATTGGTAGGTTTTGACTGTCTATTGTCTAATGTGTGATACCAGGCTTTGGCTAGTTTTATTCCTTCATCTTTTCTATTGAAATTGTCCTTGTGTTTATAAATTTCTATGGCCTCCCTGTATAATCTTGGTAAATAATATGGTGTTGTAGCTAAAACTTGTGTTTCATCGTAGAGAATCTGATGTCCGTTTTCAGTAATAACGTGTTCTGCTACACGTTATTACTGAAAACTGCTACACGTTATTACTGAAAACGGACATCAGATTCTCTACGATGAAACACAAGTTTTAGCTACAACACCATATTATTTCTCAAGATTATACAGGGAGGCCATAGAAATTTATAAACACAAGGACAATTTCAATAGAAAAGATGAAGGAATAAAACTAGTCAAAACCTACCAATAACAAGGAGAGAGTTCCGAACCAATCAGAAGCCAGTATAATGACGTCGATCCAAACAGCTGCGACTCACGTGACATCAGCACTAGTATAAATAAGAGCATCCAGCTTTCTGCTGTTCATTCGCAGTCGAGTCTACGACAGGGAAACAACAGCTGGAAGCGCTCGCCACTGAAGATGCCCTCCGCAGTTGAAGGGGAAACGTCTGGAAGAAACGCCAGTTATAGACCACAGCCATATAGCCCGGAATCTTTTATTACCAAAACCTCATAATGTTACTTCCTATTGTAATTTCTTAATAGTTTAGTTGTTTATTGAGAAACATGAATTGAATTTTGATGTTTGGAATATAGTGGGTGGGTTTGTAGATTAAAAAGTTTGCTTTGTTGCTATAATTTACATTATGTTATATTGAAAACAAAATTTCAACTAATTGAATACTTAAAACCATTTTGATTGTTCTTTTGGTTTGAGTCCTTCAGCTTTTAGTCTTGACAATATTGGCCTATAGATGTCAGGACTGAATGGGAGAATACATCCTTTTTGTTGAATTTCTCCTGTAATAAGCAGAAAAAAACTTGCATTAGAATTGAAATTGTTTTAAACTGCTGTTTTTGCAGTTGAAACTTCTGTAAATATAAGCTTTATAAGAGAAAATTATTAGAACAAGCTACAGTCATTTATGAATGTGGAGGATGGCGAAAAAGATCAAATGTAAAATTAAATATACAGAATTGTTGTAATTTTGTCATATTCATAGGCAGCAATTCAAGCAATAGAATAAGAACACAGAAAAAAAGTAAAGAAATCCATAAGGTGTTCCAACAAATTACCAAATTGGGCAAAAATATAACACTACAGTGGATTCCAGACCATTGTGTTGTGGAAGGAAATGAAAGGGCTTATATGTTAGTAAAGAAAGGAACCCAAATTAAACAAAAAGTAAAAACACAATTTCCATATGAAACCATCAAATGTGTTGTATAAAGGGAAGTGAATAGTAACTATGCCTGCAAGGTAACACAAGCAAACAACTTTAAACGAATACAGAATGCAAGGAACCCTGAAATATTTACAGATTTTCCATCTTCTTACTTGCCATGACTGCTTGAACGACCACTGACACAAAATTGGTCTATCACAAACTGTGGATTCTGCAGGGGAGGAGAGAATATGAATATTTCTTTATTCAACGACACCGTGTTATTTTGACATTCTGGTATTCTTTCCTGGTGTGGCATTATTGTAACCCATTTCTGAGGTTAGGGCACCTGGAATGCAGAGTTACACTGTCCCGATGGTATATGATAGGTGATGATGCACCAGGAGAGGCCTTAATCCTAAACTTAAGGGAGGTGATGGGTGAAATTTCTATTTTGTACAGTTTTTAAGCCACATACTTGATTTTTTGTACACACATTCATGTCATAATAGGTAATATTATATTAAAGTCTCATCCTTCTAGGCTTAAAGGTTTTTGAGTTATTCAAGAAAATACATTTAAAAATTTGCATATTTAACCCCATAATTTTTTAGTTTTTTTCTACACGACCACTGACTTATTTAGAACAACACTATGCATTAACTTTTCTATATCATAATAAAGGAAGAAAAAAATATATACATCCTCTGCATATGAAAATTTATTTTTATTTAAAGAACTATCAATGTTGTTTCAAAATCCATGCATAGCATTATTAGCCATAGTGTGTGGGACATGCAGTTAAAATTTCATGCTTCTATCATTGAATTTGTCAATGCTATTTTGATTTGAATGTATTGACATGCAATGAAAATAAAAGTGTGGAAAAGCCAATTTGAAAGTTTGCATGCAGTTAAATTAGAATGTAGCATACATGCCCTCCTACAGTCATTAGGGAGACTTACAAGGACCATAGGACACTGAAACTTCGCCAACTTTTACTTTAAGGTACGTAGTATTTTTTAATACAAAAAATGCTAAATTTGACCAAAAATGTTGAAAATTTCACCTATCACACCCCTTAATGAATATCTTAATGATGGCCAGAAGATGTTCAGGGACTGTTTGAGCCTTAAAGTTTCGTGATATTTGTCTTACAGGTGAGGAAAAACCATCACCCAGGAAACTTGTCCCGACCAGGGATCAAACCCAGACCTGCTGCGTGACAAGGCAGCACGCTACCTCGAGACCATACCAGTGGACATAGAATGTGAATATGGAAAATTTAAAATAATGCCAAGCTTTGAATATGCATTCAGACATTGTTTCTAAACATTGGGAAGCTGGAATGAAAATGCTTCATTGTCAAATTCTGAGTATTAACATACGTATATGTGCATATGCAAGGGGGAAAGTCTTGGCGAAGAAATGTATGGTAAACCAAAAATCGAAGTAGAAAATAAAAGTCATAAATTTTTTGTGGTTGGAATTTGTAGTCAGAATGGAAATAACAGGATAGTCCGAAAGCTTTTCAGTGGCAAATAAGATGGTAAAAGGAAAATAGGAAAACTAAGACTTGGAGATGTTTTTATTATTAATTTCATACATCTCAATGATGGAAAAATCATATTTGAAGAGAAAAAAGGGTTTTCAGTCGTGAAAACAGCTGACAATGGAGAAGATGTTTCTTCGATACTGTGGTGCTGTGTTTAAAAAAACATAGATGTATGATGTAAGAAGAATTCACGATTCATTTGATTCTTATTAAACTGCTAATCTACTGGGAAGTTAAGCTTATGACAGTTTCTTCACATTCTGATATATTGTCTTCACTGACAATCACATGTAACGAACTTACTAGCGCTATCGAACGAAGAGATTCTTTTTGATGTTATATTTAGTTTAACACATTCCAGTCCTGGACAAGTTTATTTCTTGAAAAGAAAAATTAATGCTTGAACCGGGAATTGAACCCTGGACCTCTGTCTCTGTATGTCAGCGAGCAGTCCATTACACCATTCAAGAAAAATATTATGCTTTACTGCTTAAAAGTAATGTAAAGTTCTCGTTAAAAATACTTCAAATAGAGGTCATCTGATGGCACTGTTAATAGCTCTACCTATGTAAGAGAATTGTATTGGGTATGTGGTCACTATTGTTTTAAATGATTAATCTTTTGAGAATGTTTCTAGTTTTCGATACCTTGGCTCGACACTTACTGATGACAACATGCCAACCGAAATAAAGGAAAACATTAAAAGAGCCAGATATATCTCAAGAAAAGTTGAAGTGAGAATTTATGAGACAATTGTTAAACCTGGACTCTACCAGAACGAGCAATAACTATTTTAAACACTCGGGAAAGAAAAATCTTAAGTAAAAAATATGATAAGGGAGTTTGGTGAATCAGGACCAACTCTGAATTACAAGTATTATATAAGGATGCAAATGTTGTCACTGATATAAAAATCAGATGGTTGGAGCAGCTGCGCCACATCATCAGGATGGACAATAATAGAATTCCTAAAATATTATTAGATGCCAAACCAAGTGGTAAAAGAAGAGTTTCTTCTTCGTCAGGCTCTACGACTTCCAGTGGAATGTCTTGGCCTTCTCAACCAGTTTACGCCACTTCTTCCTATCTTGTGCAGTAGATTTCAAATAAAAAATCCCCATCTCTCTCAAATCTTCAATTACGTCATCTTCCCATCGATCCTTGGGTCTTCCCCTTGGTCTTGTTCCCTGTGGCTTCCAATTCTAAATATCATTCGGCAATCTTCCCTTTGTCATTCTTAGTGTATGTCCAAACCATTGTAATCTTTTGGATTTGATGAAACTAACTATATTTTCTTTATTATTCTTGAGGTATAATTCGTCATTCCTTCTCAACCTCCAAGTTCCATTTTCCTTTACTGGACCTAGCACTCTTCTAAATATTTTCCTCTCAAACGTTAATAGTCTTAATTTATCTGCTTCTTTTAGTACCCAGGTTTCAGCTCCATAACATATGATTGGTCTTATTATTGCTGTATATAATTTGAATTTAACATTTTTTGATATTAATTTGCTTTGAATATATCGAAATTAGCAAAATATGCTTTATTCCCTTGCGATATTCCATTATCGTTTAGTATTGTACCTAGGTACTTAAAGGAGTTAATTTGATCAATACAGTCACTATTTATAGTTAGTTCAGTCAAATTTGTTTTATTACTCATACGTCTTAAATATTTCGTTTTATTTAGATTGATTACAAGCCCATATTTTATACTTTCATTTTTCAATTTGTCAAAGGTTTCCAGTAGGGAATTTTTTGTTCTTGCTGTTACTATTACATCATCAGCACATGCAAGACATTGTTTTAGTCTTGTTGAAATATTTCCTCTTAGATCAAGTTGTTTTAAGACCATATCCATTACTATACAGAATAAAAAAGAGTTTGGAAGACTCAAATTATGGTGGTTAGATGATGTCCAGGACGACCTTGTGAAGACAGGAATTAAGAGATGGAGACAGAGAGCTTTGGAAAAGAGGATTGGGCAGCAATTCTTAAGGAGGTCAAGGCTGAACTAAAAGGTCTGTGGGACCACAGATGATGATGATTGGGTATGTGGTACTGTTTCACGGCATAATGACAGTTAATCTGTTGTTGGTTCATACTTACCATCAAGTACCATTTTTGAAGCAATTGCTGCTGGGAAACCAACTGCCTTTGCCATTGCTGAATGCCCGTCAGCTTCACCATATTCTACCAAATTGATGCCTCTCAGTTCCCGTCTTCCATCTGGCCATAGTATCAACACTTCATGTCTTAGAATAACAAGATCGCGTTCACCACGTTCTGGAAAAGTTCAATTTTAATGATCCATTAAATAAATTAATATACACAGCTAAGCTAATTTAATCAATTGTAAAAAGAAACATTTCTAATATTAAGAATTGGAAAATTGACACCTTACCTCATAATTTGTAGAACATGTTTCAGAATTCTTGCTTTATCATGTGAGGTGTCAATGTTTCGATTCTTAATGAAATCTCATAGTGTTACTTCCTAAAAAAATTAAGAAAAATTTCTGCCTGAACCAGAAATTAAACCTCAAACCTGCTTTTTGAATTACCACTGAGCTAATTCAGACTTCTTTAGTGGGACAAGACAGAGGTTGATGAGAGAGGTTTGTGTTTGGATGGGAAGGAAGCCTAAATTAGCTCAGTGCATAAAGCTGAAGATTCAGGGTTCAGTTCCCAGTTAAGGGAGAAAATTTTTCTCCTTAGCATTGATTCAATTTTAATTATTGAATAGCTGTATGAATTTTACAAATAGGATTTCCAAGAAATTTTATTTTGTGTTTTATATCTCAGAATGAAGTTTTCTTTGATTAACTGTCGTTCATTCATTCATTGTCGATTCTGGTGAACTAGTGGTTACAATAAGAATTAAATTAATGTTTTTATTACCTCACCTCATATCCTTTTTCTTCTAGACTGCAGTTTCGGAGCTTATCTCCATCATCAGTAGCCTCTGGTCGACCGGTGTTACATCGTTTCTTGGCGGTTTTCTTCTTACTTCTATCGGTGGACCGACGAACCTCTGGATCATCAAAATTTGTGGGAGTTTCGAAATTCATGAGTTTATCTTTCTTGTTTTTTTGGATGTGGATTTTTTCCCAGACTGTGAGTTCTTTTTGTTTATCTGTGTGTTTGATTAGGCTAGCTTTTGTATCGATTAAATGCTTTTCAGACCAAGCATGGGCTGCTATAACTGAATTGTCCACTTCACCCTTTTTTACATTTCTAAGGTGTTCTTTCAATCTGGTTTTTAAATTTCTTTTTGTTTTTTCTATATAGATTTTGTCGCAATCCTTACATTTGATCTGATATATTCCTGATTTGCATTCTTCTCCAATTAAATCAGGAATATATCAGATCAAATGTAAGGATTGCGACAAAATCTATATAGAAAAAACAAAAAGAAATTTAAAAACCAGATTGAAAGAACACCTTAGAAATGTAAAAAAGGGTGAAGTGGACAAGTCAGCTGTAGCAGCCCATGCTTGGTCTGAAAATCATTTAATCAACACAAAAGGTAGCCTAATCAAACACACAGATAAACAAAAAGAACTCAGAGTCTAGGAAAAAATCCACATCCAAAAAAACAAGAAAGATAAACTCATGAATTTCAAAACTCCCGCAAATTTTGATCTGATCCAGAGGTTCATTGGTCCACCGATAGAAGTAAGAAGAAAACCGCCAAGAAACGATGTAACACTGGTCGACCAGAGACTACTGATGATGGAGATATGCTCCGAAACTGCAGTCTAGAAGAAAAAGGATATGAGGTGAGGTAATAAAAACATTAATATAATTCTTAAATTAAACCTCATAGAGTTCATTCCCTGTGAAACTTAAATAGTGGTTACAATGTTAATATTATTCATTTTTAAACATCTTAATGATGAACAAATTATATATGAAAAGAAAAATATACGCCTAGACTGGGGTCTGAACCCAGGACCTTTGACTTTCTATGTCAAAGCTCTTCCATCTGAGCCATCTGGGCCTCCAATCTAAACGCGTATTTTTCTCTCACACATAGTTAATTCCCTAACCCCAAATGCTACAAGCCGTTGCTACAATTTTTGCAAATGGCAGCTTCTTTATTAAGAAGACTTTTTATTGGGAATTTAAACATTACTTATACGCATTTAGATTGGAGGCCTAGGTGGCTCAGATGGAAGAGCATTGACATAGAAAGTCAAAGGTCCTGGGTTCAAACCCCAGTCTAGGCATATATTTTTCTTTTCATATATAAGTGGTTACAATGCTCAACTCTGGTTTACAGGCAGGGGTCAGTAGAATTTTTAGGAAATAAAAATCCTGAGTATGGGTTCCTTCAGAAGGGAATTAAAGCCAATTATATGTAAAACAACCTCAATCCCTAGAAAGAAGCTACTGAACAAAATTTGTATGGCCTTTCATGTCCAGATAAGAATTGCAGTTTTAACAACCTTAGCTATTGAAGATTGTCATTAAATAAAATAATATAGCGTTTGTTCCTTGGACAATGATAGTTATGTAGTACTTTTTTAAGATCTCGTTTTGAACAAGTCTTGTCTTGAATAACCAGGATCTGTCAGAAATACACAAGTGGTAATATCTGAAGGATTCTTTTGAGGGAGAAGCTCAAGATTTACTTGCTACTTTAACAATATCTAGTGACACATTTGTCACAGCCTGGAGTTTGCTTTGTGATTCATATGATCACCCAAGGCTGGTTCTTTCACATCATTTAAAGGAATTTAGAATCTTCCTTACGTTAAATCTGGTTCTACTAAGGAATATTTGATAAATGAATTAAATGTGTCTAAATGTTTTGACTTTTAAGACTTGGCTTGTGGTATGTGCCATCTTTAATTATTGCAAAACATAGCATAGAAAGAGGGACAATAAATAAAATTTTAGAAATAAATTAACTGTGATTGACAAAAATGGAGTGTCTTTTATCCATTGCATTTTTGAGGAATTAAAATTGAATAGTCATCTAGAATCCATCCATAGTAATTCTGCCCGAGGGCAGGTCTTTCACTGCAATCATAGCATTTTCATGCTATGCTTGCAGCTTTACTAGGGAATTGTAGGTGTGGTAGCTTCCCGTTGCTTTCCACACTGATGAAGGATGATGATGATGATAAGGATGATGATGATGGCCATATGATTTTGGGGACCATTTGGGCCTTAAAGTTTTCCTGACATTTGTCTTACAGGTGAGGAAAAACCTCACCCAGAAAAACTGCCCCGACCCAGGGATCGAACCCAGGCCCGCTGTGTGACAAGGCAGCACGCTACCTCAAGACCACAGCGGTGGACCCATCTAGAATAATGATGTATTTTTTTTTTGCAAGTTTAGTTTTACATGGAAAAAACTAATTATGTGGAGAATTTTCATCTAAAAATCAACTTAAAAAGGGTTTTACAACTTTCTTCTGGTCAACTATTCATTTGCACAATTTGGATTTTTTAGGATTTTTCTTCAAGTATAATTTGATTGTAAGCATATTTTGTGTGTAGAATTCTATCTTTCTCAGTGATGGTTTTCAATTATGTATTCTTGGGAAATCATACAATTAAATATTGGGAGAGGATGGTGAAGAAAATCATAGAAATATTAATTGAATAGAGTAAGTACCATTTAATTATATTATTCTTAGTCTGGACATCTTACCTCAATATTAATGTTGATTTGTTCTTGGACATGTTTCAAAACAATTCTGTTTTATCGTCAGCTTTCCCAGACTTGTTTTGAAACATGTCCAAGAACAAATCAACATTAATATTGAGGTAAGATGTCCAGACTAAAAATAATATAATTAAAATAACCTCAAAATATAACTTCCTAAAATTAAATATTAAGTACCATTTACCTATTGACAGCTTGCGAGATAGGAAATGGCTGAGACTGTCGAGTGGTGTGTTCAGTTTCAATACTGGGTCATCTTCTAAAATACCAAGACTTTCAATTGCATTGACACGTGACATCCCTACACACTGAGCCACTTGTGTCTTTAGATTCTCGTAGAAGATTGAAGAATCGTCCACTCCAAGTAATGTGCAGACAAGCTGGCGCTGTAAGAATACATTTTATTGTAATTACATTTCATAGTTTATTAAAGTTTAATTTACTTTAAACCTTTAGGCAGGACAATTTCAATTTTGCTGAAAGAAAACGTACAAAACAAAGGTAGAGTGGTCCCTATACAGGCCATTGGAGTCCCTTATGATAGGCAGTATGAGGTTGTAGACAATCGGAACTTGATGGCTGCCTTTACCCCCAGAACAAGTGTCTCATACTCGTTTCTGTTGGAGAATGATTTGACACCTGAACCATTGTGCCAACAGAATGTTTGAGTCAGTATAAAAATCGTGACCCCACTGGGACTTACACCCTCGACCTTCCAATTTGTAGCATATTGCCTTAACCAACTACACTATGGCATGCCCCAAATGTACAAAATAAAAAATACTTGACCAATAATAATAATAAGGGTACACAAGAATACACTTGTATAAAATGTTACCAAGACCAGTACTGTGTTATGGAAGTGAGACACGGACAATGAGAAATAAGGACATCCAATGTATCAAAACAGTGAGATGAAATTTGTGGCATCAACAGTAGGTTATTCCTGATTAATAGTTAGCAGTACAGTTGGAAAACATATACAACATATCTTATATGTCTATGGACATGATTCACAAAAGCCATGTTTTTATAATGTCCACATGGAAAGAGATCTTTGTGGTGTCTGAAGAAGAGAAAAATTGAAAATCAGCTTTGAGATTGTAATATGCTATCAAGCTTTATACTGTAAGATGTAAATGATGATGATAGTTTTATATAAACAGCAGAGTTAAGGCTATAAAGTTGTAACCTTTACACAACCAATGAAATAAGATATATAAAACACTTAGCTAGTACACTAAATAAATGAAAATTAATGTATTTTTTGTTTACTTAAATAAGTGGGAGCAAAAATTTTTATCGTAATTATTTTTAGATACCCCGTGCTGTTTACCTGGCATTGTCCGGGAATCTACTTATCCCGACCTTCTTGGCATAAATGAGCTGAAAGACAAAAATTTATGTACTTCTTATGATTAGTTGAATGAGTCAAATGAAATATAATTATAAATGTATTTTATAATTATTTTAAGATTACCCATGCTGATTACACGGTGTTGCCAGGGAATCTACTTATCTCGATCTTCATAATGAGCTAAAAAACAAAATTTGTTATTGTGAGTTACCCATAGAAGAATACCCGCCATGTGCTTGCTATGCTTGCACATGAATCTACGTACTTGTCTCAATCTTCTTGGCATCAATGAAAGACAAAAATGGTTATTGTGAGTTATCCATAAGAGATAAACATATGCTGTCTCAGACTTTTTTGTAGTGATTTTTTAGATATTCAATTCTGTGTACATTCATTTTTTGTATTTGTTTTGGTTTAGGCAGCATAAGCAATTTAAGCGTCCAAAGAGCTACTTTTTTCACGTCTTCCACTACAAAGGACGATTTTTAAGGGTGTAGGAGTTGTGTATCACAACTCTCTTACAACCTATGCTTATCCCAGGAATCTCCTTAACATTTTGCAAAAAGCCCCATCACAATCTGATCAACGGTATAGCCATGCATAAAGTATGAACAAACAAACAAGCAAACATTCATTTTTATGTATTAGATTTGTGTTTATACACTTTAATTAGCTGTTAAACTAACGTTAACCATTGAGGGATGTAAATAATACATGGGATGATTGGAAAACATTAGCTTAGGATAGGGATGTATGGAGAGCTTATGTATGTGCCACCATGAACCTCCAGGTTTGATAGTGCCAATGAGTTAGTCTGTTTAAAATAATATTAAACATGAAGTGTAATTTAAATATATTTGCTAAGTATGAGTGCAAGTGATACAGACCCAAGTTATGTCAGGTCCCTTAGGATGCAAAACCGGATGTGGATTTGGATCCATTAGACCAAGAAGTTGCAGTCCTTGAATAGTGTCTGCATAACCTAGAAGTAAACCAAACTTTTTTAAGAATATTATTGTCATTCTAACTAATCAAAATATTAAGATTAATTCTTGTAAAAATTATCTCAAATAATACATGAATATTTCTCCACTTGCCTTCAAACTTTGGAACAGTTAATTTGCATTTTATTTAACAACTTAGATCAAGTGTCACCAATTAGATTTCATGGAGGTCCATTTTCAAAGTAGTAAATTAAATCGAGGTCTGGAACCACAGTTGATTAAACATACAAAGCTTTTATTAGTAACTAATATTGTAAGGAAATTATTTAAATTATGTTGTGGGTATGAATTGCACAAATTAAACAAAACACATGATAAATACTAAAAGGATACAGCACAGTAGAACACAGTTATTAATCATCGTCATCCTGCCAGGTACGAGGGCGGATCGGAAAGTAACGCACAATAATTTTTTTCTGCCTTGGTATTGCAGCTAGAATGTTGAAATTTCACAGAGATATAGTTTGAAGTTTTCACTACAGATGGTATTTTTTTCTCAGGTGCACCTCTTGTGAGAGAAGCTTGAACTATGCAACAAAGATGGCGCGCATGCTACAGTCGTCCACCTGTGAGGAACAGAGAAGTGTTGTTCGATTTTTGTTGGCCACAGGGCATAAACCCAGTGAAATTCACAGGGACATGCGTGGCGTGTATGGGGATGATTGTATGGATCGTAGCAATGTCTCCAGGTGGTGCACATTCTTCCAAGAGGGACGCGTGAACCTTAGTGATTCGCCACGTGATTTGCCTTAGTGATTCCTGGCCGGCAAATGCTTTGAGACAGATGTGGAAGTGAAATCAGCAGAGCGCAGATGGCTACACTCCAACCAAACGGACTTCTACGAACAGGCATATTGAAACTGGTAACACGATGGAAAAATGTGTTGAGAAAGTTGGTGACTATGTCGAAAAGTAGGTAAAAGATGTAAGTTCATTTGTGATTTTTTTCCTTTTTTATCTATTAAACTTTTTAAAAAAAAATTATTGTGCGTTACTTTCCGATCCGCCCTGTGGACGACTGTAGCATGCACGCCATCTTTGTTGCATAGTTCAAGCTTCTCTCGCAAGAGGTGCACCTGAGAAAAAAATACCATCTGTAGTGAAAACTTCAAACTATATCTCTGTGAAATTTCAACATTCTAGCTGCAATACCAAGGCAGAAAAAATTATTGTCCGTTACTTCCCGATCCGCCCTCGTATTAGTCCTAGAAGAACTGTTATGGCCTGAGAAAGCGGTTTTCGTGCCATCTTTTTATAGGTCGACCAAGTGACCGTTTCCCATTTGGACAGTAGTTCATTATTGCCTTGGGGATCCTGGATCTAGCCATTCTTGAGACATGTTCCTTCCAGTTTAGCTGATATCTGGAGATGTAGTCCAGTATTGGTGACACATTAAGTTCTTGAAGGATTTCTACATATTTCTTTTGATCCCATTTGGTGTAGCCAGCTCTTTGGCGCATAAATTTCATCTCACAAGCTATTAGTCTGCTTTCATCTCTCGTCCTTATAGTCCATGCTTCACTCCCATAACATAGGACTGGTCGAGCCATTATTTGATTAAGATGAGTACGAGTTGATTTTTGCACTAATGAAGGTTTTAAAACTCTATTAATGATTCCCATTTATTTGTTGAATTTCACAATTTTCTCTGGTAAATCCAAATTTTCAACAAAAGAGAGTTATATCCTAAATAAGTAAACTCATTAACTCTCTCTAAAATCTGTTATTAATTCTAATAATTATTAATAAGTTTATAATAAACTTAACATATGGTCAGAGTAATATTCAAATATCTCATTTCACAAATTGTGTGTTTTCATGATACCAGGTTTCAAGCGGAATCCTGTTCATCTTCAGTCAAATCTCTGACCATAAGCAGTACTACCAACTGAGCCAACAATAATAATATTGTGAGATTTAAATTTAGTACAACTGGGGTTGTATTCAATGTTTAAAGTGGTTTTAAAAAATTTTGTATTAATTTGATTAACCGGTCCAGAAACCAAAGCCCCAGGGTCTGGATCTGGACCCCAGTCTGCCAATTGGTGAACTCTGACTTAGATCATTGGCATTAGTGTGAAAGAACCAACAAATTTTGCACAGAGGACTCATTTCAGTGTTGAGGTTCTTTTACATGCTGTAAATCTATGACATGGGACCCACAGCTTTATTTCCCTTCTAAACAAAGAATTCAGGATTTTTATGCCCTTAAAAAATTTATTGACCCCAGCCAAGTTTAAACACAGAAATCAGAAACAAGTTTGGAAACCATTAGTCCACTCGGAACAACATACAGAGTTTGGGAACGAAATTCAGTAACATTAACCTACTATAATAATAACACTGAGCAACAAAAAAGAAACTTTTTTATCTCAGAAAGAAAAATATGTGATTCTGATAGTGTTTTTTCTCCTGAATTCAAATATGATATCAGTTTTTCTCCATCATGCAAGGTTTCCAAGAGACAGGCATTTATAATTTTAAGCACTTTATTATTTTCTACATTCGTAACTACACAATATTTGAACATTCGGACTCGCCTAGAAAGTAAGAAATGATGATTTTCTACTATATTTCGCCTGTGGAGCATACCTCTTGATGGTCCAACAATAATCGGCCAGCATATTAGGAACTATTGGTACTCATGAGACAAAAATGATGTTGACCAGTGTAATAATAGTAATGGAGCATGTAGCAGCAATGTTGGAGTAGTTAGAATATTAGTCTCACAAATATTATCTCTTCTAGTTTATTTATTCAATGGAATTGTAGTCCTCTCTCTATCCACATTCTCACCCTCATTTCATTCATATCCTCCTCCCACTTCTCACTTGGCCTTCCCATGCATCTTTAACCACCAGGATGTCCTGTATAAATATTTTTCTTATTAAAGGCATCTCGTTAGACAGGTGAACCTAGGCTACAACAATGTGAGATGTGTGAACTGGAAAAAGGAAAAGAGATCATCCTAAGTGTAGAACTTCCAGACTGCACCTGGAGCAAACTGAACAAGGATCACCAGGGACTGGTGAGGAATGAGGACTCTCAGGAGGAAGGTATCAAGTTGTAAATAATGTGTAGAAAAATGATTGAGAATCATGGCTGCAAGAAAAAAAAGAGAGTTTAGCATACTTTATGGACTCTCTATTTGGGAATCCTTGAAGAGCAAATCCAGGTAAGAAGTCAAGCTAGGAGGCCGCTGTCCTGAACAGATTCTATGGGCTTAACTTATCTGTCAGCACTAGTATCATAACAAAGGGAATTCCAAGATTGTAGAACAACGTTGTATAATACGTAGGATACGGAGAGATGTTCTGCGCAGGAGGTGATTTTAAGTTACTCGATTGCTTTGGTAGTTTAATGATTTGAGAACAAGAAATTAAAGCAAGAGGCAGGATAGTAATCAGTTTGAAAGAGCAGAACAGAGATTGTAAGGTTTGGATGGCAGCAATCTGAGCCAGGAAAGACCTTTGAAGGATGAAGAGAGTAAAATTCAGCATATAATCTTTTTTGGAACTTGAAATGTATATTTGTTTGACTGTACTTACCTTGAAACCTGAGTGTTCCTCTTAAAACAGTTTTGCATTCATGTGCAATACCATAAAGTTTAGCATATTTAATGGAATCTCTGTTTGGGAATCCTTCAAGAGCAAATCCTGGTAAGAAGTCAAGCTGGCATGTTTCTTTCATAAGTTGACCTCCACCTGGTATATGTATTGTCTCGCCATCTTTAATGAATGTTGCAGTACCAAGAGTATTAAGAAGTACCCCACGTGGGTTCCAACTGAACTTATAACGTAGTGCATTGTCTGAGCATTCCGGTGCGGGTAGACCTAAAACATTTTAGCTATATACAGATTTTTATATGACATAACACTTATAATAATTTTATGTATTATCTCCCACCGCTGTGGTCTCGAGGTAGTGTGCTGCCTTGTCACGCAGCGGGCCCGGGTACGGTCGGGGCAGTTTTTCTGGGTGAGGTATTTATCGGGGTTTTTCCTCACCTGTAAGACAAATGTCAAGAAAACTTTATGGCCCAAATGGTCCCCGAAATCATATGGCCATCATCATCATCCTTCACTGGTGTGGAAAGCAACGGGAAGCTACCACACCTACAATTCACTAGTAAAGCTGCAAGCATTGCATGAAAATGCTATGATTGCCATGAAGGACCTGCGTTTGGGCAGAATTACTATGGATGGATCTCCCATTTAACTGGGTATACTGAGGGTTATGTAAAAAATGGTTCCAGTATTTGAATCAGTCATTTCAGAACGGACTTTATTCCAAAAATGAGTTTTCACTACAAAATATTATATAATGTGCAGCTTTCTTTGTATTGAATAGACTACATTCCCAATGTATTAACGGATATACCAGCCATGTTATTTCTTGCTTCACTTTAGAAAGGCCTTTTTTTTCTGGATTAAAGTCACTTTTATACTGAATGCTCATGGCGGTACTTTTTTGAATTAAGGCCATTTCTAATGACTGACTCATTTATAGGGGAGGTAGTAGAGGAAAACTGATCCCACTACAGGTCTTAGGAGACCCTTGGGCTAGTAGGAGGTTAAGGCTCCCCCTCCCCTTTCTAGACAATCGGTACAAGATGTCAGACCTCTTTGGCAGTTGGTTTACCCTATGTAAGTGTATGTATGTGTGTGTGTGTGTTGATGCTTTAGCAGCAGCAATAGTTTATTTTTCTAAACCAAACATTCAATTCAATTAAGAAAAGTAAGATTCAATACATTAACCAGAAAAATTGGACCATTAGGCATAAAGTTAATCTGAAGTGAAAATTTAAAAATAACTCTTGCAGCAGCAATTTCCATTTTTTTTTCAACAAAACTGAGTATAAGAATTAAATTAATGTTTTTATTACCTCACCTCATATCCTTTTTCTTCTATACTGCAGTTTCGGAGCTTATCTCCATTGTCAGTAGCCTCTGGTCGACCGGTGTTATGTCGTTTCTTGGCGCCAAGAAACGACATAACACCGGTCGACCAGAGGCTACTGATCTGAAGTGAAAATTTAATAATAACTCTTGCAGCAGCAATTTCCATTTTTTTCAACAAAACTTAGTATAAGAATTAAATTAATGTTTTTATTACCTCACATCATATCCTTTTTTCTTCTATACTGCAGTTTCGGAGCTTATTTCCATCGTCAGTAGCCTCTGGTCGACCGGTGTTATGTCGTTTCTTGGTGCCAAGGCTACTGACGATGGAGATAAGCTCCAAAACTGCGGTATAGAAGAAAAAGGATGTGAGGTAATAAAAACATTAATTTAATTCTTAAATTAAACCTCATAGTGTTCTTTCCATGTTAAAGTTAAATAAAAAACTTAGTATATTTAATTGAAATTAACCTTTATAGGATGAATGTCACACATATGTGATAGCAGGTATACCCCTCTACCGCTGAAAGGCAGATAAATCTGATATATTGCAGGTAGTAATTTTTTATTCACAACCCTATAAAATAAGGGTGTTAAGGCATTTAAATACTGCGGACTGGGTAGTGATGGGGCATTTAAAAATCTCACATGTTAAAGGTTAATAGGGAAAAGCATTCTCCAAAAATCAACATAAGTCCATTAAAAATATGGTTTTATTTGAAAGTTGCTCTATGGGTCACCATTTTTTTCACAAAGAAACTAGACATAACATTTGAATAAGAAAAGTTAGATTGGACCATTAAGAGTTGGAGTAACCTAAAAACTGACATTTTAGTGGGAATATTTTCAATGCTGTAGGGGCTCGACATATTTTTTCTCACAATGAAATTTGGTATATATAATTCATTTAACACATCTGTAAACCAGCAAAATTGAACCATTAGTAGTAGAGGTTACTTGGAACCCAACATTTGAAAATTACTCTAGCAGCTGCAATTTTTCTTTTCTTGCAACAAAATTGTATACATATGATTAACAAAAGAAAGATGTATTCCATATACCAGCAAAATTGAACCATAAATTTGGCTTGCTGAGGAATTTGCTTGGATTATGATAGAATTTTACTACTTCTAACAAACTATAAATAAAAAAATTGGCTTTTCTATGCTACCGTGCCACCTGTGAATATTTGATGGGAGAGTAAGTGACTGCTAGCGTATGTTGGTCAATGTAATAACACATGTTCCCACTAGAGCCAATTGCCAACATGTTTACTCACATATAAGGGGATTCTATCCCATGAATCCATCTACATTAGTGGGCAAGTTAGTGTGAGAAAATGGACAAGTTAGTGTTAGTTTGAGCAAGTTTGGGTGAGAAAATGGGCAAATTAGTTTAGCATTCATTTGTTTGTTAGTGGATTTTTGTGATAAGTTGGCAACACTATCTGAGCAATGACTAATACATATTTTACATTGAAAATATGGTGATTTTACGTTACTTTGAGCTCAACTTCTCATTTTATATTAAGGCATTTCTCACATTTTTTGGATAAAAATCAGCTTATATATTTCTCTCAGGTAAATATTCATATACTGCAACAATAGATTGTTTAATAAACTAATGATCTTCTTGGTGATAAAATTGTAAAACATTACAGGTCGATAAACCCAATTCATCAATTAAAAATTGAAAGTCATCAGACAAGATGATCTATTTTAACCAGATTCAATGAACATATTGCACATTTTTGATTCAATAGAATTGAAAAATCTGGAGTTGCTCAGCATATTTCTGATCATGGTCATGTTATCGATAAAAGTAACCTTAGGCTGGTGCGTTCAATCAATCATTTCATAAAACTTGACATCCTTGAAAGTTTAAAAATCTATAAAAATAAGGACAAAATTATGAATAAAGACAAGAGCAATATTCCATGCAGCGCCCTCTTTTCTTTAATTGAAAGAAAAGATGATTAGTTCAATTATGTCATACAGTTTACGTGTAATTGATTATGTTATGCGATGTAGTTTGTTTTTAATTGAATTCTGTTTATTTATTTACCATGTTTGTCTTCAGTCAATGTTTTGTCTTGAAAATGACAGCTTCGCTGTTGAAGCATGTTGACTCTTTTAATTATTAATTGTTGAATCGAGTATATTGACTACATGTTTAACAATAGATTGTGTTTAATATCTGTAGGAAATAACACTATGAGGTCTCTTTTTAATTAAATAACTAAAGAGAATGGTTTCGAAGAAAAGATGATTTAAAAGAAAATAAATAAATTCAAAAAACAAAAAGTGATAAATGAAAGTACTCTTCAGACAGATAAAGAAATTGGTAAAAAATTCAAAAAATGTATATACCATCCTCCAGTATTTAATAATTTTTTTAAAAATTCAGCAAATTTAACATTAAATTAGCACCAAAAAATGATTACAGTTTGAATAAATTAATTAAAACCAACAAAAACAAAAATATTGATGATGGCAAAAATCAGGGATTTAACAAATTGATTGTAAAGATTGTGAAAAAATATACATAGGAAAAACAAAAAAGGACTTGAATACAAGATTGAAAGAACACCTTAGAAATGTTAAAAATTGAGATTTAGAAGTCTGCAATTGGTCAAAAAAACACAGAATCAAAACAAAGGTCAAATTACTGAAATAGTTAGATAAATCTAAGGAACTCACAATTTGGGAAAAAATTTATATCCACAAGAATAAGGAAAAAACTATGAATTTTGAAAGTCTCGGGTAAAGAAAAAAAAATTGATTTGGAAGTTCATCGGTCAGCCAACAGAGGGAGTAGAAATCAACCTACAGGATGACAGCCACAAAAAACAACAGTTAGAATGCGACAAAGCTACAGTCTGCAGAATATCAAAAAAATATGAGGTGAGTTAAAATAACTCAATAAAAAAATTGGCTCAACTGCACTTCTACTACCGCTTGATTTTTCAATTATTTTGTTGTAAACTATAGCTCTTCTTCTGTATTTACTAACATATTTAATATTTTAAACTTTTTCAAACAATTTTTATAACATTATTAGACAATTTTGAAGTATTTATTTAAATATGCAAATCACAATATTATGACACTGTTAGACAATATTGTGATGCTAACTGCTATTTTCTCCACAGAGTATATTACTTAGTCTATGATTTTTCTATCGCTGGTTGGATCAGCATTAGGGAGTGATAAGTAAGTGTACACCCATTTTTAATAAACGTTTGGTAATTTTAATATTATTAATGTATTTTTTAACATAGATTTGGGGATTTATTGCAAATATTGGTCATTTAAATTTCATAGCGACGGATAGTAATCAAGGATGATAATCGATATGTGGTTCAATTGTGGGTTATCGCTGGCTCTATAAACTCTGGCGCATGCACACTGTTGTTCTATAGGACTTTGAAAATATTTCACACTTGTTTAAGTGCAGCTTTTCAAAAAAAATTTTGTGTTTTTCCCCTTTTATTTTTTATCCCCAAAAATATTTTTAAAAGATAGGTAATTATTTCTTATGCTGAAATCTTGAATTATAACTTACCTCCACAGTATGATATAAAGGATTGTACTTTACCACCAGCTTGATGTACCTCATCAAAACATTCCATCGCTAGCAAATGATCGATACCTGGATCCAGTCCTACTTCATTTAGAATAGTTATATCTTTTTCAACAGCCCTGTAATAAAGTCATATAATTTTTATAATCCACATAAGCTCTGTGGTCTCTAGTTATCATAACACTGCAGATTAGCATTACCTTCCATGCATCTCCTTAAGTTCATCATTACAGTAGGAAGCAGTGACAAGATGAACTGAAGCATTGATACATGCTTCTGCCACGAGATAATGTAGAGAACTGGGAAGAAGTGACACTACGAGATCAGCAGAGGATACTAGATCTTGCAGCATGTCTGGTCGTTCCACAACATCCAGAAGAATGGGTTCCACACCAGGATAACGTTCAGCAATAGCATCAGCTTCGTCCTTCAGAGCTGATGCTGAAGATTACAAAATAAATTTACAGTTTTAAATTTAATAACATTACTGTGGCAAGTAACACTATGAAGTAAATGATCAATCTACTTACTTGAATCTTTGTAAGAAAAATTGCTATTTCAACAAGAACAATAAACAATGAAAAATTGCCGAGGAAAATGTTTTAGGAGAAGAAAAAAAACGCATATTCATTTTTAAGCAATTTTGATTTAGAAATTTAGCATCTACACTTAAAAATTATCAAAAAATGTTTGGGAGACATTTGGTCGGAAAATTTAGAAAAAAACTCTTGACATCTCAATTATATAATAAAAAAGAATGTATCCACAAAAAAAATTAATAACTTAATACAGAAACATGACACATTTAAAACATCCATGATAAATCCCAAAGACAATATTCATGCAAAAAATGGAGAGTCAAACAAAGTTCAAAAGCTAATACAAACTCAATAATGCATCAGTAATTGAGCTCTCAAAAGAAATGTTGACAGAAAATGAAACTGATTCACTGAACTAAGGCTTAAAATTTGTATCAATTTTTCAAATAGTGGAGAAGATTATGTTGCTCACATAAAAATTGCAATAGCCAATCAAAGAAATGAAGAAAAAGTAATAAACAGGAAAGAATGTGAAAAAATTTTTGGAAGGAAACAACACCTCAAAAAATAAAACAGCAATGAGAAATATGGAAACATTGAATATAATAAACAATACAAATGTAACAACTAGGCTACTAAGGCTGTTGAGGAAAATAAAATAATAATTTTAGACCAATCTGACTAGGTGAATACAATTAGCAGTTTAACTATTATAGGAAATATCACATACAGAGATGAGGTTTAATTTAAAATAAAATTCTTTTCACTTCACCTCATATCCTGTCTTCTAATTAGACCGGTTTCATAACCTTAGTGGTTACATCTTCAGTACTTACATGACCGATGTTCTGTTGTCCAGGAGCACTGCTTCTTATGGAATGTTGAATCAAGTGAGGGTTATCCAGTGTACCAATTTAGGAGTTGTATTACTTCCCTATAGTTTAAATGAGAGATTTGGCATTGGATTTTAGTGCCTTGCAGTTAAAAACAGCAGATATACAGCATGATCACCAAGTGGGATTACAAATACAATGATGATGTCTTGAAGGAAATATATTTAGAACCAGTCATTAAGTACATACATGAATACCAGAACAACTGGATGAATCATTTGTGACGAATGAGTTCAGATAGAGTTCCCAAAGCTATGCTTCATTCATTTCTAACAGGGAAGAGATCTCTGGGCCGTCCAAGGAAGCACTAGATACAAAATTCAACAGCTCTAGGCCTAAGACTTATATGGATGAAGAAGAGTATATTCTTACTGTATAATGTCCTAACATTCCATGTTCCTAGAAAAATTTAAGGCTTTGCCATGGATCCCATGAATTAGACCCTGCCTGGAGATACGAATGACAGACTATTTTATTTATTATTTCAAGGAAGTAACACCATGATGTTTATTTTAGGTAATATGAGTTAGATATGTTCTACACACCTCATGTTTGTAGCTTTTTTGAAGACAAGTTTTGATGCCTTGGGCATCATTGTCAATTATTTCTTCAAGAGTTAGAAAGAATTGACAATGATGTCTAAGGCATGAAAACTTAAGTCTTCAAAAAGGCTACAGATATGAGGTGAGTAGTACATATCTAACTCATATTATTTAGACTATTTTATCTCTGGAATATTTTACTCCAGTGAAACCCATGCCCACATTTCTTGACAATTGTTTTTTACAGTGAAATATTGTAATTCTTTTGATCAAGGTACCTCTTTTAGTCTGACATACCGCCTTTGACCTGTCTGGCATAACTCACAAAGACATATAAACACACAAGCCCCTCCATCCTGAACAAGGTACAGATATCATCGAAGGGAATTTCAGTGTTATTAATAATTGAAAAAAGTAATTTTGTTGTTACATTACATAACTTACCAACTGTGATTTGAATGTCGTTGTCTCTATGAAGATATTCTACCAGGGGGGCGCACACCATTCCTGCACCAAGCACTGTTACTTTGCGAGTAGGTCTCTCTCCCTCTGGTCCAGGAACTTTGTGTCTACTTCCCCTAGAACAGTTTCAAATTTCATCATATTTATATTAAATGGCATTAATTTCATTAAAGTTTAAAACAAGCTCAGTTCTAACAATGTATTACTACTTATTTTAGGAATTCTCACTATGAGGTATATTCATTAAAGTAGATTTTTTTATCACTCACCTCATATTGTTCTTCTTATTTGACTATAAACTAGTTTCGGAACAACGGTCGTGACGATACTGAGGATGGAACAGAAACTATGTTCCGAAACTAGTTTATAGTCAAATAAGAAGAACAATATGAGGTGAGTGATAAAAATTTCTACTTTAATGTATTACTAATTGAGTTAACATACATATTTAAGTTCAGGCGCTGGTACAATTATATAAACATTTATGTTCTTTATTGAATTTATTTGCTAAAGATAACATGATTTAGTGTAGTTTGGAAAGCTTTTGCAAATTTTATCTTATCTTATCTCAGTATAAGTGCTAGTACTTTTAGTAATTGTTTGATTTAAACAATTTGATTACCATTACACTTCAAATGACCCTAACTAACTCACTGGCACTATCGTGCCCAGAGCTAATGTTTTCCAATCATTCCCTGTGTAATTCATCTCCCTCAAATCATTGTTAATGTTATTTTCCCACCTCATTCTTGGCCTACCTGGTTTTCTTACAAGAAGTTTCTATGTCCCTCTTTCATTCCCATTTGTACCACATGTCCTGCCCATCATAGTCTACAAGACTATCTTGGCAGATAAGACGATAGTTGAACCATAAAAAAGCCCTAAAAATCGAGAGTTGTCTTATAGGATAGATACAAAAAAATACAGAAATTTAGAAAATTCAAAATATGCTAACCACCTATTCCAATTTAATCATTGTTTCGATCCAAATTCTGAAATTTTACATATTTGTGATATGGGTAAGAAGTTAGATCTTTTAGAGGTTGTAGAAATTAATAAATTTAAAAGTAGTAAAAACTGTTAAATTCTCAACTTGATTTGAATGAATCCCCTTTGTTAAATTAAAAAAATTTAAATAAATATTGTTGCGTAGATCAGTTGGAACACAATTCATAATTTGTTAACATGTCTGAAGAAGGTACAGTGTACCAAAACAGCTGTCACCGAATTATATAATAAATATGAAAATCAAATAAAACTACGTTTTATTTTTATTTAATTAACAAAAAAATAGATTGAAATTTATATAAATTAAAACCATTATAAAATGAAAAAACAACCACTGATTGCAACTGACATAATGATTCACGGTAACAAACCGATCAGTTGACATGTGGGGGGGGGAACTGTTAGAGATTTAGTGAATCCCAGTGAGTACAACTACTATCAAACCAGTCCTGAAAACATCCGGTTATTCAATTCTTTTGAAGTCTGTTTTGTGTAGTAAATAAACATGGACATTATTGCTTATATTGTGTTGTTTCTTTTAATTATTAATATAGTGTTATTATTACTATGCATGATGCAAAGTGTACTGTATAACATTTAAATATGCGAATTACTTATATCTCTGGGTTTGATAGCATAACAAGAAATTTCTCTCGCGGTAAATCTTCCTTCCTTATCATCACAATCTCCTTTCCTCTCTACCGCCTTCCATGTGACAGGTCTCATCTCTTGTGCTAGTACAACTTATCGAAAGTGTAGCAGTGTTGCCGGTGAATGAAAATAAAATGTATTTATTTGTCACAATGAGGGGTTAAAATATTAACAATATATAACATAAAATTTAATTTGAAAAATTACGAATACGGTAATTTTGTATACGCTATACAGTAAGCTAGTAATGATCGTTGATCTAAACTAAATTCATAGGTCGTCTTATAGGACAGATATATGCTAAAACTATAAAACTTTGACAAAAATCTTTACCTCGTCTTATCTGAAAGTCGCCTTATCTGCCGAGATATACGGTAACTGTTCTTATTATATTCAGTTTTCCTATAAAGAATGTAGTTCACTGTTATATAGTCAGTCTTCCCATTCATCTGTCTGTTTATCTCTCCTAAGTCCAAAAATGTTTCCTAATATGTGAACTGTCAACCACTGGATGCCAAATCCTACCTTGAAATATCTTCCAGGGAAGCATTGTGATGTACAAAGCCCATGTCCAAAAAAATTATCTGTCATTTTTAACTGCAACACACTAAAATCCATCATCAAATCTCTTATTTAAACTGTAGGGAAAGTAATACAACACCAGAATTGGTAGACTGGATAACCCACACTACCTGCCATCCATGCTGCATTACACCTCACTTCACTCTGCACTTACTCTTGCAGGGAAACCATCTGCTACATACAGTGGGTTGACATTACTGAATTCTGGCTTAGATTTCTGTGCCTTATAGTTAAAATGGCACATTTTTTTGGACATGGCCTTGTTACATTACAATGCTTCTCTGGGAGAAAGTTCGAGGTAGTTTTTGGCATGCAATTTTATATAAATACTACAATATATAGCATGTTGTACTTTTTCATATTGTTGTTAGTCCTGATTCTCCAGTCATCATTTTCACGTATTGGTCCCTGAATTCTTCTGAGTATTTTCCTCTTCCAAGTCATTTTTGTGACTTAACAGTGTAAGTCCATTGCTCTGATCCATATATATAACAATTTTATACAATGTACATTTAATATTTGTGGTAAATTGCCTGCTTAGAACTAGATTGTTCTAACTCATTTTTTTTTTATTCAGGACACCTCAGTTAAGTTTTGGATACTATACAATTCACAATAATAATACTGTTTTGAGAAAAAGAGTTTAACACTTCCTGACCGTAAAATGTACAATTTTATTTGTGTAAATAATTTTTATTTTTATTATATACAACTTTCCTCATTAGAGGATTGCCTCAAGGACAAAGTGATACAGACAATTAATTTTTAAAATTGATGAAATACATTTTGTAAATACATTAAAAAATTTCAAATTGTGATTGAAGTATACATACTATAAAGTAGAAATTTTATAAATATGGTTTCTTGAAATTGATCCTCTAATGGCAGCGATGGCAATTTTAGAAAGATACAGCCTGCCCAAATCTAAGGAATTCCAAAATTTAACTAAGAATCCTGGTATAGTACCTCTTGCCCCGATCATCAATCCTGTGACAGTTATACTATCTAATTGGTATTTATCTTTGTAATAGTCAATTGTTGGCTCATATATGGCTTTCTTTTCAGTGTCAACTTCCTCAGGTTGGTCACTATGAGTCTCATAACGGATTGTGGGATCTAATATCATACCAATTTTAGAAGATGGTCTAAATGCAATAATATCTATTCATCTGTTACTTCCATTAGTGGCTACACCATGAACTTCCTCATAAACTGTGTATCCATAATCTCGCAAGGCTTCTGTCATCATATTTTGAATAGCGTAGAAAAGGTGTTAGGACATCATGGATAATTTTTTTTTTAAGTGGAGTTAGAACAATCTGGTTCTAAGAAGGTAACATATATTTTTGTCAAGTGCTCGATAATATGCATTTCCTGCTTTTATTATTTCCTTAATTTCCATTTCAGTATCGTTCTGTTCAGTTACTCTTAAGATGTTATATACTTTAATACTTTGTAAATGTGGCAGATTATTCTTACCTGTTTGCTATTCGAAGTTCATGAATATATTCAAAGTTTGGTGTGAGCTTTCCATTGCTGGCAATAATAGCCTGAGAAGAAGTACAAATTCAAATTAATATTTAAAAAAGTGAATACCATAATCTAACTTTATGAATTATCCTAAAATAGACAGTAAAACAAGATATATAAAACATTGATTAGACCTGTTACTTATGGTTCTGAAACTTGGGTACTTTATTCTTATATCTGTTAATCATTTAAATATTTTTGAAAGGAAGGTGCTGAGAAGAATATTGGGACTGGTTTGTTTAGATAACATCTATAGAAGAAGATATAATAAAGAATTAATACAATTGTTAAAAGATCTAGATATTTATTTCAAATACTGAGCTTGAATGTTTGAGATGGATTGGACATATTAATAGAATCCAAAATAATAGGCAAAATAAATCTTCTCTTTGCATCTCTAGCAAACACATTAAAAGGAAGAGCAAAGAATGGATGATGAGATTGTACATGCAAAGTCCAGAAAAAAAAAGTAAAATAAACAAATTAGAAACTCAGTTATAAGGGAGAAAATGAAGATTGAAGACACTATTTTAGATTATATTAAAACTCAGCAATTAAGATGGTACGGACATGTCCAGCGAATGGAAGAGGATCGACTACCAAAATCTGTTTTGGAATGGAAACCTGTGGGAAGACGAAGCAGAGGAAGACCTAAAACCTCCTGGAGTCAGGGAATATGGGTATATCAACTTTTATAAGATTCATGATATGGTTATATATGAAGGAGAAACATCTACAACCAGGAGATTGGATGGACCGACAAAATTGGCTATTAGGAATCGGACGATGTCAAAGACATTAATCAACCGATGATCTATCTATCTATAAACAATTGGGACAGCTTTCTATGGAAAAGGATGTCGAGAGGAGGCTGATTGAGGAGGTAATGGATGTTATTGGGCTGCAAAGAAGAAGGCAATAAACAGTATACTGGTGAAGTTGTTTTGGGAAACATAATACTGGCAACCAAATTATAGATGGAGGCAATATACACTGTGTCCCATTCAAACCTCCCACATTTGAATTAATCATAACCCAAAGTATGCGGAATTGTGAAATAAGGTTGGTATTAAAAGAAAGAAAAACACAAAGAATTTTATGTTTTCATTGTTGCAGTTAATTCATCTGTCGCATGTTGGACAATAATGACATAAAACAAAATGGTGACTCCTCAGCAACGAGCACAAACTGTTTTCTGGTATGTAAAAGACTGTGTGTTTGCGACTCCAGTACAAGATCTTCATGATTTACGAATCCGTATCATTGAAACAATTGCAACAATACTAATGGTGCACATATAGAGGTGTTTTAGTGTGTGGCAATGAAAATTCTTTGAGTTTCTGTTTTGTTTAATACTGGCCTCATTTCATAATTCCGCATACTTTGTTAGTTATGATTAATCAAAATGTGGGAGGTTTGAATGGGACACCCTGTATTCAAGAGGAACAGATAATGTCAGTGATGAAAGAAGAAAATAAATATGAATATGCAGTTCTGTCCATTGGTTCTTTGTCCTGTGCTGTAGCTACTATCTGAGCTAGCACAGCAGATTTATTATAATAATGTGAATGATTGAGACTTACCCCAGCAACAGATGGAGTGAAGTTATGTTTTTCAAGAGGTAATGTTGCATCAGACTGTAGTATATCTAGTGCATGTGGAAACAGGAGATCGCCAAAGAAGTCTGTAGCTTCTCTTGGCAACTGTGTTGGCATATTGTCAATAGAACATACCAATACTCCAGGACCCTTGAAACTGTAACAAAACATTTCTATATATTCAACAGGTTTGATATGTATACAACATCTTCCTGTGCCCAATATTAAGTTTTGATTCTATTTCTCCATTCATCTCTATCTTTCCAGTCATCATCCTGTAGTCCCCTGCCCTTCATCAAATTCATAATTCCCTCTATCCATGTCTTCTTAGGTTTCCCTCTTCTTTTCCTCTCATTTGGAACCCACTCCAAACTCCTGACTGGCAATCTATCTTCATTCATCCTCTTCACATGTCCAAACAATTGTAATTGTTTATTTCCCACAAGTTGCATAATTGTTTTGTTAAAGTTAAAATTTTTCAGACTATTTAACTCATGCCCCAAATGGGAGTCAATGACCAATCACATTTCAATGATTTTTTTATTTACAACCAATCACAGTCGTGTTTTGCCTAGAATTTACCAACTAAACTTTATCATAATAAAGAAAGCACCTCCTTTTTAACATTCTGAATTGGTCATAGCATTATTTTGCAGTGACTGACTCTCTAAGAAATACGGCTACCAGATTGTATACATAGAGCATGAATGTCAACACGTAGTGCATACGAGAGATAATATAAAAACATTTGTAACAATTGATTATACCACAAAAAAAAGAAACCACTGTTTGCACTTTCTTAAACAAATTATTTTCCAGGAAATGATGTTCCAGAAAATGTATATTGACACATTTACATCATAGGACATCAGAAATTAATTAATACCTATAATGTTGGTTATAAATTTCTCCACTAGGGTGCATTCTTACAACATTGCAATCCTTTGGCAATAAATAATATGATCTGGTTGCAGTGATCGAACAAAAGAAGCAAATGAATCATTTCTCAATCGTTTTCAAACATTGCCGTTTACATTACATATTTAAAATACACTATAGTTAAATAATAATTTGTGAGTAAACAGCTTAATTTTATTCGTTAAATTGTCCTAACAAATGCCACTCTTGATTTCCAAATTCTCTAGATAAATTGGAAATCACTCGTGGCATTACTTATGATAATACTGTTTCTGATCCTGTCTGATTTAGACCATTGTGCAGATCTTCTTAAAAATGCATTTCTGTAGATTACAATTTTGACTTTAATATGGCATTTATAGTCCATGTTTCTGCTCAGAATATAGCAATTGAGAAAAGTAAGTTCAAGAACATTAACCAGCAAAATTGGACCATTAAGAGTGGAGGTTAGCCTCAAGCAAAAATTTAAAGATCTCTCTAGTGGCTGAAATGTATTATGTTTTTGCAACAAAACTCACAAGGGAACCATCAACCATTGCATGCTGAAACCCACCTTGAAATTTCTCCCAGAGAAGCATTGTGATGTACCAAGTCCATGTCCAAACAATGATCTGCCGCTTTTAACTGCAAGGTACTGAAATCAAAGGCAGAATCCAGCAATGGCAACCCACTGTACAGAGCAGATGGACTCCCTGATTGAATGAGATCAGAATGGAATGAGGCAGGGGCAAGAAGTGAGGGTTATTTAATCTACCAATTCAGGAGTTGTATTACTTCCCTATAGTTTAAATGAGAGATTTGGCACCGGATTTTAATTCTTTGCCATTAAAAGCAGCAGATAATTTTTTGAACGTGGCCTATGTACATCACAATGCTCCTCTGCAAGAAATTTCATGGTGGGTTTTGGCATGCAATGGTTGACAGTTCCCTTCTCAATATATGCCTTTACAATGAAAAACAAGAAAGGTATTATGAAAATTCATTCAAACCTGACCATTAGGAGTGGATGTTTATGAAAGCTGTAATTTAATATTCACTCTGTTGGCCACCATATTTATTTCTTCACAACAATATTGTGTACATAAGATTTAATTATCAAAAGAAATATGATTCCATAAACCAGTAAAATTAGACAATAAATTGGACTTGCTGAGAAATTCCCTTAATTTATTTAGTTTCAATGTAAAGGATATTTTTTATATCATAATCTTGTAGAAGATTTCCGGCCTGTTGGCCATGGTCTTGAGGCTTGTAGTTCCCCGATGTTTCATCTGGCATCCTCAAGGGTTGCCTGAAGACCACGGCCAACAGTCAAGACAACCCTTGAGGATGCTGGACACAGTCTCTGGCAAAACGTTGGGGAACTACGAGCCTCAAGACCATGGCCAACAGCCCAGAAATCTTCTACAAGATCATCATAGTAACTCTGGCCATGAAAGCCTAAGTCAAGATATTTTTATATATATTACACAGTATGAAGGAAATGCACTTATTGAAAAATTCACCTTTTTGTGTCCTTGTTTCGATCTGCATCATATAGACAGAAGGGAGTGTCAATTGTTGTACATTCATTCATAAATTCAACAGAACCACCGGGATCAGCTGAAATATCACATATAGCCAACATTCTGTGGGGTAGAGCAGGTGAGCCAACAGACGAAGGAAGCCACGGTGTGTTAGCAGGTCTGAGCAGTGATTTTGCATCTGGGATAGTTAGCAACTTGGGAGAATCAATAGCCCAATATATTCCGTTGATGATAACAGATGCATATGGTGCAATCTGGAAATAAATCAGTTTGGTATTATATAACAAGTATATACTAATTAAATTTGAAGAGAATGATATATGCCTAAATCGGGATTTGAACCTAACATCTCTGGTTCTGTACACAATCGCCCTAATGATTTAAATTATTAGTCTTCCGATTTATTCGTAGATTTTTCTCTATACTAATATGATTCCCACATACCAAATATCAGAGAACATTCATTCCACTAATGTCATCTGGCAGCTTCTTAAACAAGAAGACTGTTATTGTGTATTAACATTACATTTATAGCCAGCAAAGCTTAAATTCCTTCATATTTTTTTTATTCCAAGCGCAACAGGCCTTGAAGGCCCTAGGCCTAACATTCTGCTGCTGGCCTCACGTCCACATGTGTTAATCACAGAGGTAGATGATCATAAGCCAGTGTAGGGGTGACATGTGGTCAGCATGTCGGGTCCCCCAGCCATTATAGCTGGTCTTCTCAACCTGGAGTTGCTACTTACTGTAGCTACCCAAATGCCTCACGATGCTGGGTGGGCACCGGTCCCATACTGGCCGAAATTCCATGAGAAAAATTTCTTCCCCATGGGGACTCAAACCAGCACAAGTCCTGTAGCTCTGTGCCAAGGCTTCTTGCCTTAACCACTCGGCTATGGCGCAGGACTTCCTCCATATTAGTATAGAGAAAAATCTACTTCTTCTAGAAATTCAGCACTAGATGACAGCTGCCTTTATCCCAGAATAAACATCTGGTACTCATTTCTGTTAGGGCTGAATTGGTCATGGTGTTCACAGAAGGTTTAGTGATTAATGGCATAGCCCATTGTTGAGCCATGACCTCTTCTTTGTCAGGAGTTAGTAGACCAAGTTCATTTTAGTTACCTTATTTGCCCAAAGATGTCATGAGTAGCATGTGGTCAACACACCGACCCAATGAGACATCTAGCAGACAACTAAGATATTACTAGGATGTTTGCAATTGGTAAATTTTGCTTAGAGCCCTCTTTGTTCAGGCGTAAGAATCTTTTATGAACCTGAAAATCTTCTGACTCGGATCAATGGTTTGAAGTCCCTCTGAGGATTTGCTCCTTGGATTTTTCCATCCTAAAAAAAATCCATCAAGTGCAGCCAGGTTTGAACTTGTGACCCTCGGAACCAGAGTCAAACTAGTGAACCACTAGTTCACCACGGTTGACAAGAACTGACCCCACTACGAATTGAATACCAACCTTCCACCTTTTAGCATATTTCCTTAACTAAATTCATTATGGATGCCCCTTATTTTAATAGTATAGAATTTTGAAGTAATTTATATGTAAATACTTAAGTAGGAAGTTAATTTTGAAATGGATTTTATTACCATATGATATTAAATTTGAATTGTACTACAACTCTTATAAGTGTATGACCTTCTTACTAAATGTTGAGATGTACCGAGAAGGAAACTTCTCATATTCTTCAGGATTAAAACCTCCTCCGTCTTTTCGTTCTAAGTGATGTCTTCTACGTACTTCACAGCCATATATTTTAGCATGAGCTGTAAACAAAAGTAAGTTTGACTTAGGCTTTCACAGCCGAAGTTATTATGATGATCTTGTAGAAGATTTCCGGGCTGTTGGCCGTGGTCTTGAGGCTTGCAGTTCCCCGACATTTCGCCAGAGACTGCATCCGTCATCCTCAAGGGTTGTCTTGAGACTGGCAATTTTGTCGACTACCTGCCCTATTTATACATTTATCCGCAATGCATTCTCTCCGCAGTCCGTTTCTTCGTAAATTGTATTTGTCTTCTGGTTGGTTAGCATTAGGGGTCTTCCATTGCACCAATGAGGTTGCTGTCTGATATTCTCATCGATTGTTCTTGTAGGGGTTTACATCTGGCTTTTTGTAAGACTGGTATCCATGCTTTGTTGACTTTTAATGATTCTTTCTTTCTATTGTAAGTCAACAAAGCATGGATACCAGTCTTAAAAAAAGCCAGATGTAAACCCCTACAAGAACAATCAATGAGAACATCAGACAGCAACCTCATTGGTACAATGGAAGACTCTAATGCTAACCAACCAGAAGGCAGAGACTCTAATGCTAACCAACCAGAAGGCAGATACAATTTACGAAGAAACGGACTGCACAGAGAATGCGTCGTGGATAAATGTATAAATAGGGCAGGTAGTCGACAAAATTGTCAGTCTCAAGACAACCCTTGAGGATGCTGGACGCAGCCTCTGACGAAACGTCGGGGAACTGCAAGCCTCAAGACCAAGGCCAACAGCCCGGAAATCTTCTACAAGATCATCATAAAAGTAAGTTTAATGAATCATTGATATGAAATATGTTACTACGTATACTTAGAGCTGATTATTCTTTAATAAGGAGAAAACTTGTATAATTTTAAAAAAGTTAGAAATATACAAGCACTTCCTACTTCCTACATGACTTTTCAACCCTATGAGGATTATTGACTCCTAAAAAAAACTGCCACTCTACTAAAATGATGTTATTGGTCAAATGAGAAGTGATTGTGTCACCTGTTTTCCAAGCATCGCTAGAGAAACCACCATCTCAGCTGTCTAATAACAATACAGAAACTTACATCCGTGTTCAGCGACTTTTCTCAGCATTTCTGGAGGAACATATTCATGTGGAAGTTCTTGAAACACTTCCTGTCCTCCCTGGGAAACATTACCACTTCCTGTGAATACAAATGTCAGAGGTCCGATAGACTTAGGCATCATACCCAGTGCTATCTCGTAGCCAGCATCTCTAATAGCTTGTCTGGCCATAGATGAATTCCTGTAGTTGTGCGCAGGACCTATGTGCTGTAACAGATATTGTTACAATATGTAAACATTTTAATTTTTTTAGACAAATGCACAAAATAGCTAATTGTATTCATTCATTTCTCTCTCTATATTAGAAATGAAAACATTAATATCAATAATAAATACAACTACAGAGGAATTAATGGGTCTTTGGACTTCTGACAGTTCAATATTTGAAAAATGTGAGCCTGTGTTTTACCATAGCAATTCATTCAACCATGACAACAGCCAGTCACTGCATGATCATCCCCTTATCCTCCCTATAGACTGAAACATTCCCGCAAAATATTTAGAAATGTTGCAAGTTCTCCAAATTTTAACCGCAAGCTTTAGTACAGATTTTAATCATTATGTTTGATTTCTGTTTTATGTAAATATTAGTATTCAGCTAATTAATAATAATAATGACAATAATAAAAAAGTAATATTTAAACTAGCAGAGTTAAAGTCTTTTCCTGCACTCAACCAGAAAATTAAGATTTAGTATTTATACACTATAATTAAATCTCTTAAAATTACTGGTAAGTATTCTTTATATATATAATTCTACTGTTCAACATGTCACTGAACTCCTCCTAAATGACTGGACAGATGTTGATGAAATTTTTGTATGTGTTTGAGTGGGTCCCTGTGTGGTTTAGATTCATAATTGGACCCTCTAAAACCATTAGGTGTAGGAGTACACCTGAAACATAAATTAAAAAATCGCTCCAGCAGTAGCAATTTTTTATGTTTAACAATGAAACTCTGTATATGATATTAAAATAAATTGAGGTAGGTATAGGTAAAAAAAAATCATCGAAATCCAGTTGTTAGAAGTGTGAGTTTACCTGAAATTCGAAATTAAAAATTGACTCGGAACCACCATGTTTGTTTTATACCATGTAATATAATTAATCCTTAATATTTAATTTATTTAGGCATAGCAGTGCATGCCGGGTATTAGCTAGTACTAATATAAGAATGTACTTAAATATAAATACATTTATTAATTAAATAAAAATAAAACATAGTTTTATTTGATTTTCATATTTATTATATAATTCAGTGACAGCTGTTTCGGTACACTGTACCTTCTTCAGACATGTTAACAAATTATGAATTGTGTTCCAACTGATCTAAGCAACAATACAACAATATTTATTTAAATTTTTTAATTTAACAAAGGGGATTCATTCAAATCAAGTTGAGAATTTAACAGTTTTTTATTACTTTTAAATTTATTAATTTCTACAGCCTCCAAAAGATCTAACTTCTTACCCTTATCACAAATATGTAAAATTTCAGAATTTGGATCGAAACAATGATTAAATTGGAATAGGTGGTTAGCATATTTTGAATTTTCTAAATTTCTGTTATATGCTCTCATGTGTTCCTTTATCCGAGAGATAAAAGGTAGACCACGTGGACATGAGCCCTCCACACATCCCTATCCTGAGCCAATGTTTTCCAATCAACCCATGTATAATCTAATTTCTTCAAATCATGGTTAATGTTATTCTCCCACCTCATTCTTGGTCTACCAACTGGACGTTTTCCCTCTGCTTTTCTTACAAGAAGCTTACATGCCCCTCTTTCATTCCCCATTTGTGCCACATGCCTGCCCATTGCAGTCTATGAAACTTAACTGTTCTTATTATATCTGGTTTCCTATAAAGATCATATAGCTGACTGTTATGTAGTCTTCTCCATTCACCTGTCTGTTCATCTTTCTTTAGTACAAAAATTTTCCTAAGAAATTTATTCTCAAATACTCATAATCTTTTCTCCTCCCGATTATTCTAGCTATTCAAATTCCTAATGATGCTAGGTGGGCACCAGTCCCATATTGGCCAAAATCCCATGAGAAAATTTCTTCCCTCATGGGGACTCAAATCAGTGCATGTTCTGTAGCTCTGTGCCACGGGATGATGCTTTAGACTACTCGGTTATTGTGCGGGATGGAGGTTCAATGAAACATTGAACATACAGGATCTGTTGCCTTGATATTTACATACGGTATCTGATCTTACCATGAATGGTGTGTGATGTCCGAGAGCCAGTAGACGTAATCCGAGTCCATGTAGAATATTAACCATTCCAGCTAGACCTGCATATTTGCCAAATGCTACAACACGTTGCCCTCGCTCATCCATGAGCTTCTCATAGTCTATCAGACGTATGTTCTATATAACATAATACACAGAACTCCAGATATTTATTTTGATCAATTCAGTGTGTGTGTGTGTGTGTGCGCGTGCATGTCATTATGTGCATGTGCTTGTGTGTCAATGTGTGCACGTGCGTGCATGCAATTCCCGCGGGAATTTCAACATATATAGAGAAAGATTTGCGTTTAGATCGGTACTTGCTCAGGTAGCTCAAATGGTAGAGCACTTGGACTAGAAAACCAAGGGTCCCGGGTTCAAGTCCCAGTCTGAGCGTATAATTTTTCTCTTTAAACAAATTTATATCTTTGTTTTATTGTTCTTTTGAATCCATAAAGATTAAAGCTATGGCATTTATGAAATAAATTGAAACTTTTAATTTCTCAAATTATAGTATATAGGTAATTTTTCCTATAATATATTTTAGTTTTTAATATTATTTTAAGATTGAAAATAAATAAATATTTTCTTACTTTCTCTAGTATGGCATCTAGTAAAGGCATGTTTGCTTCCTGTGCTTTGATTGTGTGAGAAAATAGACAATAAGTCTTGTTAGGGATGAGCAAATCCACTGGGGCTTGCTTCACTCCAAATATCACTGATGCTTCAGAAATGTCCTCCAGAATGACTGCTCCTGCTGCAGCATATGTCTGAAAAGAAGAAAATGTTCATTTTTGTAAAATATAAAAATTATAAAGAGAGTGAATTAGAAATATGTCCCACACCATAGCTGAGCTCTGTAAGGCATCATGTCTTGGTGCAGAGCTATGGGACATGGGCAGGTTAGAGTTCCATGGGGGAAGACATTTCGCCAAGTATGGCAATGGTGCCCATGCAACATCATGAGGAATTTAGGTAGCTACAATAAGTAGTGTCTCCAACTTGAAAAAATTAGACATATCATTATTAATGGTTTATTGGAGTTAAGACTGTAAGGTCTTCTCTTCCACTTCACCAGGGTTGGATTTTACATATAATAACAATTATGAATTATCTATACTTACTTACTTACTCACTGGCACTATCGAACCCGTAGGTTAATGGCCACGCGGACATAAGCTCTCCATACATCCCTATCCTGAGCTAATGCTTTCCAATCATTCCCTGTATAATCTACTTCCCTCAAATCATAGTTAATATTGTTCTCCCACCTCATTCTTGGTCTACCAACTGGGCATTTTCCTTCTGGCTTTCCTACAAGAAGTTTCCATGCACGTCTTTCATTCCCCATATGCGCAACATGTCCTGCCCATCGCAGTCTACGAGACTTAACTGTTCTTATTATATCTGGCTTCCTATAAAGACCATGTAGTTCATTGTTATGTAGTCTTCTTATGAATTATCTATAACTTGATTAATAATACATATGCGCTTCACAATATACAGATGACTAGGAAAAAACAAAAAAATAAGTGCGAGGATTATGGGTTGAAGATTAATATAAATAAGACGAAAGCCATGATTATAGGAAGATAAACATGAGGATTAAAGATGAAGCCATTGAGCAAGCAGAGAGCTTCAAATACTTGGGTTGTACTATCTCTAGTAACATGAACTGCAGTCAAGAAGTAAAGCAGAGGATAGCAATGGCAAAAGAATCTTTTAACAAGAAGAAAAGCATTTTCTGCAGACCTTTAGCAAAAGAACTATGGAAGAGGCTAGTGAAGTGCTTTGTGTGGAGTGTTACATTGTATGGTGCAGAGACTTGGACATACGACGGAATGAGGAAAAGCAACTGGAAGCTTTTGAGATGTGGATATGGAGAAGAATGGAACATATAAAATGGACAGACAAAGTAAGAAATAAAGATGTGCTAGACAGAGTGAGTGAAAGAAGAACAATGCTGGAACTCATAAAGAAGAGGAAAAGAAATTGGATTGGCCACTGGCTAAGAGGAAACTGCCTGCTGAAAGATGCCCTGGAAGGAATGGTAAACGGAAAGAAAGTTAGAGGCAGAAAAAGACATCAGATGATAGACAATATTAAAATAAATGGTTTGTATGCAGATACAAAAAGGAAAGCTGAGTTAAGGAAAGAGTGGAGAATGCTGAGTTTGCAGTGTAGGACCTGCTCTTGAGCAGAACACTATGATTGAATGAAATGTTAATTATCTCCAACTTCCACAAAATTACGGTACTCTTGTTAACATAATTTTGCCCAAGTTTTCATTTACTATCTAATATTATAATTATTGTGATTCTTGTACTTTAATGTTACACGTGTTTGTCCTATTCCATGCTGTAGCCAAGTAATTTAAGGCATGTTCCATCCATACAATGGCTTATTGGCTCAAATTTGAGTTTTGGCCTCCCTTAAGTTCTGCCTCCAATCATTTCTATTTTGTGCAGCAAGCCTCTAGTTGTGACACTTAAGTAGGTTTGCAGCATCTTCCTTAATACCATCCTCCCATCGTTTTTTCAGTCTTCCAATTCGTCTGTTCCCTATAAAACTTGCTGTAAGCACCTTATTTTGGTGCTCGGTCTGTTGAGAGCCTTTATACACGGCCAGCCCATTCCAATTTCTTTAATTTAATAAAAGTGACAAGTTCAGGTTCATTGTATTTGTCATACAATTCTCCACTTACCATTAATATTTAAGGTGTGTTGGCTTGGTGCAAAGCACTGGTTTGAGTCCCCATGGGGGAAGAAATTTCAGCCAGTATGGGACTGATGCCCACCCAGCATCATGAGGAATTTAGGTAGCTGAAACAAGTAGCAGCTCCAGGTTGAGTAAACCAGCTGTAAAGGCTCGGGATCAGACATGCTGACCACATGTCACTCGTATACTGCCTGAATGATAGTCCACCTCTGTTATTAATACATGTGGATGGAGGCTAGCAGCTAGCTGGTAACCCAAGTGTTGCACTACTTGGGATTTTTTTTTTTAGTTTTTATATTTGTCCTGATGAAAGAGATGGCTAACATGGTCTTAACTCCAACAGACTAAATATTAACCAAATGTAATATATATGATTAGTTTGATTGAAGGTACAAGCTGTATTTATTTATTTATTTGTTGAATGAATTTACAGTAATAAATTTTAACTCCATGTACTGGTACTATTTTCCTGACATTAAAACTTACCTGCATTGGATAGGCTCGTCTGTTAGACGGCTGCACAATAACTTTTACACCTGCACGTGTAAGGCGGCGCACATTAGATGGTGCCAGAGGAGCTCTTCTTTCCCAAACTGACTGATCTTCTCTCCGAATGGCAATTACTTTTCCTTGTATTGACGTCTGACAAAACAAATTATTATTTTTTATTTCGCAAACAATGTATTTACCACATCTTCACCTTAAAAAATACAATAAAATAATATTTTAAATTTTAGAATGATACATTTTGTTGTTCAGTTGTCCTCATGGTACTAAGCAACCAAATCAAGTAACAGAAAGTTTTAATTTTAAAGATATTAAAGAATTTATAACCTTGGCTTCATCATAGACAATGAAAATAAAATGGAAAATTATATTTAAAAATTAACAATTATAAAAACAGTGTCCACTTCTCATTTCATCATCTTTTTAAATAAAAAAATTTGTCTGAAAGAACAAAAATTAGACTATACAAGACTTAATTATTTATAGAATCATGGATAATAAAAACAGAAGACAAAAATCATCTTAATGTTTTGAAAGGAAATTTGTCAGAAGGATGTATGGCCCAGTACATGTAAATTGTAAATGTAGAATAAAATCAAACAGGAAGTTAATGAGGTACTAACGGGCTTCCAATACAAAACCAGACCGGCCTCACGGAGTTTCACCCGGCACGCAGTGCTTTCTCTTCCTCCCGCAATTTACCCTGCCTGCCACCCGTCCTTGAACTGTTTCTTACCTTATAGAAAATGCTGGAAATGTTGTCCTCCCGCACACGTGCTATGGGATCACCTTGGTTTAGACAATGAACACGTGTACACTTGTAAGGTTTGAGTTTTAACAATTTTGTTGCTGTATGTGCAGAAGATACTGAAATCCCAACTTGTTGTGCTAATTTCGGTAATGATTTTTGTGGTGAACGTTCCAAATTTTTGCCAATTTTGTCTAATTTTTCTTCGGTGAGAACCGTACGCCTTCGCGTGTGTTTCTTATTTTGTACTGAACCAGTGGTCTCAAATTTAGTCACAAGATCGTGGATTGTCGATCTGGAAGGAGGTAATTGTCCAGGGAAGTTCCGAATAAATTCCTCGCGAACACGACGAGCTGATTCGTATTTATAATAACATTTACACACATAAATGCGCTGCTCTAATGTCAGCTGATGTCTCATCTTGTCGAACGATAGTAAACTGACTAGTTCAAGGACGAGCGGCTGGCAGAGTGAAATGCGGACGAGGGAGAGCGCTGCCTGACGGGTGAAACCCCGTGAGGCCGGTCCGGGTTTATATTGGAAGCCCGGTAGAAGGAGAGAAAATTGTGAGTTTTGTCGAGTCATTATGACTAGGTTGAGTGGTAGACAAGGCCTTAAGGCCTTAACTCTGCCAGGTAAAATAAAGCTATTATTATTATTATTATTAAGATAGCTGAGACAGTGCAAGATTGAACACTTCCATAATTGATATCAGATTCAAGAGTAGAGGAGGAAGAGAGTGAAGATGACCAAAGAAAAAAAGATTGACAACATTGAGAATAACATTGTAAGATTCGGACTGAAGAACTCGAAATTGAAATCTAAGAATAGAGTATAATGGAAGCCTGTTACGAGAGAAGCAAGGGTTCATGGAACCATAGAGCTACGAAGGAGTTGTTCTGTTGGCACTAAATGGACCCTATTCCAGACCGTATACTCAAAACAATTTTTTTTTTATATCACTGGTGCCGTGAGATTATAGTCAGACTCTCTGTTACACATTGAAATTTCTCCCAGAGAAGCATTGTGATGTACCAAGGCCGTGTCCAAAAATTTATCTGTCATTTTTAACTGCAAGGCACAGAAATTGAAGCCAGAATCCACCAATGGCTGGGGCATTTGAAAAAAAATCAATCAAATCACACTGCCAAATTGAGAACTTCATGTAAATTTATGACTGCAAATCTAATTACTTACATATAATAATATACTGGAAAGTAATTATTTATCTTCTTCTTCTTCCTTCCATGTATTAGGCCAAGGCCTGTTACGATCCTATAGAAAATTTTCCCTCCAGCGTTTCATAGGACGGCCCAGTGATCTTCGTCCTCTTGGTATATAATTATAAACAGCTTTGGGGATCCGATTTGAACTCATGTAACTCAAGTCTTATACGAGTAATTATTTATAGACAACAATAATCTCAAGGCAACAACGGATGGTAGAGGTACTAAATTCTAGACCCATTGCGATCACAAAACTCATTTCAATTTTTTTAATTTACAGAGTGAAATTATAAGTCTTTAAATGTGTTGAATTTTATATGAATTCCTCTGTATTATTGATAATGAAATGGTGTCCAAGGATAGTTTTACTGCAATTTGGTTGTTGTTCAGTAAATAAAAGCAAACGAATGACTTTTAAACTGCAAAATGTGTCACTAATTGACCTAATATAATGATGCATATCATCAAGTAGGGTCAGTTAAAACATCTTTAGATATTTTTTTAGTATATTTGATAAACAAAATGTTTTTATTACATAAAGTATTGGGTATATCTGTAAGGAATGTGACATTTAATGGCCACACTAACTTGTGTTAGTTCATGCTGTAAATAAATAAAATTAATTTTCAATGTTTTTATTTAAATTAGCACTTTCCAATTCTGCATAGAATCTAATTTAAGAAAGAAAAATTAATGTTTGAATGATGTAATTGGACCGCACACTAGTACATAGAACTAGAGGTCCAGGGTTCAAATCCCGATTCAAACATTAATTTTTCCTTCTTAAATTAAATAAAATTATACTTACATGCTTAAAACTCTTCTTCAAGAATAATCCATACTTCTTGCTGGACTTCATGGGGGTCTCCAAGATTCGTTGCATCTTGATTTTTCCTGTATAATAATATTTTACATATTTGACACTAATTAAAATATTTTTTCTACTTTCAAATATTAAAAATCAGATGAAACCTGCTTTAACACTTCAGTTGGGAGGTGATAGAATGTTCGTAAATTAATGAGTCATTTTTTAACATCTTACCTCATATTTTATGTTTCTTCAAACATGGGAACTAGTTTTCGAGAGAAGGATCTCTCTCATTTTCAACCAACATTATGGCATAGAGTCATATATGAGGTAAGATGTTAAAAAATGACTCATTAATTTACGAATTAAGAACCTCATAATGTTATTTCCCATATTTAACTATGATAGAATGTTACTCAACTGGGGAGGTGGGGTTTTTTAAAAAACTGTGACTACAAAACTGCACAGAATTTACAATTATGGTTACTTTATGTACCTAGAACTAGAGCATGCATGTTATAAATATTCTAGAAATTAAAATAATTACTGAAATTATAGTGTTCTAAAAATTTGTATTATTTCTTCAATATTTTTAAGTAAGATTCATTTAGTCTGCCGTATGGTGATAAAATATGTAAACACTAACAATGGCATGAACATATTTTAAGAATGGACTCTTCTAGGCTAACAAAGCAAACACTGTTGTGCCAGCCTCAAGGATGTAGAGTCATGGGACGTCGTAGAAGACAATGTGAAGATGAATTCTGAGAGCGGAACAGGCCGAGAGCCTACCATGAAGATGGTGATGATGATGAATAACAATGTAAGATACATTAAGCTATAGAAAAACATATTTTAATAAAGGAAATCTCATATTAATACATACAGGTGGGAAATTTCAGGGTATTTTTTCTTTTAACTTTCAAAGGCAAATAATCCCATTTATAATGTTCTGGCATTAGCAGGTAGTTGGTTGTCAAGAAAGAGGAAAAAATTTACAATGCATTCAGATACAGCATTCAAAATTTTGCAGTCCAATTTACAGATATAATAATGATCTCTTGAAATTCTATAAAATATTATGTTGTTAGTTCTCTCAGTAGACACATTATAAAGATGTTAATATTATTCATTTTAAAACATCTCAATGATGGACAAATTATATTTGAAAAGAAAAATATACGCCTAGACTGGGGTTTGAACCCAGGACCTTTGACTCTCTATGTCAATGCTCTTCCATCTGAGCTACCTAGGCCTCCAATCTAAACGCGTATTTTTCTCATACACATAGTTAATTCCCTAACCCCAAATGCTACGAGCCGTTGCTACGATTTTTTGCAAATCACGGCTTCTTTAATAAGAAGACTTTTTATTGGGAATTTGCAAAAAATTGTAGCAATGGCTCATAGCATTTGGGATTAGGGAATTAACTATGTGTAAAAGAAAAATACGCATTTAGATTGGAGGCCTAGGTAGCTCAGATGGAAGAGCATTGACATAGAGAGTCAAGGGTCCTGGGTTCAAACCCCAGTCTAGGCGTATGTTTTTCTTTTCAAATACATTATAAAGATTCTTGAAAAAAAAATGGCAGAATAGGTCTACAATAACTTTCATTATTTACCATTACCTATCAGGTATAGACCTAATTAATTCTAAGAATTTTGAAATACTGTATCAAAAATAGACACTGAAATACCTGTGGAAACAGGTTTGTAAGAAGTATTGTTCCTTGAAACTTAAGCGGGGAGGTGGGGGGCACTATTACCCACCACATTAAACATTTTTTTCTTAGAAACAAACATTATTCATGTGGAAATAATTATGAAATCATAAATTACATACATTAATAAGAAGGTACCGATACTCAAAAATACAAAACTTTTTTTTTCAAAAAAGGATGAAGGTTTAAGCTTGGGGTAGAATAGACACCCCACATTCCCACTTAAGGGTTAAGTAAGTCAGTTCATGTGCTTGTTATTTATCTATTTTTTTTAATTATTGAGCAAGGGCTGTAAGTTAACATTTAACTGGATGTGACATAGAAGAATGCAGGAGAACTCATGGAAGTGAAATAGGTTGATTGATGTTACACTACAGAACTGGTGCCAGGAATGTCAGGCAGTTACCATGTTAATGCTGCTAAACCTATTCATGTGACTAGCCTCGATCAGAGATATAACAACAGTTACTGGTATACTACAGAGAGTGGATTATTTAATGACGGATCGAGAGGTTAGAACCAAAGAGTTCTATCTGACTTTTTAAATTTTTTTCATGAAAACCAATTTAAAGTGAAGTTTTGAGCGGAAAATAACAAGTGGACATCCTTTGATTTTCAAATTTTGGAGTAGATACATTGGCGAGGTAATTGCTATTGTGAATCACAAGCAAATAGAGGATGCTTTAAAGCTGTTGAACATTCAGAGTAGAACTATAAAATTTACCATGGAAACTGAAAATGAAAGACAAATCCCATTTTTAGATCTCACTTTAAGAAGAAACGAAGAAAACAAGATAGAATTTGGAATTTATAGAAAGAATACATATATTGACAACTATATTAAAGCTTCAGGATTCAACCATTTTGCTCACAAAGAGGCAGTATTCAATAGTTTGACACATAGATTGGTAAATACACCTATGAGCAAAGAAAACTATGAAAAAGAAAAAGAACGCATAATTAATGTTGCAATAGATAACGGTTATGAAGAAAATATGGTACACAAGAAAATAAATAAATTTAAAAGACAAAAATAATAATAAAGAAATGATAAAAGCACACTTATAAAAGAAACAGAAAAAATAAAATTCAAGAATTTCACTTACCATCCATTGAAACAATATATAATTTCAAAAAAATTTCAAAAAGTTTAATATAAGATTAGTACCAAAGAATGAATACAGCCTTAATAGGATGATTAAAACCAATAAAAATGAGAGAATTGAAAATGAAAACAAATCAGGAATTTATCAGATCAAATGCTGGGATTGTGACAAAATTTATATTGGAAAAACGAAAAGAAATTTGAAAACAAGGGTGAAAGAACATCTTAGAAACGTCAAAAATGGAGAAGTGGAAAAGTCAGCAGTAGCTGCTCATGCTTGGTCCGAAAAACATTTAATTGAATCAAAAGCCAGTCTAATTAAATAAACAGATAAACAAAAGGAACTCACGGTTTGGGAAAAGATCCACATTCAGAAAAACAAAGGAAAACTTATGAACTTCGAAATTCCCGCAAATTTTGACCTGATCCAGAGGTTCGTCGGTCCACCAACAGAGGGAAGAAGAAGAGTTTCTTCCGATCGACATAACATCAGTCGCCAAGAAAGTACTGAAGATGAGACCGTTATGGTCTCGAAATCACGATCTACTTAGAAGATTTATATGAGGAGAGGTAAGAAACATTTAATTTCACCATAAATTAAACCTCATAGTGATTAATTCCTATAAAAGTTAAAAGCAATTTAAAGTTTAGAATTAATATGGTATAAGATGTATATAGTAATGATTAACCTGCACAATACTCAGAGATTATAAACATTATTGACAAAACATGAATGTTAGTTGTAAAAATGACTCTTAACAACCATATAATATATTGTTATTAAATAAAATGTAGATACAGATCTCTAGTTTTGCATCCATATAATATAACTGGGAGAATGACAGCTTTATATATTTTCAGTTTAATGTTTTTTTAATAGAAGTTGGGATGACAAGAGACCCTGTAATGTGTAATAGTGTGCATTTCCAGAATTGAGCCTATGTTTAATTTCATTGTGCACCTCATTCTTGTTTGTAATTATTGTTCCTAGGTATTTGAATTCTGTCACTTCTTCAGAATTTCCCACATTTATCATTAACTGTCCATTTCCATTATATAATGTGAGACCATCTATTTAATTTTATTGATGTTTATTTCCAGTCTCAATTTCTTAGTGTTATCCAATAGAGTGTGCGTACTGGCCCTTAGTATCTCCTCACTATCGCCTAATAATACTACATCATCAGCATAAACTAACAGCTTTTTAATGCCAAAGATTGGTAGGCCTTCTTCATCCTCTAAATATTTAATTGCATACTCTAGTACAAAATTGAATAGTAGATGAGATAATGCATCTTCTATGCATATTTAATATTTTTTATTAGTAATTCTGCCCGAAGGCAGGTCCTTCACTGCAATCATAGCATTTTCATGCTATGCTTGCAGCTTTACTAGGGAATTGTAGGTGTCGTAGCTTCCTGTTGCTTTCCACACCGGTTAAGGATGATGATGGTGATGATGATAATGATGGCCATATGATTTTGGGGACCGTTTGGGCCTTAAAGTTTTCCTGACATTTGTCTTACAGGTGAGGAAAAACCCCGATAAAAACCTCACCCAGAAAAACTGCCCTGACCGGGGATCGAACCTGGGGCCCGCTGCGTGACAAAGCAGCACGCTACCTCGAGACCACAGCGGTGGACATATTTAATATAATAAACTAAAAGTAAATTTTAATTAAAAAAAAAAAAGTTGTGTGTGAGTGAGTGTGTGTGTGTGTGTGTGTGTGATGCTTTGAGATTTGTGCTACTGACCTAGATTATATAATCATCAATTGTGTCAGTGAGTTTTTATTAATGTAAGAAACAAAATGCTTTGCTAATATGGAAAGATGGTTCTTCTGCTTTAATAAAAATACAAATTTAAAGCACTTGGAAGAATTGTATTTTTTTGTAAAGGGTCCTTTTGATATGGAATGAACATTATTGTGTTTACAAGAAATATATATATTAACATAGTTTATTCCCATAGGTGCCAGCTTATATGTTTTTTATGCAGAGCATATATATATATATAAACATTTTTATATAATTTATGTATGTTTTTTATTTGCCCATTGGGCGCTTTACATACTATTAATATATATATATATATATATATATATATATATATATATATGAAAAGTTTTTCACATCTTGGATTCAAGTATGGCCTCTGGCCACTGATTCCGACGTTTCAGCATGATCCCACATGTCATTTTCAAGGAATGATAAGTTCGAGTCACAGGTTTAGGTCTTATATAATAAAACACACAGAGTTTTCGCTGTGGTCCATTTCCAAAGACGTACACCCTTCAAGGTTTAGTTCTTATGTAGTTAAATACCTTCAGTTTTTAGTGTGATCTGTTTCCAAAGCCGTCCAAGGTTGTGTGTTTTATTATATAAGACCTAAACCTGTGACTCGAACTTATCATTCCTTGATAATGGCATGTGGGATCATGCCGAAATGTCGGAATCAGTGGCCAGAGGCCGAACTTGAATCCAAGACATGGAAAACCCAAGAAAACTTTTCATATTCATACTTATATCTGCAAAAGTCTGCAATATAACACACATATACATATATATATTATGTATATATAATTTTTCCTTCTGGCTTTTTTCGTGTTGAGACTTGAAAGTAGTTTTGAAGTTCCTTAGGACAGGTTACTGGCCCGACGCTAAGTAGTCCAGTGGTAGGGCTGCTACCTTTTAGTCTCTGGACAGACATTAGGATACCGCATTTACTCAGTATCTGATGGAACGGTTATACCGCCGTGACTTGGTCCTCAGAGCCTCGTTTGTGAAAACAGGTTGTACCACGAGAAGGTGAGGACGTCCACTCAAAAGACTTCTGGATGGTGTTTCTCTTGAGGCCGAAACAGGTCAACAAATGGCCTAAATTCGTGAATGTACTATGATGATGATGATGATATATAATTTTTTTTTATTAAAACATCTAAAGAATAATGGCTTTGATAAAGATATTGATAAAATTCCATTCCACACATATATTTCCATTAAAGATACTTCCTATAATGCACACCCAATTTTAACACCTTATTCTGCATATGGAGTTTGTTTAATTCTTCCACCTCATCTACTAGGCACTTTGCTTCTGATTTTCCAATAAAAAATTTCTGTGTTCCCTTTCATTGCCCATTCATGCAATATGCCTTCCCATTGCAGTTTACGAGAGAAGATCCTGTGTAAAATAATATATTTATATTACAAATTAAGTTTCTGTCATGAAAATATAATCTTATTACAGTTTTTATTATGATGCAATCAGAATAAAACATAATTTTATATTTATAGAAACATCATTAAATAAATATATAATAAATTAGTACAGTGAAGTAGCTTTGAAATATGAGGAAATCCAATATATTTCTAAAATTAACATTAATTAATTAATTAAAAACTAGAACTTTTACTTAGAAGTGTAATATAAGGAAATCTAAATTACAGTTTCATGAGAAACATAATTTATTTCATATCTATCTTTATATAAGGTTCATGTGAACCCCAGAGGTCAATTTTATAGAATTGTTTAGAAATAAATGCCAATACATGTAATCAATGAAAAGTAGTTGATTAAAGGGAGAATTCATGAAGATATGATTGCCTGAGAAATTAACTTCAGAAACAGTAAAAAAAAATTGATGATGAGGTTCATGCAACCCCCTTATGCATGCCAGGGTTAATAAAAAATATAAAAATAATTTTACTAATATTTTATATGGAGCCATGCCCACATCATTCAAGTCATGTGGGAATTGGGCCTCCTTGCTCCATTAAAGTCAATGTCTATATTTGTGCCTACCTTAATATTCAGAATGGACTTTCAAATGGACTCAAAATGTATGTAGAAGCAATTTCCTTCTTCATGATATACTACATGCTATGGTATGCCAAGTACTGAGAAATATAGCTTCATCTTGCGAGCTGCTGCAAATAATTGCTCAGATAAGGAAGGTCGTGATAGCATGTGAACTGTAGGTTAAAAGATCACAGAAATGTTTGATTTCTTAAGTGTCAAATGTTTTTATACGCATGTTATAAACCTAATTATGTTATCTGAGAAGATTAGTTGAAATGAGAATGGATGACAATACCCTGAATTTTCAAAATAGCAAACCTATATTTCACTTAAGATATGGAAATTTGAAAAACTTGAAGAGATAGAATACAGAACACTAAAATAAGAGAAATTTTGAAATTACATAAAATATAAGTTGAAATGGAAGACAGTAGAACAAGATGGTATGGCCATGTTAAAAGAATGAATATTGGAAGGATACCAAAACAAGCACTTGAATTTAGAATAGGAAGGAGGGACTGGAATCTCAGCCGAGATATAGATGGAAAGAACAAGTAAGAAGAATGTCACAAAAAGAAGAGTTAGATAGGTGGAAATTATGGACGAGGAGACATGGAATGACTGAGATAGATAGAGGCTTTAATCTAAAACTCGATCATGGAATGGAGACATGAGACTAGGATAAAAAAAAAAGTAAAGTGATCCCACAACAGGCCTGGAGGCCCTTGGGGTAGTAGGAGGTTAAGGCTCCCACTTTTTTCTAGACAATCAGCACTTTATGTCAGCCAGGTTGTCAACCCTGCGTGATGGTCGCCTTTACCCCAGAACAAGCGTCTTGTACTCATTTTCGTTAGAGGCTGAGTCGACCACAGGGCCATAGTGCCACCAGAGGGTTTGGGTCAGTTTAAAAATCCTGACCCCAACGGGACTTGAACCCTCGACCCTCCGGCTTGTAGCTCAGTGCCTTAACCACTACGCTACGGTGTGCCCCCAGGATGAAAAAGAAGAAGAAAAATCTTAAACAATTTTTTTTCAATGAATAAGTTTGGTCTGTATTCTTCTTACCTCATATAGTTGTTTCTTTTAGACAACAACTGTTTGAGGTAAGAAGAACACAGACCACACTTATTTATTAAGTAAAACCTCATGTTACTTCCTACTGCATTAATAAATAATAGTATCAAAAAACTAAAACATCGCGCTTCATTAGAATACCGAACTAAAAAAATGAAAAATAATTTTAATTTCCAACATGCTTTGGATAAATAATTTTACCATCAAAAGCATGGGGTGCTCTTTATCAATTAATACATTTGATAATAAACAGATATTGGTAAAAGTAAAGTCTCTAAGAAGAAAATGTAAAAATCATAAAAAGCACCCCACGCTTTTGATGGTAAAATTATTTATACCAAGCATGTTGGAAATTAAAATTATTTTTCATTTTTTTAGTTCGGTTTTCTAATAAAGCGTGATGTTTTAGTTTTTTGAAACTATTATTTATTTTTTATTTTTTAGTTTTAATATTTAACAGAATAAAATAAAAATGTAAATATCTTTAAATTTGATTCTATTGTAGTATGAGCTGAAAGTAATACTCTTCTAAAAAAAAACTCCTAGCCGGATTTGAACCAGCGACCTATGGATTACAGAAATTATATACCACTAGAGTGTACTGCTCTACCAACTGAGCTCTTACAACGATTGACTAAAAAGGCAACAAGTCCGCAACCTATTATACCAGTTTTCATTTTTTTGATTTTCTGATGATTCTGGCCAGGATTCTAGAAACAAAATATGAAATTATTGTATTGTCACGGGTCCTTTACAAGTACACAAAGTTTCAAGTCGATTCAATGTTTCTAAGTGGGTGAAAATCGTGTTCAAAAATTCTATTACATAGATACAAAGACACTTTTTTTGATTTTCTGATGATTCTGGCCAGGATTTTAGAAAACAAATATGAAAGTATTATATTGTCACGGGTCCTATACACATATACAAAGTTTCAAGTTGATCCAATGTTTCTAAGTGGGTGAAAATCGTGTTCAAAAATTCTGTTACATAGATACAAAGACACTTTTTTGATGATTCTGGCCATGATTTTAGAAACAAAATTTGAAAGTATTATATTGTCACAGGTCTTTTACAAGTATGCAAAGTTTCAAGTCGATCCAATGATTTTAAGTGGGTGAAAATCGCGTTAAAAGATTCAGTTACATAGATACAGATCAAGCTAATATAAAGCGTGTAAAAAAAATTCTTTCAACTATGTACAAAATTTAAATTCACTAAAATGAGGAACTTTCATAGAACTCAATTTAATTTACAATTAAAATATCCCTAGTAAACTAAAAAAAAAAAACTCTCTTTTTGTGTCCAGCATAATGCCAGATTGAGGGATGAGATAAGATGAAGCCCTTATTATTGAAGGTCTGTGATATTGAAGTTGCCGGCTGACCAAGCCTCTCACACCCTCACAAATGGAACAAAATGGTTGACATGAGTATGTAAAAGTGGTTAAATGAACTTACTGAAAGGGGAAAATGGCAGAAACCTATTAGTGAGTCCATGGTACAAGTGGTTACACACTCTCCCTCCATGTCTAAAGTCTTGGTTTCATATCTTGGTTACTCCATATTTGTTTCCTGGTGAATGAATTGGAACCAGGGCATGTTTCTGTAAAAATTTTAAGCTGTTTTTTGTGTATCTGTGCTGGTTGAGTGAAAAAGAAGGCTTAATGATCTTCTTTATGTCTTAATGGATTAGGTAGCAATCCATCTCAAATTCTTTGTTCCATTTTCTTGGTCTGTCTCTTGATCTTCTCCCACTTGGTCTGCCTAAAAATTATAAGCAATGGAATTCTCATTTCTGCTGCTTCAATTTTCTTTTTTAATATTTTGTTCTATATGTCCAAGTTTCATTTCCAAATCTAATTCCACTTTAAATAGTATGTGTGTGAATTCATTTGCCCACTCAAACATTTTTTTAAAAATGTTATTGTTGTCCAATGCCACTGGAGATTTTTTGATCTGCATCATAATTTCCCCTGGCTTCCTAACATAGTGCTGCTAGTCTGCTGCTTGTTAGGCTTCTGTTCATCATAGCATCTTCATCACGTAAGCTGCACACAGGTGTAGGTAGGCAGTTTATCTTGAATGTAAAGTAAAGTAAAGAGATCCCACGACACGCCTCAGGAGGAGGCCCTTGGGGTAGTAGGAGGTTAAGGCTCCCACTTTTTCTAGACAATCGGCACTTGATGTCAGCCGGGTTTTCAGCCCTGCATGACGGCCATCTTTACCCCCAGAACAAGTGTCTGGTACTCATTTCCATTAGAGGCTGAGTCAACCACAGTGCCGCCAGAGGGTTTGGGTCAGTTTAAAAATCCTGACCCCCATGGGGCTCGAACCCTCGACCTTCTGGCTTGTAGCACAGTGCCTTAACCAATACGCTACGGCGTGTCCCTTTACCTTGAATGTATGTTTGACAAGGCAGTCATGCTCAGATTGCAGACTAAACATAGCATTGTAATTTTCCTTGGCATGTTGAGGATATGAGCTCTTTCCTCAATGTTTTGTTAGGCTTTACCTTCAAACAGTTCTTCTCTTACTTTCTTTATTGAACTGTGACATGATGTTTGATTTTAATAATTTGTTTGTGCATTTTAATCTCTTGTTATCTAAATCTTTTTCCCCATTCATTTTAATAGTGTTTCCTAAATACTTGAACTCAAAAACCTGCTCAAAGTCAATAACAGTATAATATATTCTCCCTCTCACTCACTCACAGTGGTAGATCGTGACCTAAATTATTAGTGTAGCTACTTTACCATACTTTCTGTTCCCTAAGAAACAATCTCATAAAAATATGTGAAACTAAACTTGGTGGCTTCGTTCATGTAAACTGTATTGCATATATTCATTTGTCATTAGAGTTTTTGAGGATTCTATGCCACCTACATAAATTCAAATAAAAAACAGAAAACACACAATTTATTTAATTTTTTAATTATAATTCTTTATCTTCTTCTTCTAGCTCTACAGCACTTTGTGGGCCCTGGCTGCTTTCAAGGCACTCTTCCACACATCCCTGTTGAATGCCCTCCTTCTCCATCCCCAAACCCCGAGCTTTCGGAGGTCCTCCTCTACTCCATCCATCCATCTCAGCTTCGGTCTTCGTCTTCTTCTTCCTCCATCTGGTGTCAGTAGTGTAAGCTTTCTAGTGGTGTTCTCCTCCTCCATTCTCATTATATGGCCCATCCATCTTATTCTGCCAATTTTAATAACATTTACAATATCTGGGTCTGAGTACAATTGTAGATTTCATTGTTATATCTTATCTGCCATACTCCACGATCATTTATACGTCTCAAGTTCCTCCTCAGGATTTTCCTTTCTAAGATCCTCAGTTTTTCTTCATTATCTCTACCAAGTGTCCAGCATTCACTGCCATAAATAGCAACTGGTCTCAGTATGTTTTTGTAGATTTTTACTTTCACTTCCGGACTTAATTTTTTTTATTTGAATTGGTCCTTAAGTAAAATCCTTTATACCTCACCTTATGTCCAGAGTCTTACAGGAACACAACTTGTCAGTATAGGATTTTTTTAAAACTTTGAATCACACACAATGGTAAAACATTGGTGGAATCTGTTGCAATGTATGGAAGTGAGGTATGGACAATCAATAAGTACTACAAGAATAGACTAATAGCTCTAGAAATGGATTATTTACGCAGAAGTGCCAGAAAGTCTAAATTAGAACATGTCACAAATAAGGAAATTAGAAACATAATGGAAGCAGAAGAAAGCATAATTGAAAGAATTGAGGAGAAGGAATTAAAGTGGTTAGGACATGTCTTAAGAATGGAAGATGAGCGATGGCTGAAGCAACTATATGAATGTCATCCGAACAGAAAGAAGAAAAGAGGGAGACCAAGGTTAACATGGAAGGAAAACATGAAGACAGTAATGCAAGCAAGAGAGCTAAGCATCGAAGATGCCAAGACCGTAGGCTTTGGAGGTTTGGCACGGGAAGACGGCAGCAGCTGTAAAAACCCGAAGATAGATAGATAGAATCACACACTTACTTTTTTAACAACCTCCCTGTATGAGTGAAGAGATCAAAGCCAGGGCCACCTCCAATATAACACAAACATTTAAGACATGACACACCGTTCATTTATACTAAACAAGGAAAATATGATATGGATAATTATGATGACCAGTTGATGTTTGGGGACAATTTGAGCCTTAAAGTTTCCCGACATTTGTTTTACATGTGAGGAACCCCCCCCCCAAAAAAAAACCTTATCCAGGAAACTTGTCCTGATCTCAGGGATCGAACCTTGCATTCAAGGCAATGACATTACACTGAGATCATAGCGGTGGATATAATATATATTAAGGAAAGGAAATATGACTCTCCCTGTGGTACATTATCATAGCCCACGTTATTTACTCTTCAGGCTTCAAAATATACCATCAGTTTGATTTTGTTATGTTTACATTATTTTTTGACAATAAGGATTAAATTTAAGATTCATGCATGAATTTTGCAGGGTTGTCACTCAATACATAAAATTTTAGGCATTTTTGAGCAACAAATTTTATCTTGTGAATTGAGGTGTATACCTCATAGTTTTAATTCCTATTGAATTATATTAATATAATTTTTTCAGTTTGTTATCCCTCAGTGTGGTGACCAGAAGTCTGGTTATCAAATTAACACTACAACCAACTGAGCAACTATATATAATTAATATAAAATTATGGAATATTCACCTGAAAGGCCCGTCTCCTCAACTTAATTAATTATTTAACTGTAGCGCTTTCGGGACTTGTCCCATCATTGGCAGGATTCAAAACTGGTGTTTCACTGAAGATCTGGTAGAGGGGGTTGCATGTATTGGGTTCGTTTTCGTTTATCAGGCTGTCATTGTTGTGAGCTGCTTTCATGATTTCCATCTCTTCGAGTACGTTTATCTTCGCTGGATTATTTTCTCTGTGCACAGATAAAAGAAAACAAACCCAATACATGCAACCCCCTCTACCAGATCTTCAGTGAAACACCAGTTTTGAATCCTGCCGATGATGGGACAAGTCCCAAAAGCGCTACAGTTAAATAATTAATTAAGTTGAGGAGACGGACCTTTCAGGTGAATATTCCATAATTTTATATTAATTTTGAATAATACCTCAACGGAACACATCATGAATCTTATAAAAGTTAACTATATATAACTTAGCATGGTTATGAACTATTTATGTTCTATGATTACAAGTGAGAATGATGTACGTCACATAGGAAATTTTAAGAACACATCTAAAAAGAATTAAGATTATTTTGATAATGGAAATTTTCACAAGTAATGCCACGAGTGATTTCCAATTTATCTAGAGAATTTGGAAATCAAGAGTGGCATTTGTTAGGACTATTTAATTAATAAAATTAAGCTGTTTACTCACAAATCATTATTTAACTATAGTTATTTTAAAAATATGGATATATTTAATGGAAACGGAATTGGTTGAAAACAAATGAGAGAAAAGAAACGATTGGTATGCTTCGTTTGCCTTCTTTTGTTCATCACTACAACCAGATCATAATATTATTTATTGCCAAAGGATCGCAATGTTGTAAGAATGCACTCTAGTGGAGAAATTTATAACCAACGTTATATGTCAATTATATTTTTCTGCAATGTCATTTCCTGGAAAATAATTTGTTTAAGAAAGTGCAAACAGTGGTTTCTTTTTTTTTGTGATATAATCAATTGTTACAAGTGTTTTTATATTATCTCTCGCATGCGATTTCTGCTGACATTCATGCACTATATATACAATCTAACAATCTGGTAGCCGTATTACTTGGAGAGGCAGTCACTGCAAAATAATGCTATGACCTATTCAGAATGTTAAAAAGGAGGTGCATTCTTTATTATGATGAACTTTAGTTGGTAAATTCTATGCGAAACACGACTGTGATTGGTTGTAAATCAGAAATCATTGAAATGTGATTGGTCATTGACTCCCATTTGGGGCATGAGTTAAATAGTCACAGTAATCATTTTTTCCCTTTAACTTTTTTCTTTTGTCTAAAGGCACCAGATTGTCTTACAACATTTCTGGCATTCTCTACTGACAATGGTAGAATTTCAATTCACTTCTGATGTTGGGGGACTTATAAGGTGAAGTTACATATTCCTGGTGATATATTTGGTGCTAAATGAAAACAAAGCACCAGGAGAATTCTTAAATCAAAACTTAACCTAAATTCTAAACCATGGACGACCACCAGGAATATTTCACTTTAAGGAAAAATGTTTGTTGTCTAAGCAAGTTTCAAATATGGGAAGTGCAGCCAGAAGCTCTGACTACAAGGCATCTTGTTACAATAATATTTGCTTTTAAACCATTTATTCATTATTTTTTTATAAAACTGATTAAAGTAAAATCTTAATTTTTCAGTCAATCATTTTTAGTTTTGCTGTTCATTTCAATTGCACTGCATAAGTAATATGAGTAATTAGCTAAAGGCCTCTTGATAAATCCTTAATTGAATTAGTTATCGAGTGAGACATGAACAAGCATATGAAAAAAATTGAATTGATATTCAATGAAGGATTCAACAGACAATAAATATATAAATAAAAAAATCCTGACGCGACAGGCCTAGAAAGCCCTTAGCCTATCAACTGGCTGCTGGCCTCACACCCACATGTGTCAATCACAGAGGTAGATGATCATCCAGTCAGTGTAGGGGTGACATGTGGTCTGCATGTCGAGTCCCCCAGCCATTATAGCTGGTTTTCTCAACCTGGAGCTACTACTTATTGTAGCTACCCAAATGCCTTGCGATGCTGGGTGCGCACTGGTCCCATACTGGCCGAAACACCATGAGAAAACTTCTTCCCCCATGGAGACTCAAACCAGCGCAAGTGCCGTAGCTCTATGCCAAGGCTTCCTGCCTTAACCACTCGGCTACGGTGCAGGACTAAGAAAGATATAGGATCCCTGAATTTAATATGGTGAGATAAGAATATTTCTAGGAGCACGAAATTACATATATGGAAAAGCATTAGTCAAAAGTGTTTTGTGTTACAGCGGTGAAGTATAGGTTATGAAAGAAAAATATAAAGAAACCTTTAGGCAATTTAAATGGATTATTTGAGAAGAGAAGAGTACCAAGATTCCTAAGAATACAGAATAAAGACAATTAGGAGATGGGTGGGAGTAGAGGAGAATATAACATATAGACTCTGTTCAGAGCGGTTCAGAGGGACTAAAATGGTTGGACACCTAATGAGCATGCAGTAACAATGATGGCTTAAAAAAAATATTTCAATGGACTGCAGTTGGAAGATATATTCGGGGGAAATCAATAAGATCATGGTACTAAAAAATTAAAGAAGTTATTTCTTCAAAGAAACTTCGAAGATGCTTTTGGTATAGAAGGATGGAGATTGGGAACGGGAAGGCGGCTTTAGCTGCAAAATTCCTGTGTAATAATAATATCAAATTGAATTTGGCGCTTCTGCTGCAGCAACGATCAATTGCGTTGCAACGGTTATCAACGGTCGCCATATTTAGAAAAAGCGCTTCCGCACATAGTGAACTTTAGCGTGCTTACTGTTAACTGAATTCACCTAACATATAAGCTGGCGGTATGACAAATTTGAATAGTTTAAATTGCGTTTGAAGAAAAATTAAAATAAAATACTATTATATGCTTCGTAATTCAGGTATTTTTTTAATTGAAACTTACAATCAGGTCGCATAGTATCATAGAGAACCGAAGCATAGTATAACCTAACTTTCGTAATGTTTTAAAAAATTGTATAACGAGATTTGTTTTTAATTGTGTATTTTTTTACATTGGCTGCATTACCAGTAGAGAATGCAATAACCGTAAACTAATATTAAAGCCTAACATTTTTCTGTAATTAAAAATACAATCTGATTGCAAAACCTAACCCTAATATATCGCAAAAAGTTTAGATTACCTCGACAATGAATATTTCGGATATACTTTCCTTTAAGACTGGAGAAAATTTTTCTAAGTTCTATAGAATCGCAGTGCGCATGCGCTAGTGCTCCAATTATCCCAGGTAGATAAATGCAGCCTCCAGCAGTTGGTGGTGTATATATGTGAAATCAGTATGACCAACATTGACACAAAATTCCCAGAACTTGTCTAAAAGTGTATAATTTATTTTACGTATCAAATCACTTTTAAAAAGCAAGGAACCTAAAAGCTAACCAAACCTAAATCAATTACTGTAATACAAATCAATTACTCTAACGTAGGTGAAATCCAGGGAACGTGGAATCACATTTACAAAGCAAGTTTGGGTTGTTGATGGTGGCAACGCTGGAACAACATGGGAAGTAGAGGGAAAAAGACAAAGAGCAGGAAGTAAGAAATGTAGCACGACCATGTTTTACGCAAATATATAAATTTGGAAAAAAACTCGTTGGAACATTGGAATATGTTTAAAATGTGTTAAAAAGTGTTGCAAAATGTTTTGAAAGTGTTTAAGAGTGTTTAGTGCATCAGTGGAATAAGATATAAAATTGGAAAAATTTTCGGTCCTAAAGGAAAATACAGCCAATATTTCTAATTGTCATAGTGCGCAGGCGCGACCGCTTCATGAAACTTGCGGACATATGTGTGAAATCGGTATGATCAACCTTTGCAATAAATTCCAAAACATGTTTAAGAGAAATGGATGTACACCAACTTCCCCTTCCTAACCTAACAAAATATATTACATGCATATTATTTAATGAAATGTAAACTAATCTGATCTACACTAATTTGCCCCATCGGAACCTAACAAAATGAAGTGAGTGAACATCCATTCCTTAAAATATATTTTCAAATGTTCGTCATTTCGATTTCACAGATATCTCCACCATCTAGCAGAAATATCGGCTGAGGTCCATTATTTGGCGGACACAATTCTACACTTGCATTCTTATGCCACTGATGCACTAAACACTTGTAAATACGTTTCGTACTGTTTTAAAAATTTTGGAACCACTTTATAAACATTTTTTACGATTTTTAAATATTTATAAATTACGCGAAATTTGTGCATCGGGTTCTATAGACGCGGAAATGCTTCATGTGACATCAGCTAGGTGGCTCTCAAATCGGAGTTACCAACATTTGAAAATAATTTCAAACCATAATTAGTGTTGGTGCACGTAAAATTTGTTTATTAAATAATATGCATGTAAATTGTTTTGTTAGGTTAGGAAATGGGAAGTTGGTTTACATTCATTTTTTTTTTTAGCATTTGGGAATAAATAATATGCATGAAAATTGTTTTGTTTGTTAGGAAATGGCAAGTTTGTTTACGACCATTTTTTTAGCATTTCGGAATTTATTCCCAAAGTTGATAATGCTGACTGCAGAGCCATCTACCGGAAGCTACATTAACCATTACAGCAACTTGCGCATGCGCACTGCGTTTCTGTGGAACTTAGAAGAATTTGTGTCTGCCAAATACTGGACTTTTTCCGAAATATGTGTTTGTGCATGCGATCTAAGATTCTGTAGAACTTTGAAAAATTCATTTGAGACAAATGTGACAATTTACGTACATAGATAAATTTTTAATAATTATTGTAAAAAAAATTGTTATAAATATCATTGCAAAACATTAAAAATGGTACAAATGTTGGTAAAGACAGAAAAAGTACATAGAGCAACAGTATTAAAAAAATGTAGTGTGGAAAATCATAGGTCGAAGTATTCTAAATTTGAGCCCCATTTCTCTATATGTAAAAATCAACATTTTGTCTATACCCGTACAACCCTACATGGTTCAGTGTTTTTAAAATACATTATGAAACTCTGTTGTGGTTACTGTGTTAAAGTTTTAATAATTGTATAACAGTACCTGATATCTCAGTCGTAAAACAACACTGCAAATTGTTGAGGACGACTGAGATGGTACTGTCATAAAAGGTAAAGGTAAAGTGATCCCACTACAGGCCTCAGGAGGCCCTTGGGGTAGTAGGAGGTTAAGGCTCCCACTTTTTCTTGACAATCGGCACTTGATGTCAGCTGGGTTGTCAGCCCTGCGTGACGGCCACCTTTACCCCAGAACAAGCGTCTGGTGCTCATTTCAGTTAGAGGCTGAGCCGACCCCAGGGCCATAGTGCCGCCAGAAGGTTTGGGTCAGTTTAAAAATCCTGACCGCACCGGGACTCGAACCCTCAACCTTCCGGCTTGTAGTGCAGTGCCTTAACCACTACGCTATGGCGTGCCCCCTATCAGGTACTGTCATAAAATTATTAAAACTTTAACCCTACATGGGGCAAGGAATTACTTAATGAAGCTAATTTACTAATACTTATTTTCTTAGAGGTGCAGCGAGTGGCAGGTGTTAAGCTCATTGATTCGAAGAGAGACCTAGTAGTCAACTAAGTTACTTCTTGGATTGGAAAGGCCAGTTAAGTTTTGCTCAGAGGCTCTAATTTATGCTTGAGGTTGTTTTATGAGGTCAAAAATCTTCCTACTCAGTACTCATGGCTTGAAGTCCCACCCAGAGAACTTATCCCTTATATTTTTCAATCCTAAAATTTCTATGGGGATTCAAACCAGCGCAAGTATTGTAGCTCTGCATCAAGGAATGATGCCTTAAACATTAATGGTGAGTGGAGAACATATTTTTAATGACTCACCTCATATAATTTCAAATTTAATTGATACCGGCGGATTCAGACAATATCAATGAAATTTGAAATTATATGAGGTGAGTTGTTAAAAATATGTTTTCCACTCACTATTAATGATATAACTTCATAATGTTTACTTCCCAATATTAATTTAAATGTGCCTTAAACAACCTGCCTATAGCATTAAATTAATATTAAGAAGGTAAAGCTATTACTATGATTGAAATAAGTAAATTATTGTAATCAATTTTTCTGTTTACCATTGATTACAATAGTTTAGTTGCCTATAGAACTTCTAACTTTATTAAATAGGACAATTAACTTCTAAGTTCAGTTAATAGAACAAAAAGTTCTATAAAAATTCATTTTATTGTATATTACAAAGTCCTGCACCATGGCCGAGTCGTTAAGGCAAGAAGCCTTGGTGCAGAGCTACGGAACTTGCATTGGTTCGGGTCCCCATGGGGGAAGAAATTTTCTCATGGAATTTCAGCCAGTATGCGACTGGTGCCCACCCAGCATTTTGAGGCATTTGGGTAGCTACTGTAAGTAGCGACTCAAGGTTGAGAAGACCAGCTATAACGGCTGGGGACCCAACATGCTGACTACATGTCACCCCTAAACTGGCTCGATGATCATCTACCTCTGTGATTAATACACATGTAAATGTGAGGCCAGCAGCTGGATGGTAGGCCAAGGGCCTTCTAGGCCTGTTGCACTTGGAGTGTATTACAGATGTAAAAATTGTATGTAGTTATATCCTTTGCCCCACATGTTTCACTGTAGGCAAAGAGATTCTGGCTTCTAACAAACTTTCATAGCAATAAACAATGACATTTTTATTTGAATAACTTTGAAAATACTTATAAGTGCCAAGTAAAATTATTCACTTTCCCATTTGTGCCACATGACCTGCTCATCACAATCTACGAGACTTAATTGTTCTCATTATATCTGGCTTCCTATAATGGCCACGTAATTCACTGTTATGCAGTCTTCTCCACTCACCTATCTGTTCATCTCTCTTTGGTTCAAAAATTTTCCTAAGAACTTTATTCTCAAATACTCGTAATCTCCTTTCCTCACTAAAGTAAGAGTCCATGTTTCGCATCCATATAATATAAGAGAATAAATAAAAATTTATTTTATGCCTTAAGAATACGAAAATGAAGCTTGTACCATGTCAACATAGTAGCAAAAGGTCGCCAGTAAAGTTATTAAAATAATAGACGACCAGCTTATATTACGTTCATGCAGTATGAAGTAAAGAAAATATTTTTAAATGAACACTCCTATAAACTATATATTCTTCTCTTTTCAATCACAGTTCAACTCTCATCTTATAGGTACTTTTACATACACATTCTGCCTGAGCTTTAGAGTGGCCATGACCTGTTGGGAGAGGGATTTTAAACTTTGGATTACATACATACTTTTTTGACCACACAAGGACATTGAAGGTCTCCCTGAATGAGTGATCAGCTCAATCCATGGCCTCCTCCGAGACAACACGACATTTAGAAGAAACACACATTCATACTACATATGAGGAATATGATAATGGTGAATTTAAGATAAAATGTTTCATACCTCTCCTTATAACCAATCTTCTAAGTAGATTGTGATTTCAAGGCCATTGCAGCCCCATCCTCAGTACCATCTTGATGACTGATGTCGATCGGAAGAACCACTTCTTCCCTCTGTTGGTGAACCGATAACCTCCAGATCAAGTCAGATCAAAATTTAATTTGGTTTTTAAACAGGAATGAGGTATAGAAAGAAATAAAAAATAGGCTCAACTCTGGAAATGCATGTTATTATGCATTACAGGGACTCTTGTTATCCCAACTTCTCTCAAAAAGCATTAAACTAAAAATATATAAAATGGTTATTTAAAGAGAATTTTTTTTGCCTAGACCGAGACTCGAACCCGGGACCTTTGGGTTCGAGTCTCTGTCTAAGCAAAAATTTTTCTCTCTAAATATAATTTATCCTTCAGTGAGAAGTGTTAAATGAATAATAAAAACATACAAAATGGTTATTTTTCTGGTCATGTTATATGGATTGAAAACATGGTTTTTACTTTAAGAGAGGATAAAGATTATGAGTATTTGAGAATAAAAGTTCATAGGAAAATTTTTGTACCAAGCAGACTCAGACAGGTGAATGGGGAAGACTAAATAACAGTGAACTACATGATCTTTTAGGAAACCAGATGTAGTAAGAGCAGTAAGTCTCATAGACTGCAATGGACAGGGCAAGAGGCATGGTAGAGGGTATGAAAACTTCTTGTAGAAAACCAGAAGGGAAATGCCCCAATAGGTAGGCCAAGAATGAAGTGAAAGAATTATATTAAACATTATTCGAATGAAGTGATTTATACAGGATTCCTGTGCCATAGCCAAGTCTATGAGACTTGTATTGGTTTGAGTCCCCATGGGGGGAAGAAATTTTCTCATGTAATTTTGGCCACTATGGGATTGGTGCCCACCCAGTATCATGAGGAATTTGGGTAACTACAATAAGTAACAGCTTCAGGTTGGGAAAGCCAACTATAATGCTGACCACATGTCGTCCCTACACTGGCTGGATGATTGTCTACCTCTGTGATTGACATGTGTGAATGTAAGGCCAGCAGCCAGCTGGTAGGCCAAGGGCTTTTAGGTCTGTTGCACATGAATTTAATTATATAGGGAATGGTGGAAAATATTAGCTCTGGATAGGTGTGTTTGGAGAGCATATGATTGCATGGCTATGAACTTCTAGGTTCAATAGTTCCATTGAGTTAGTTCTCATCTGAGTAATACCTTAGTTGCCAACTAGATGTCTCTTTGTGGCGATGAGCTAACCACTTGTCACTTGCTGACATCTGTAGTTAAATAAGCATAATTAATTTATAATTGAGTCGGTTAAATGTTTTTTCATCTCACCTCATAAGGTTCAGTGTTTCCACGATACCAGTCTGGGTCTGAGTTTGACTGATGATGGAGGCAAAAGCCTTTGAAATTGGTATCATGAAAACACGAAACTTTATGAGCTGAGATGAAGAAACATTTAACTGACTCAATTTATGAATTGTGAATTACCTCATAGTGTTACTTCCCACTGTAATTTCAATCAAAACTATAATTAAATTAGCTTGGTTTAGTAATTCCTGCAAGGGAGCACCCTTGTTGCTCTTGAGGATGTACAGGTATAGACAGACAAATACTTCTATTATCCTATTTAAAATTAATATTGGGAAGTAAACATTGTGAGGTAATATTCATTTAACATTGGTATCGTGAGTCACAACTCTAACTGATGAAATTTTTTTTGCAGTCAACAACTCCTGAGCTGCCATCTATGGTCGAGTATATAATTTTGAAATTAAATTTTGTTCGTTAAGAATATCAAAGTTCATCTTTATTCTTCTAAATGTTTATCTTCTCCCAAACTGTCAATTCCAAAGATTATCCAATTGTTTTGAAAGTTTTGTTTCTCCTCCAATTTTGTGATTCTCTAGTAAACTGTATGCTGCAAATTGCTGATTTTTCAATTTCACAATTTTTAATATTTCTAAAATATTCTTTAGTATGAGTTTCCAAACTCTTTTTGGTTTTTCCTATATACTTTGCTGTAATCATTACAATTTATTTGATAAAGTATTGATTGATTATTTTTTAAATATACTCTGACCAATGTTAAATAAACTACTATTGTTACTAATACTGCCAGGTCTATCCAGGTGGCTGAGTAGTTACCATGCTTGCCTCTGGGTCCAAGATTTGTGGGTTCAAAATAGGCCAGGACTGATGGATTTTTCAGGGCATAAAAATCCTGAGTGTGGGTTCCTTCAGAATGGAATTACAGTTGTGGTTCCAGTGTCATAGATTTCCGACACATAAAAGAACTTCAAGTCTCAAAAGAGAAGCCTCTGGGCAAAATTTATTTTTCCTTTGATGCCCAGACTTAAATTATTATTAATGTCAAAAAACATTGTTAAGTAAATTAATAGCAAATTCTTTTACGACTGCCACTACCACAAACATTTAATATGAACAAACTTTTATTCCAGAAAAACCCAGAGAAATGTCGTATGACAAAGTAATTGAGGAAGCTTTTGATGTTCTTTCTTCAGAAGCTAGAAGTAAGTTGTTATGAGTATCAAATTCACAAATACTAATTAAAAAAAACTAAATATGTTAAAAAAAACAAATTTGCAGGTCACACTGTTATTAATATTGAAATAGAACAATTAAATTAATTCAAATATCAAGGATCAGTACAAATTCAATAGAAGAAGAGATTAAAAACAGAATAATGCTTGATAACAGGGCATATCATGCGAATATAACATTTAGAAATAAATAAATTAATATCTAAAAATTTGAAATTAAAACTATATTTAATGTTAGACCAATTGTTACTTAATATTTAATTTTAGGAAGTGATATTTTGAGGTTATTTTAATTACATTATTTTTAGTCTGATCATCTTACCTCAATATTAATGTTGATTTGTTCTTGGACATGTTTCAAAACAATTCTGTTTTATCGTCAGCTTGTCTAGACTGGTTTGAAAATCAAATCAGTCTGGACAAGCTGATGATAAAACAGAATTGTAAAATCAAATCAGTCTGGACAAGCTGACGATAAAACAGAATTGTTTTGAAACATGTCCAAGAACAAATCAACATTAATATTGAGGTAAGATGATCAGACTAAAAATAATACAATTGTTACTTATTCTTGTGAGACTTGGATATTAAAAAAAAAGACAAAAACTTTTCATGATGACATTGAGTAAAATATTTGGACCAATAAATCTTGCAAATGATTTATGGAGAATTTCAACAAACAATGAACTAAATGAATTAATTAAAAAAGAACCAAAGTAAATTATATCAAAATAAATTGTAATATTACATATTTTTAAAAATATTTTTGACAGAGTAATTAATAATCATAATTACAGAGATATAAACATTATCTCAGTCAAAACATAAATTTATTAAGTCGACATTTCAACTATGTATCATAAATTTATAAAGAACCATGTGTTGAAAATGATCTCACATAAGGAGATTGAAATGTCGACTTAATAAATTTATTTTTTGACTGAGATAACGTTTATTTCTTAGTAATTATGCTTAAAAATTGTAATCTCTTAGGAGAAAAATAAAATTAATGTCCCTACCATTATAATAAACAAAGAAATAAATATACTGTACGTCAAAAAAATGAATCAATGTGTGGGGGATTCTTTGCCAGGAGTTCACCTGCATAACTTAAAAATAAAAAACTGAAAAACACACAAATCATTGTTTCAGTATGTGAATAATTACCTGAAGAATATATATGTGTTAAAATAGAGAGAGAGGAGAAATGCCTTAGATCTGAATAAGAAGTTGAGGTAATTTTAATCTAAAACCACTATATTTACAATGGAAAACATGCATTAGTTATTGTTTAAACAAAATAGCCAATCTAACATTGTGGGGCACCAGATTATTCAATAAACTGTTACTAATTTAGTGTATACTAACTTGTCCATATTCTCACCCTGACTTGCTCATTTTCTCACGTAATGAAATAAAATGAGTGTAGAATATTATGTCCACTCATTTTATTTAATGAGAGTAGAATATTATGTAATGGCCCTGTGACCTATGCCATTGCTGCTGAAAGGATTGTCCGTGCCGGACAGGTCCTAGAGGTGATAATACATTGGTCGAAAGAGTGACAAACTTTCACCGTAAAAATAAAACCATCAAGAAACATGGACATGGGTTTCACTGGGGTAAAATTCTCCGGAGGTAAAGATGTGTGGAGGGCTTATGTCTGCACGGCCATGAACCACCAGTTTGAGAGCCAGTGAGTTAGTAGAATATTATGTGGTACATGGTCTTAGTGGGATGCGCCATAGCATAGTGGTTAAAGTACTGCACTATAAGCTGGAAGATTGAGGGTTTGAGTCCTAGGGGGGTCAGGATTTTTAAATTGACCCAAATCCTCTGGTGGCACTATGGTCCTGGGGTCGACTCAGCCTCTAACGGAAATGAATACCAAACGCTTGTTCTGGGGGTAAAGGCGGTCGTCATGCAGGGCTGACAACCTGGCTGACATGAAGTGCTGATTGTCTAGAAAAAGTGGGAGCCTTAACCTCCTACTACCCCAAGGACCTCCTAAGGCCTGTAGTGGGATCACTTTACTTTAATTTACAAGGTCTTAGTAATGAGTGAATAAAAATATGTAATAAACCACAATGTGTTAGTGGAAATTTGTATTATCATATTGGCTAACATGACACCAGCAGTCACTTGTTCTCTGTTGGAACATTCACAGGTGGACTCCTGGCATAGAATAGCCAATGCGTGAACTTATAACTATTATGAACGTGTAGTCAACCGTTTGAAAGAGGGGCTTGGAAATTCTTTGAGGGGAAATGCCCAGTCGGTAGACCAAGAAGGGGGAGAATAACATTAACCATGATTTGAGGGAAGTAGATTGTACAGGGGATGATTGGAAAATGTTAGTTCAGGATAGGGATGGTTGGAGAGCTTATGTCCATGAGGCATCAACCAATAGGTTCAATAGTGCCAGTGTGTTAGTTAGTTAGTAGTCAACCATGCATTATTACTTGTAACAATGGAAGAAATGAGACGTTTCAGTCAGTACTCCCAATTGCCAAAATGAAATACAAATTGTATTACAATGATTAAAAATACATTTTTGTAACGTGAAATAATTTATTTTACTTAGCCCTATAATGAAATAAGTTTTTATGATATGAACTTATTATTTATGTCCATATAATTACTATTGATTATCCTTGCTTGTTTAGTTGTAAAATTATTAAATTTACAATTTTTTATTTTTAACTTTTACACGAATTAATCACTATGAGGTTTAATTTATGGTAAAATCAAATGTTTCCTGCCTCTCCTCATATAAATCTTCTAAGTAGATCACGATTTCAAGACCATAACAGTCTCATTTTCAGTACTATCTTGGCAACTTGATAGTACTGAAGATGAGACTGTTATGGTCTCGAAATCACGATCTACTTAGAAGATTTATATGAGGAGAGGTAGGAAACACTTGATTTTACCATAAATTTTACCTTTGTTCATTCATATATTATTGAAAGTTGAGTTCATTTTTGTAAATATGTATTAATAACATTATGGTTCTGAAGTGTTCCATTCTCTGGCCTTTTTGTGAAAACATAAGGTACTGATTTGATATAGTATGGTATAAAATTATTTGAACTTTTACTTTTGCTGAATCTATACCTCGTCTTTTGAACTCATTGTATCACTTATTAAAACTCCATGGCACAACAGTCCTAGAAGGTCCTTGGCCTACCAGACAACTGCTGGCCTCACGTTAACATGTGCTAATCACAAAGTGGATGATCATCCAGCCAGTAATAGGGGTGACATGAAGTAGCCATGTTGAGTCCCCAGCCATTATGGCTGGTTATCTCAACCTGTTAACCAGTACTTATTGTAGCTACCCAAATTCCTCAAGATTCTGGGTGGGCACATGTCCTATTCTGGTTGAAATTCCATGAGAAAATTTCTTTCTCCATGGTGACTTGAAACAGCACAAGTCCTGTAGCTCTTTGCCAAGGCTTTTTGCCTTAAACTGTTCGGCTATGGGGTGGGACTCTCTCTCCTATTGGCATTCCGAAAAACTGGCTACCACATATAAAAATCATAATTTTAGAAAAAGATATGTTTAATATGTGGTCAAATCGAAATTAATTAGGAACAGAAAAACAATATATGTTAGGAAGTCTATACAACAACAATAATAATAGTAATATCTAAAATGTAACTTTTTTATAGGTCTATTCCTACAGAGTGAAGTGCCCACTGTAGATTCCATATCTGCATTAGAGTTTTATCGTAATTATGTTGGCACTAATAGGCCAGTTCTTGTGAAAGGTGCAGTCAACCATTGGCCAGCAATTAAAAAATGGAAAATGCAATATCTCAGGTAATTATCCATGTTGATTTGTGTACTTTGCCTACAGTGTGAATGCCTTTGTGTTTATACCCATACTTCCCCACAAGGGTTCTCCCTTACAGGAGTTACTTAACCAAGGTAATTTAGTTACTTTGATGTTATATTTTAAATTAACTTTTTCCAGAATTGAATATAGTTTTATTTTAGAAAGAAATATAATGTTCAAAACGGGAGGGGTTTGACTCCCTGTTCAAATGTAAAATAAAACTATAATTTAGTTACACTTATTTATCTACAGATGTCAGCAAATGACACCTCAATGAGATACATAGTAGGCAACTAAGGTATTAAGATAAATTAAAATGTTTCATCCACCACTGTGGTCTCGAGGTAGTGTGCTGCCTTGTCACACAGCGGGCCTGGGTTCGATCCCCGGTCAGGACAGTTTTTCTGGGTGAGGTTTTTTATCGGGGTTTTTCCTCACCTGTAAGACAAATGTCAGGAAAACTTTAAGGCCCAAACGGTCCCCAAAATCATATGGCCATTGCAATCATCATCATTCATATCCATCTTAGATTAAGCTTAGAATTAGGGACTCTCCTGGTGCACCACTATCATCATCATCACCCATCATATCATCGGGACAACGTAACCCTGCCTTCCAGGTGCCCAACCTCAGAAGTGGGTTACAAGTACGCCATGCCAGGAGAGAACACCAGGAATGTCGAATGACAACCTGGGGCATTTGCAAAAAAAAAACCTCTCCTCATAATCAATCTTCTAAGTAGATCACGATTTCAAAGCCTTCATCTTCAGTACCAATCTCAATGACTCAGTCAAGATAGTACTGAAAATGAAGTCGCTAAGGCTTTGAAATCGCGATCTATTTAGAAGATTAATTATGAGGAGAGGTATGAAACATTTTAATTTTCCTTAAATTAAACCTCATAGTGATTTATTCCTATAAAAGTTTAACTAAGGTATTGCTTCATTGGAAAAGACCAATATATATACACATTAAGTTATGTAGATAGGAAATAACACTATGAGGTTTTTTAATATTGTTTATTTTTTTATTTCACTCACCTCATACTTCATAACTCCTAGCAAGCATACCCAGGGATTCGTCACATCCTTTGTGACATTCTCAATGCTGTGACACAGCATTGAGAATGTCACAAAGGATGTGACGAAACCCTGGGTATGCTTGCTAGAAGTTATGAAGTATGAGGTGAGTGAAATAAAAAATAAACAATATATACACATATTTAAATTAATATTAGGAAGTAAACATTATGAGGTTATATCATTAATAGTGAATGGAGAAAATATTTTTAACCTCATATAATTTCACTCAGTGGAAGCCATGACTGAAGAGGGACAAGATATTGTTCAGAAACCGCCGGTATCAAAGAAATTTGAAATTATATGTGGTGAGTCGTTAAAAATATGTTCTCCACTCACTATTAATAATATATACACATGCAAAAACTGCATAAAATAAATTAGGAAATAAACTAAAAAGTGTAATATTATAGTGTAGAATATGCATTGATAGCTATGAATTATGGGTAGAACAGAATTCCATACGTATAAAGCTAACAAAAGTAACTTATCCTATCCTTGAATTATTGCAATTAGTGGAATTACTAAACCTAGATTAGGTTGGCAGCATGAGATGTAATCAGTAATTTTTGGCCCGTTCTAACTTGCAGACATGAAGATAAATATGCTGCAATAACACTGGTCAACATGATTTTTGTCTCATGAGTACCAATAGTTGTACTTATTGCAGTTTTTTATCGTGTTTTCAAATAGGTATTCAGAATTTCTCCATCACCCATAGTTTTTTTTATTTCAATTTCAATTAATGGATTTAAATAATTATTTTTTTAATAAACGTTTTTTCGTCCATTTGTCCTTTGTAAAATAAAACCAAATGAGCTAACTCAGGAGATTTCGGCTATGGAAAAAGATATCAAGGCAAATGGAATCCTACTATGCTGGCCGATTATTGTTGGACCATCAAGAGGGATGCTCCACAGGCGAAATATAGCAGAAAATTGTCATTTCTTACTTTCTAGGTGAGTCCGAATGTTCGAATATTGTGTTGTTATGAATGTAGAAAATATTAAAGTGTTTGAAATTATAAATTCTTGTCTCTCGGAAACCTTGTGTGATGGAGAAAAACCGATATCATATTTGGATTCAGGAGAAAAAATACTATCAGAATCACATATTTTTCTTTCTGAGAAAAAAAAATTTCTTTTTTGTTACCAGTGCAATCAATACTGCATTTATGGTAATATGGTTATCTTTATGATTGTAGAGAGCTGATTGGGAGCAAAAGTGTAAAAGTTGCGGTGACTCCAAATGGTTATTCTGATTCTATTGGATTAAAATATGTAACAAACAAAAGAAATGAACTAGTGCCAAAAGAATATTTTGTATTGCCTGAAGAAAGGAATATGACAATGAGTTACTTCATTGATATTCTGCAGAGACGGGAAAAATATTCCGGCATATTTTATCTACAGGAACAGAACTCCAATTTAACAAAAAATTTTCAAGAATTGCTTCCGGACATAGAAAGCGAAATTCCATGGGCTAGTGAAGCGTTTGGTGAAGCACCTGATGCTGTTAATTTATGGATTGGTGATAGCCGTGCCGTTACTTCATGTAAGTTTGATTCTTTTTAGACTTGCTTTACAACCTCAAATATCTTTTATACATCTAAATGTTATCCACATTTACATATTTTCTGGGGCTTTGTAGTGCTTATGGGCATTTAGCGTATTTAAAAAAAAATTGACAAATTACTTTGTAGAATATTATCTTTATCACATGACTTACTTAGTGTATGGCAGGGCCTCTCCTCATAGATAATCCCTTCACCCAACTATGCATAAGCAACATTGTCCAGTTAAAAGCTCGGGTCCACCAATGAGAGTAGAGAAATTGAAATATTACTTGCTCCTGGACAAAATGTCACAACTTCAGAAAATATGAACATTTCTAAAGATAGAATATTATTTTCTACACATACTGGTGAAAATGCTATATTTTTAACACTAATAGTACTCATTATACATCTGTGTTTGTCTTAACAGTGATTGTTTTTGTATAAAGGTACCTTTGAGTTGTTAGAACTCGTAAATAAAATCAATGATTCACCCACTTCTCTCGATTCTTCTAAAGCATAAATATTTGTATGCACCTGCAGCTCATATTTCACAATGTAATCATTCTAGCTACATGGTCAGTCTTTAGCTGTGTAGCAAGAGAGACAAGTTCCTGTTTGAGATGAAATCATATTTGTAATATGCTACAATCTTGTGTTTATTGATAGTGCATATTTAGTAATTTACTAATGTGGTTAGAGAATTTCAAAATGTCTCTTGTAGTTAATAAACACAGCATGTCTTCTGTTCATAAGATGAACCATTGGGAATTCCCTAGAATAAAATTCTGATTCAACTGGGACTCAAACCACCAACCTTCTGGTTTGTAGCATATTGCCTTAATCAAGTGTGCTTTATTTATTTTGCAAGTGGCAAACAGATGAAATAAAATATCATTGATTCATTAATCTTCTTGCTTCCCAATATTGCTTGGTTTTAGTTAAGTGTTGTAGCCCAGGGCAGGGGGAAAAAATTAAAATATTTTCCCTTCAATGTACGAGGTGTGATCAATAAATTTCTGGAATAGCTTCAAAACAATTATGCCATTGAGGAGTTTTTAATTTTCACCCAGGCTGTACACTCAGAATTTCCTTATGATGAATTTGAGGGGTCGCGCGACCTTCTCTGACCTTGCAGTATGCTGGTAGAAGCTCTGAAGTGAAGACGTGTTTTGTGCATTGGGCGATTTCTCTGTGTAGCAACAATGCGGGATTACGAGGAACAAAGAACATGCATCAAATTTTGCTTTAAACTTGGTAAAACTGCAACAGAAAAATATCAAATGTTAAAAACAGCTTATGGGGAGGAAGCAATGGGCAAATCTCAAGCATTTGAGTGGTTTTCGAAATTTAAAAGGGGCGTGACATCAGTTAAGGATGAAAATCGTCTGGGACGACCAACTTCCAGCAAAACCAATAAAAATATCGATCGAGTGAGGGAAATGGTATTAAATGATAGGCACATTACAATACGAGAACTGTCTGATGCACTAGCACTCTCGTTTGGAAGTGTTCAAAGCATTTTGAAAGACGATTTGAACATGCGAAGAATTGCTGCGAAGTTCGTACCCTGCCTCCTTTCAAATGACCAAAAGGAAAGTCGTGTGATTCCCTGCACAGATTCTAAAGAACAGCTTAAAATTGACCCACGGTTCATGGAAAAGGTTATTACTGGTGATGAAACATGAATTTATGGCTACGATCCAGAAACTAAACAACAGTCTTTGCAATGGAAGAGTCCTGCATCTCCACGCCCCAAGAAAGCCAGACAAGTTCGATCGAATGTGAAGTCAATGATGATTGTTTTTTTTTACATTAATGGAATTGTGCATAAGGAATTTGTACCACAAGGTCAAACAGTGAATCAAGTGTACTACAAACAAGTGTTGCAAAGATTGAGGGAGAGTGTGCGACGCAAACGGCCAGAGAATTGGAGGATTGGTGACTGGTTCCTGCATCACGACAATGCGCCCGCGCACAAAGCAATTTGTGTCCGCCAGTTTTTGGACAAAAATAGGATGAGTACTGTTCCCCATCCAGCCTATTCTCCAGATCTGGCTCCAGCAGACTTTTTCCTGTTCCCACGGCTAAAAATTCGGCTCCGAGGACATCGTTTTGAGGACATTGATGTCATCCAGCGCAAATTGCAGAAGACATTGTACACATTTAAAGAAGACGACTTCAAGAAGTGCTTCCAGCATTGGCAGAAGCGCTGGGACAAGTGTATCAACTCCCAAGGTGACTACTTCGAGGGTGACAGTGCTGAATAGAAACTTTGAAGTGTTGTGTTGTGTTTATGGCCTCATTCCGGAAACTTATTGATCACACCTCGTATTCTCGTTCCTGATGATCCCTAATGTTGCTAAGTTCAGATAATGGTAAACTGCTCAGGAAATGTCAGCTTGAACTAATTACAGTATCTTTTTTCGTATTCTCAAAGTGAAAATTTGACCTAATTGTTGATCATCTAATACATCTTCCCTACTCTACTTTAGCTTTTCAAACAACTCAAGAACCTATTTTTGAGATAGATACTGTTCACTATAAACTTCTGTCAGCATATTGTAAGTATCCATTGCTGATTACTATTTGGACGTTGAGGAAAAATCTTTTTCTTATTTCATGTCTGAAGATGAGGCTCAACATAATATATATATATACATTTTGGGTCATTGTAGGCTACAAAATGGTGGATTTTATTAGTCCTTTTTCGACTTTTTGATCCTTTTTTAGCAACTTTACCTTCTTTTGACTACATTTATATAATTTGTATATTTGAAGAATCTGCAGAGTCTAGTCTCAATTCAACTTATTTTAAAACACTATCTAGTTTTACATCCAAACACTTTTGTTCCGCGAGAAACTATTGAACCTTCACAAAATATCCAATTTTAAACACCAGCCTACTGTCCACCTGAACTATTGGATTTCAACTTCAAATTTTGTAAGAAGTGCCACATTGTGAAAATTATCTCGAGCAGAGGGTGAAGGCGGCGAGGTTGTCTTTATTCACACGTTAGAAATTGCAATATTTTTACGTCTTTTTTCCAGTTCTTAAGTTTTTTGTAGGTTATCTTAGGTCTTTTTAAAAGTCTTTTCTAGGCATTTTATAGGTCCTCAACATCTGAGCCCTACTGATTACCCAGTTTTCTTCAGATTATGATATTAACTCTTAATCCAATTTAGAACAAGTACTTCAAACTCCATGGCATGATAGGCCTAGAAGACCCAGTTGCTGGCCTCACATTCACATATGCCATTTACAGGGATGGGCAATCATCCAGTCAGTATAGGGGTGACACATGATCAGCATGTCGGGTTCTTCTTTAGTAAGCGACTACAACCCCATTGAAGTATTGGCCTCCTCAACAATTTTTCTCCACCTGGATCTATTCTAATTACAGACTGGCCAATTTCCTATTTTCATTTCTAATATATCTTTTATAACATAACATTCCAGGTACTAATACACAATTTATTCATATTCCGTTGTCCTTGCTTGGGTCTATGTCCATGAAATCCATCTGGTTACATTATGTTGAGGTTCTTTAGCCAGTAATAGTTTTTACGGAGTTAGGGAGCTGGCCTAATGGCCAACCTCCAACCTGGAGGACCAGGTCATTTGAATTCGGGGTTTCCGTCCCCTAGATCAGTTGCTTTTACTACAGCTCTTGAGTCTGATCTACCCATGAGGAACTTCATCTGCCAGCTGTGCCGTTCGGAATGACTCCTTCCCCGCTGAAGCTGTCATTGAATCCCTCTTCTGGAGTATTTCTTTGTCTGGTCCCTCACCTTTGACCTGTCCGACAAGGGAGACCCTACCAGTAGCTATGCTACCATCAGCATAGCTCTCAGGATCATTGGGACTCACAAGCTCCACCACCAACTTCAAGGTCCTGTACTCCCTAGGGCATGTCAGGTTACACAGCTATTATAACTGGTTTTCTCAATCTGGAGCTGCTGATTGTTCTAGCTACATTCTCATTATGCCGGGTGGGCATTAATCCCATATTGACCAAAATTCCATGTGAAAATTTCTTCCTCAAAGGAACTTAAAACATTTGCATTTACCATAGCTCTATGCCAAAGCATATTGCCTTAGACCATTCACAGGATTATTTAGAACAAATATTGTTAAAAATAGGATATAAAATATAATTTCTTATATTTGAAGAGAAAAATATGCACCTAGACTAGTGTTTGAACCCAGAATCTTGAGTTTTATACACTAATGCTTTACCATCTGTGGTATTCTAGGCCTCCAATCTATATACACATTTTTCCCTTGTATATTTTAATTCCCAAAAGTGCCAAAGGCTTATGAACCATTACTTGACACACAAATGGCAGCTTCTTACTTGAGAAGACTTTATAAAACCAATAGAGTTTCTTTTGATGTTTTTAATATACATTTAACAATACTAATACAATTCATTGTTAAAACCGTTGAGGTGGAGAGTCATAAAATAAAATAAGTTAAAATATACCTTCTTAGGTCAGATCTGTCGTCCTCAACTTATAAAATATGTATACTTTTTATCTGACAATGCCACATTAGGACCTGTTATGGAGCTGAAACCTGGGTACTAAAAGAAGCAGATAATTTAAGACTATTAACGTTTGAGAGGAAAATGTTTAGAAGAGTGCTAGGTCCAGTAAAGGAAAATGGAACTTGGAGGTTGAGAAGGAATGACGAATTATACCTCAAGAATAATAAAGAAAATATAGTTAGTTTCATCAAATCCAAAAAGATTACAATGGTTTGGACATACACTAAGAATGCCAAAGGGAAGATTGCCGAATGATATTTTAAATTGGAAGCCATAGGGAACAAGACCAAGGGGAAGACCCAAGAATCGATGGGAAGATGACGTAATTGAAGATTTGAGAGAGATGGGGATTTTTGATTTGAAATCTACTGCACAAGATAGGAAGAAGTGGCGTAAACTGGTTGAGAAGGCCAAGACATTCCACTGGAAGTCTTAGAGCCTGACGAAGAAGAAGAAGAAGCCACATTAGGACCAGCACCATCAACTACCACATCAAATAATGTAGCGAAGAAAGACCAGCTGAAGATGGAACTGATGTTCTGAAAGGCCTTCAGACAAAAATAATACATATTTTATAAGTCGAGGATGACTGATCTGCCCTAAGAAGGTACATTTTAACTTATTTTATTTTATAAATTTTAACATTTTTCATTGAAGGACAAATTATAATTGAAGAGAAAAATATACATCCAGACTGGGGTTTTCTGTTCAAATATCATTTGTCCTCCAGCAAGAATTGTTACATCTATAATAGAAACATTGAAAGAAGCTCTACTGGCTTAAAGTAATGTTAACATTCCCATTAAATGTCTTCTTAAATAAGAAGCTGCCATTTGCATGTTGAGCAACAGTTTGCAATCCTTTGATGCTCTCGGAATTGAAATGTTTAAGGGAAAAATTTATATTTAGATTGGAGCCTAGAAATGCTCAGATGGTAGAGCATTAGTGTATAAAACTAAAGGTCCTGAGTTCAAATCCCAGTCTAGGTGTATACTTCTATCTACCTATCTTCGGGTTTTTACAGCTGCTGCCGTCTTCTCGTGCCAAACCTCTAAAGCCTATGATCTTGGGCGTCTTCAATGCTTAGCCCTCTTGCTTGCATTACGTCTTCATGTTTTTCTTCCATGTTAACTTTGGTCTCCCTCTTTTCTTCTTTCTATTCGGTTGCCATTGATATAGTTGCATCTTCCATTCTTAAAATATGTCCTAACCATTTTAATTCCTTCTCCTCAATTCTTTCAATTATGCTTTCTTCTGCTTCCATTATGATTATAATTTCGTTATTTGTGACATGTTCTAATTTTGACTTTCTGGCACTTCTGCGTAAATAATCCATTTCTAGAGCTATCAGTCACTTCCATACATTGCAACAGATTCCACCAATGTTTTACAATATTTTTTTTTTGTGTCTTTCCAAATCTGGCTTTCCCCACCATATGAATTTTAACGATTGATGTTATTTTTTGTACTCAATTCAATTCTAAGATTTATGTTCTCTTTTTGGCCCATACCTTCAATTTTTATTCATGATTATAATCTCCCCAATAATTAGTTTGTATTCACTTGCTTTATTTGAATCCCTTCTTCCAAATATTAAAATAATCTCTTTCATTGCTATCTTTATCATTTGCCGAATATCGGTTTTTTTTTTTTTGTAACTTTAACTGTGATACCCCCCCTTATTCATATGTGTTTTTCAGCTTTTATCATGAATTCCATATCAAATTTGTCTTGCGCTAAAACCAGTTGATCATCAGCAAATTGTAATGTCAGCAAAAATCTGTTGCCTATTGGGATACCCATACCTTTGCAGCTTTGTTTCCATTTCATTAATGTAAATTCTACATAAATATTAAATAAAATTGGTGATAGACTGCACCCTTGTTTCACTCCCTTTGTGGTTTTTATAGGATTAGATATTATATTTCCAATTTTAGGGGGCACGCCGTAGCGTAGTGGTTAAGACACTGAGCTACAAGACGGAGGGTTGAGGGTTCAAGTCCCGTTGGGGTCAGGATTTTTAAACTGACCCAAACCCTCTGGCGGCACTATGGCCCTGGGGTCGACTCAGCCTCTAACGGAAATGAGTACCAGACGCATGTTCTGGGGGTAAAGGCGGCCGTCACGCAGGGCTGACAACCCGGCTGACATAAAGTGCCGATTGTCTAGAAAAAGTGGGAGCCTTAACCTCCTACTACCCCAAGGGCTTCCGGGCCTGTTGTGGGATCACTTTACTTACTTTTATTTCCAATTTTAACATAAACAGAGTTACCTTTTTAAATTTGTTTAATAATTTCTATTAGGTTTCTATCAATATTGTATTTCTCTAATACATAGGTGTATACTTTACTCTTCAAAAATAATTAGTCCCTCAGTGAGAAATGTTAAATTTATAATAGAAATATAATTTTTCAATGTCCTGTAATTTTAGTTGTATTTTGTATTGAAATATATTTAATTACAATTAATTTAGGGTCGAATGTTTGAATGCATTAGACACTAAAAGGCGTTCTCTGCTGATAAAGTTTTATTCAAACACTTTTTCTTACTCAGAAATCTATTCACGCGGTAATAATTGTAAGCTACCTGACAAGGTACCTTAAGATCGTAGCTCAAGATATAAACTTATGTGAAAATCCCGAAGGGAACTGATGGTAACCGATGTGGTTTGAAACTTATCCAAGATGTCGGACCTTGAAGACCGTGATCATGTTTTCGGTATACGCGGAGAAGAGGAATTTGATAGAGTCTACCAAAGAATTCAACTGGAAGAACAGGAGAATCGGCATAATATTGCGCGTCGCAGACATGTTTGTATACGGTATTATTTGGCGGATGCAAGCATAAATGCATTCCTCTATAGCAGACAAAAATAACGGAAGTGGTTTTATCGCTGAGAATTCTGGGTAATTCGTTGCCAATATTACGAAAATGTCAACATTCATGCATGACCAGTTAAGGCGGCCGTTAATTCGATCTCAGCTCACCAGTGATTGGAAGTAATTTGAGTAGAGACTAATGTATTTGCATACGACCCTTAATGTTCTGCCATATATATTGTGTATCTTATAAAAATAAGGCTTTTTCTTCCCTCACACTTTATTTCATTAATTTGATTTTTTTACTTTGCCTAAAAAAGACTCTGTACCATGTAATTGTAGGAAAATCTTCGGTGTTTAATGAGTTCTTGATGGTAAAATTAAATGTTTCTTACCTCTCCTCGTATAAATCTTCTAAGTAAATCGCGATTTCGAGACCATAACGGTCTCATCTTCAGTAATTTTTTTTTGCCAAAAAATTACTGAAGATGAGACCGTTATGGTCTCGAAATCGCAATTTACTTAGAGGATTTATATGAGGAGAGGTAAGAAACATTTAATTTTACCATAAATTAAACCTCATAGTGATTAATTCCTGTAAAAGTTAAATGAGTTCTTGAGTTGTTTCTTTCATTTTTTTTAGTTTATTTCTGGGTAGTTCTTTCTTTTGAGTATCAAACATTTTAATATATCATTATGTGTTAATAATTCATTCTCCCACTTTTTTTTTCAGTGCACAAAGATCCATATGAAAACATCTACTGTGTGGTTAGTGGATACAAAGATTTTATTTTGTTCCCACCCTCTGACAGACCGTGGATCCCACACAAAAGATATCCTGTTGGAACGTACAAGGAAACTGAATCAGGAATTTTTGAAGTAGTACCAAATAAAGTGAAAAAACCAACATTTATTGTTGAAGGACCACCTGTTCATCAGGCTGGTGCTGATGTCACGTCTCCTAGAAGCGAAGTAGTGGAGACAGCACTTGGAGTATTGGAAACACCGACAAACATAGCAGGTACATCATTTATGGCAAGTCAGGAATCCTCCACATCAAGACAAATGGAAACAGAGGAGGTCAATAAATGTTCTTCCAAAACTGAGACCACAGATGATACAATGCTTGCAGGGTTCATGGACTATGTGAATAGACTGGATGTTGAACAAACTGAAAAAGATAGATTAAAGTACTTTGTTGATTCATATATATCTGAAAAGGAATCAAAAGTTAAGTTAGAGGAATCAATTACATCAACAGAACAAGAATTGGAGGAAGAGGATGAGGATAAGATTAGTTGGATCTGTGTGGATCCATTAATCCCTGACTACGAAATGTATCCACAATTTGAAAAAGCACAACCTGTCCGTGTGAGAGTAAATGCAGGTGATGTGCTATTCCTACCAAGCCTATGGTTTCATCATGTTAGACAATCACATTGTTGTATAGCTGTAAATTATTGGTATGACATGAAATTTGACTACAAGTATTCCTATTTTAAAATGTTAGAAAGCCTGATAGGTTGACATAAAAATCTCTTATTGTACCCTGTCCATTCTTAAAGTGATCCTCATGAAAACTAAACCATGTGACTTGCTCAATTTTCATTGGTTATGGACACTGACATACGTTGTAGAAGCAATAAGCATGTAAAAAAGAATTCCTTTCATTAAATTAAAAATAGGCTATGTCCTCTGAATATACATGTTTTTCTTCGTGAATTAAAATGTTCAAAACATACTAAATATTCTAAAATATACCTAATCAATAATTACAACTTAAAATAGTTTATTACATTTGAGTCATGCTTCAGTCGATTCTCATGAAACAAAATGACTGAAAGTATCGAGTCTTCTGTTGCTGAGTCATTATCTCCCTGTCAAAAGTGACAGTAATTGTGGCGTGAATGGCAGAAGGATATTGCTTCTACAACGTACATCAGTGACCATAACCAATGAAAAGCGAGCAGGTCACATGGTTTTGTTTTGACGAGGATCACTTTAAGAGGACAGAGTATAGTTATCAACAAGATTTTTATACCTTTTTCATCTAAAATTTGATATTTCCTTCTCTGTGATTTTCTCAGAGCTCTACAGAATCACAGTGCACATGCACAAATGCTAAATATAGCTTCCACCAGATGACCGGACATATCTGTGAATTCAATGTGACCAACATTCACAATTAATTCCAAAACATATTTTAAAAAATTCACTTAATTTTGTTAGGTTCCAATAGGACATTTTAGTGTACAGCTGATTAGTTTGTAGTTTATTGAATAATATGCATATAATTTATTATTTAGGTTAGGAGGAGGAAGTTGGTGTACCTTCATTCCTTATAAACATGTTTGAAATTTATCGTGAAGTTTGGTCATACCAATTTCACAGGTATGTCCTGCCATCTGGTGGATGTTATATTAAGCGTTTGTGCATGTGCATTGCAATTCTGCAGAACTCAGAAAAATTGAGTAAGTGAGTAAACTATTCTGAAGTTTTTCCACATCACCATAGGATAGGGATGTATGAAGAACTTATGTATGCAAAGGCATGAACCTCAGGGAGTTAACCCTCTTAGTGCCGAACCTGTCGGCTAGTTACGGTCACTGTGTTGGCTGCCAGCGATCCGCTAGACTAGCATACTGTGAAATGCCACGCCTTTTTGGCTGAAAATACACGACTCTGAATATTTGCAAATAAATAAACAAGTATAACGAATTATAATTTAAAACTTATGGAATAGAGTGCCCATACATAACACAATCGATTAATGAAAATATTGTCTTTAATTATTGTAAAGTACTATTAATACATTTAACTAAACCTGATATTTTTGCACGGTGAAATATTTTTTAATACTTTTAACTTAAAAAAGTTGTTTTAAAATTGATATTACAACCGTAAAAAAGTACTATAATGAAGTGCATTCATTCTATTACGAAATCACATAAAACATCGAATCTACATCGAATACGATTAGCAAAAAAAAAAAAAGAGAGGGAGAGAGAGAGAAGGAAAAATATCTATGAGTTAATTAAATATAATAATTATTCTTCTGGTACTCACCTAAACTTTCTGGAAAGAAGACTTGTTGCTGAATAACTCAATCTTTATTTTTAGTAACTGTTAATTAACACTAATGTTTTCTAGACACTAAAATTAACACCAACACTAATGAAAAAAGTGTAAACCTATCACTAAATTTAGCCTAATAGAGAAACATATATCACAATGGATTTTTAAGCCTTAATAATAAATCTCGCATTAATAATAAATAACCTTTCAATCTGAAATAAGATATTGGTCCAGGCAATTCCATGAATGTGAAAGGAGGCTCAGGATTTGGATCAGGTTCGGTAGGAAATATTTCTCTGAAATTTTGAATATCGTTTTCATCGCCATCGTCGTTATCACAGGTAACATTACCATTATCTTAATTTACCTATATATCAAAATGAACCGAGGAAGCTCCATTAGAAGCGTGTTGTAAACGCCTTTTTTTCATATGTGGTGATTCGGGGGTGTGTCTGGTACAGTTCCGTCACTACTATCAGAGCCTAAATCATCACTGTCACTCGCGGAAAATAATCCATCGGAATAAACTTCACACTGATCAAAATACTAAATTAAATTTTCGTCATCTACACCAGCTTTAAAAATTTCACTAGAACCGCTTGCCATTGTGACTTGAAAATCCACACTTAACATCTGCAACTAACTGAAGGAGCTTGTTTTTAACTTGTAAAACTACCCTAGTGAAAGCCAAAACACCTTCATAAATATATTAAAGCAAGATCGAAAGATTCCCCTAACATGCAAGTTGCATTCCTTTACTATAGGTTGCCAAAAAATTAGTTAAACTGTGCAAAATTTAGACGGCCGATCAAATCGTTTCTGGCAATTTAAATGCTGGAACTTTAAAGCCGGCCGTGACGGCTTTGGCATTTAAACCCCTAGTACATGCAGTCAGGCCTGGCTCTAAGAGGGTTAATATGTTAACCAGCTTGCAAAACTTTATGGTAAATAAATATGCAGCTTAGTAACAAATCAAGCAATTTATTGATAAATTATCACAACACTTGCATATTGCATCTTGAGGCACAACAATATTGACATATATCATTTGTGTACATAATGTTTATAAAATATATTTTGTAATTTCTTTGAACTGATGTTTGGCAAAATTATCCTATCTTTGGTATGAGAAATGTGAACTCGTGGAAAATTCATGTGCTAATTGACGTGTACAATATTTGTGTTTTAGCAAATTCTGAAACAACATAGCTATTGAGGTTGTTCTCATGAGAAGAGTTTTGAAAACTTTTTACAATTCTTCATTGATTCCATTTATTAGACATCGAAAATGACCATAAAAAAATGTATTTGTGTGTCAGTGCTCTAGTGGCTGCACTTTTTGCTTTTTGGAACAAACTCAACTCAGTTTGCAATTAATTCAAAAAAGTAAGATCGAGTTTGGTAACAAGCAAAATTGGACCATTAAGAGTCAATCTGAAGTGAAAATTTAAAACTGCTCTAGCAGCCACAATCCATTTTTCATAACAAAATAAACAAGGAAACTATCAAACATTGCATGTCGAAACCTACCTTGTAATTTCTTCCTGGGAAGCATTGTGATTTACAAAGGCCATGATCCAAAAAAAATCTGCAGTTCTTAACTGGAAGGCACTAAAATCCAGCACCAATTCTCTCATTTAAGCTTTAGGGAAGTAACACAACTCCGAATTGGTAGATTGGACAACCCTAACTACCTGCCATCCGTGCTGTATCCTGCTTCTCCACTCCACTCTTACTAATGCAGGTAGTCCATTTCTTCTATACAGTCACTTTCCATTGCTGGATTGTGGCTTCGATTTCTCTGTGCCTTGCAGTTAAAAACAGTAAATGATTTTTTTGACACTGCCTTTGGATTGGTACATAACACTTCTCTGGGAGAAATTTCAAGGTAGTTTTCGGCATGCAATAGTTGACAGTTCGCTTGTTAGTATATTCCATTGAAAAAATTAGGAAGGTATTCTCCAAAAATCAAATTGTTGGAATTTAGAATAGAATAGCAGTCATATTTTTTATTTCCCTGCAATTAAACTCTACGAACAAATCTGAATAAGGGGAATAAGATTGAGTTATTCGTTAATCTGCAAAATCAGGCCACATATTTGACTTGCTGAGGAATTTGCTCAGTTTATGCAGCTCTTTTTTTTTTCTTTAGAATGTAATAATTATAAAATAAATTTTCATAATTTCTTAGAATTAATGGTTGTACTACAAGAAGACAAATTTAAACTGAGAAAGCTAACACCAAGAATCCTAAGCTTATTTTTAGTTTGATATTACAGCTACAATATCAAGAAAAATGAGTTTATGCTTTTATATTGGCTTCTATTTTAAATACTAAATAAGTCTCTTCAGAAGATTGCGAGGTACTCATTTTACATGTATCAACTAAAAGATAGATAATTTGTCACAAAATCAATTCTTTGAAATTACTATATATATAATTTCTAATTGATTGAAATATACATAATAAATATTGTTAATGTAGCACATCAGATCTTTGAACTATGCAGAAGGCAACTTCACAATCCTGCACCTGAAAAAAAAAAATTGAATCAGGAAACCAAAATATATATAAGCTGCTTGGAACTTTGTCGTTATAACGTCACTTTTTAAAAATTTTCAATATAGTTCTATTAAGTTTTGGATACTACCCAATTCAGAATAATAGCATAGTTTTGAGGACCACAAAATAAAGTTTTATTTGTGAAACTGATACCAAAGAGGAATTAGAACACCATGGATAAAAAATATCTTTTTTTTAAATTATTTTATTAACTGAATCTATGGAGGCTTACCTAGGAGTACCAAAATTATGGCAAAATTTTTAATGCAATACTTCAATGGCAATATCATTTTTTTTTAGATTAGGCATAAACCTCAACCACACACAGAATAATAATAAATCAGACACAAAATTTGTAAAAATAATTATTCATAATTTTGTCTATTAATTTTGAGACTATGTTAGGAATTTTCATTTGAGGATATGGTATTAACTTCGCAAATATCTTCTGTAAAATTATTAAATTTTATATTGCTTATTCAAAAATCTGTAGGGCTATGTGCGAGTGTTTATATTCTATTAAAATTTTGTTCCTTTTAAACAGATATATGCTTCTTTTTACGTATTGTATTTTACTTTGTAACCATTGTATTTGTAGTTAGAGGTATTTCTTATTTTTAAAATGATTATATACATTTTATTTTGATGAATGACAAGATCTCCATTACACAAATTTTCATACAACAAAGTTCTTCTGCTAGTAAATATCCTAAGTAACAGATTGGATTAAATAACCCAAAATTTGTAATGTGAATAAGGATTTTTCATAATCCTGAGACTGATACGAAATGTATAGAGTAATGTTTATAAATAAGGCCCTAAGGTTTTATGTATTGGTTAATTTTACTTAATCAAGTTTAAAAATAAGATACCTCTGACAAAATTTGTTCACACTTTCACACCTATATTTGAATTGTGTGCTAATACCTGAATTGTGAAATAAAATACTTCTGCTACTATTATTTGAATTGTAACCAATTGTGGTTAAAGGTTAGCTTCAATATTAAATGTTTGTATAACAATGGCATATGGGAATCCTAAGTAACAGATTGGATTAAATAACCAGGGTGTCCAGCAGATGGGAAAATTTTTGAAAACCAGCAATAAGTCAGGAATTTGAAAGCAACCAGGTAAACCGAGAAATAGATGGGAATTCGTAAAGTGATGTGCATCTAACTTGTATTTAAATAAAAAGAATCATTTTCATAAAACCGCATTCTAAAACTGTTTACAGATATTGGAAGATTAATTGAAACTATAGTATATGTTTGGCAGAATCAAGCTACCACCGCTAAAGAAATGCCAGATTTTGCCAACATGATATCGCATTACAAAACAATACTTAAGCACATGGTGTTATGTTTTTATTACTTACACATATTTTAAAAAAGAGTTTTAGAAAAGCAGCTTTACTAGAATTAATTCAATTTAGCATTAAAAAAACTCAGGAATTATTCTTTAATGCCTTGATAAAACCGGGAAATAGTTGGGAATTTTATATTTGTAATTTGCTGAACACCCTGATAACCCACAATTTGTAATCTAAAGTCTTTGATGAATAAGAATTTTTCACATTCTTGAGACTGATATAAAAATGTATTAGTTTTTGTATCCACCAGGAAATTATTTGACTCATGATACTCTAATCCACAGCTTGCATGACTCAATATTATGATGTAAAATTTTCCATTTACTTTTTACATGTAACAAAGTTTTAAAAAAAGGAATTATACAGTTGACAAATTGGAAATTGTTGCTCTATACCAGTGGTTCCCAACCTTTTTCGACTTGCGAACCCCTTCCACAACGATCTGAATTGGGTGAACTACTGACTTTTAAATATACATACAGTAGACATGCATAAAATTTAATTCCAAGCAAAAGGTTTAATAACCTTAAATTAACTTTACCCATAATGGTTAAAACCTAAAGTTACTATAGTTATGGCTTAAATGTTACACAATGTGTAGGCCTAGTTTAGTGAAATCAAATGTATTCCTAATGTTATTACATAACTATAAATCAGACATTCGCAGTATATATTAATTTACTGTGGAAATAATGTGATAAATTCCCGATGTTACACATATGCAACAAGGGGTATTATAGGGTTAATGTAATTTAAAGTAATGATCATCATCATCATCATCATCCGGTATCATGGCAGCTGCTGCCATCTTCCGGAAATCAAATGCCAATTCCTCTCTCTCCATCCACTGATATTCATAGCTGCTTGTACCCCTTCTATACAAGTTTTCTTCGGTCTTCCTCTCTTGCTCCTTTCCATTATTTTGTTTGAGCGATTCTATTTTTAATTTCCACTGTGTTATCGCATGAATAGTCTAATTTTGTTCCTAAGTAAGTGCATTCAATACTGGGTTTTAGTTCTTCTCCATTGTCGAAATTTATATTTTCCATTTCTTCTCCTATACACAGATATTTAGTTTTCTCAATGTTTATATGAAGTCCCCATTTTTCATATTCTTCTTTTAGTTTTTTAAAATAATAATAATAACAATAATAGACCTAACCTCAAAATCTGCCACTATGGAAAAGTTTTGGCAAACCCGCAGGGGGTTTGTGAACCAAAGGTTGGGAAACAATGCTTTATACAAACTAAGTTTTATTTGAGTGTCCCTGATAGTATTAAAACTAAATTGCATGGGACGAAAGACCTGGAAGACTCTTGGTCTGACATCCACATATGCCATATATATGACAATCATATAGTCATTAGGAGCGTGTTATGTGGTCAGCACATTAGGTCCCCAGCTGTTATAGCTGATTTTCTTAATCTCAAGCTGCTATTTACTATAGCTATACAAATTTCCATACACCAGTCAAAATTCCATGAGAAAATGTCTATCCTTATGAAAACTTGAACCAGTAAGCAATCCATAGCCTAAACTGATTAGCCACGGTGCGTAACACACACTACAATACGTAGACAGGTATTGTTACATTTTAAAGGAATTAAGTCCATTATTTATATCTTCAGGGTGTCCAGCAAATTACAAACATGAAATTACTAATTATTTCCTGGTTTTTTCATGGCATCAAAAAATAACTTCCGAGTATTTTGAGTGCAAAACTGAATTAATTCTAGTATAGCTAAGTTTGTAAAAATCCAATATGTATTTTAATATGTATAAGTAATTTTTTGTAAGCCCATGTTTTCCCTTTACAGAGATTTAGGCGCTCTCCCCCTACAGGGAAGAATTTGAACCATACTAATTTAGTTACACTTGTTTTTCATATAGATGCCATTTTGAGTGGTCCGTGGTCAGCATTCCGCCTCATACTAACATCTAGGAAACCAAGGTAGTACTAGGACGGGAAATTTTGGTAAATTTTGCTTAGAGGCCTTTTCATTCAGGCTTAAGGATTTTTTACGAGCCTGAAAATCTTCAGACTCGGGACCCACGGCTTAAAGTCCCTCCCGGAGGATTTGCTCCTTGGATTTTTCCGTCCTAAAAAATCCATCGACCCCAGCCGGGTTTGAACCTGCGATCCTCGGGACAAGAGGCAAGGAGCATAACCACTAGTCCACTGCGGCTGACTGTATGAGTAATAAAAACATAAATTAATGTTATGGTAAGATCTCAAGTAAGAATAGCAAAACAATTTATTTAAAAAATTGTATTATTTGAACATGAACTATGTTAAGATAAAACTTTGCAAACAATCTCACATTAAAATTACTTTATTCATATTTTATTTTTTTAATTGTTTGATTTTTTCGTCGATGACAGCAATTTGTTTGCCTACCTCATTTTGTAAACTTTTTTTTCTTCCAGTTCTTATATAAAAATCTCGGCTTTTCTTTCTTTTTTCAACTTTGGCTTTATCTTCTTCAAACAATTTTTTTTTCGATTTAACTCTGCTTCCTTATATCTTGAATAAGCATTTCTTCCAAGAAATATTCCAATATCTGTATGCATGTTTAGAATGTGGTTTAACGAATGTGATTCTTTCGACTTGAATACAAGATAGATGCACATTGTTTTACAAATTCCCATCTATTTCCCTGTTTTCCCAGTTCCTTTAAAATTTCCAACTTATTCCCGGTTTTCAATATTTTCCCAACTGCTGGACACCCTGCATCTCACATTATATTTCACATTCCCATGTTTTTATCTGGTAAATTCCTGTTCAGAATGTGAAAAAATTTAAATAGGAAAAACTAAAAGAAATCTGAACACCGTAATGAAAGAGCACCTTAAAAATGTAAAATATGGAGATTGGCAGTAACTGTTCATTTGTGGATAAAAAATTATAGAATTGAGGAGAGATCAAAATAATTACTAAAGTAAATGGAAAGACCAATAGAATTCATAGTTTAGAAGAAGATCCTACATCCTGAAAAATAAAAATAATGAATTTTGAAGTTCCCAGGGAGAAGAATTTGATCATGAGGTTTGTCTGCTCATACCAGAGTGAGAAGATATACAAGACTCCCTAATAGTCAGTTTATTGCTGAAAATGAAGGAAATATCCTTCAAAACATGTCCCAGGTAAAAGTGCAAAATTTCAGTTGAGCTATGAGTAACTGTCCATCTTGACATGGAAAAGTTAAATGCAGCCTTGATTGGGCAACTATGACATTCCTTTTGGGTAATTAATACATTTTATTAATACCCGTGGGTTCCAAGGCTACACCTTTTAGCCCCGCTAATTTTAAAAAGAGTTCCAAAAAAGAATTTAACAAATAGTGTTGGAACATGGCAGAGGGTCGATTGGTGTATGTTGATTATTGGATTTGATGAGCAGTAGAGATGATATTTGATGTAAAATGCTATTAAGCCCAAAAGAAAACATGTCAGACATCCCACGGTGATACATAACTTTCAGTGTTTATTAGTGTTTGATGTTATTTTACATGTGCGGTGTTAGTATTTTGGATGTGGTTGTAAATGGTCACCCATTCATCTGTCAACAAGGGTCAGTGCTAGTTTTCACCAAAGATCCAGGTTCCCAGATGGCAGGCAAAGCCTGTGGGGTTTGGGGATGACTAGGTCCTGGCACTAGCAGAGCACGAAGGATTTGTTAAAATTTTAGTGTTTTGCAAATACACAGACCAACCTGAAAATAATTGACTTAGAATAATTTTGAGGGTTTCTGAAGTGTCTGAGGGGTCTGTACAGCAGGTTTGGCAGGTGGATCACGGTGATTAGGTGGTAGCTCAGTCCTGGTACTGAACAAAATTTTGTCTGTGTATTCTTCACTATTGTGTTGTTCGGTGTATGTGTTATGTCGGCCCTTTGAAGTTCTTATTCTAGTGTGATGAGAAGGCTCGTTGATCTACCTTTGATATAACTCTTACGTGTTACTTCCTATCAATTTTGTGTTTAAAAATGTTGTATGTTATTGAACCACTTCCTGACATGCCTTATTATTTATAAGTATAACGGAAGAGGTTTACAGGTTTCTATTGCAGCACAAATGTAATGTAGTGAAGTGATATTCATGAGGTAATTTATACATAGTCTAGTGCATTTTTTAAAGAAAAATAAGTTTTAATCTATCTTGGCACTTTTAAGACTGTTTTAGTAATTTATTCTCCTTCTTCTTCATAATTTGTAGGATTTTCATTCCTGTTTATTTCCAAAATCACTACTCGGAGGAAGATGTATTGGATATGCATCTATCCATCTTTTGGCTGGTCTTGTTCTTCTCCTGTCCATTGGTCTATCATCTTTAGCTCTTTTTGCAAGTCGGTTGTCTTCCATTCTTTCTATATGACCTTTTCAATATTTTCATCTATCTATAATACATTTGGTTATGTCTTGAATATGACATTTGTCCCTAATTTCTGTGTTGTGTATCTTATCAAATAATGTTTTCCCCTGAATAGTTCTTAAGATCATCATTTCACATGTGCCTAATTATTTGTTCAGTTTTTGTTGTATCAGCCCTAGTTTCTGCCCCATATACAATAACTGGTTGAACTATCATTTTGTATATGTAGATTTTACTTTCTATTGACATACGTTTGTTGTGCAAAATTTAACCTTTCATATATCCTGATATTTGTGCTGCTTTATCAGCTTGTTTCTTTACTTCTTTTATTAAATGTTTAGTGTTTGTTATTAATACACCTAAATAATTAAATTCTGATACTTGTTCTATAATTTTTCTTTCCACTTCTAATTTGCATCTTATTGGTTCTTTTGATATTGTTAAGCATTCAGTCTTATTCGTATTAATTTCCATATTTTATTTTGTGGCATTTATATTAAATTGATATAAAGATCTTTGTAAATTATCCTAAGATTTAATTTATTCTAAGTTCTTCAATTTATTACACAATGAAATTGTTTGATCATTTCACGTCCAGAATTTGACCACTCAATAACAAATAGTAGAAATCTGGCTAGACTTCTTGGAATAGAAAATAAATATAGAAGTCCTAAGTCTCGAAACATCAATACAACTATTCAAAGCAAAAAATTAAGCTCATTCTCACTTATGGAATAAAAACCATATTGGAGAATCTCAAACTGTCAAACTTAGCCATCCTAGAATGAGTAGAATTAATTTATATCAAGAAAGCTCCAAGTATGGCAGTCAGCAATATTTAGACTGTTATAGCCTATCTACTGCCAAGAAAATCCTTCTTTAATAGAAGTCATTAGGTTTCAGTTTCTACTACAAACCACAGATGTGTTTCAAAACATAGAGAATTGCAACTCCTGTGCAGGAATGACATCTAACCAGGGTTCAAGTATTGCAGCAGTGATAGAAAATAGATATCTGCAACTTCTGAATATGACACGTATTCACATGGTTAGCAGTCACTACATATGTTCCAACAAGACATACAACTAGCCTAAGGTGACCAGACATCCCGATTTTGGCAGGACAGTCTCGATTTTTAACAAATTGTCTGGCGGTATTTTAAAAAAGTCCTGATTTTTTAGAAAGAATGCAAGACAAGCTAGGGGACAGCGGGAGAACAAAAAGGGAATATATGGTTTTTCGGGGCCATATGGCTATTTTGCAGGATATGAGTTTCATATTATTTTTGCTTATCAAAGTTTGCATTAATATATTGACTTAGGCTTTCATGGCCAGAGTTACTATGATGATCTTGTAGAAGATTTCCGGGCTGTTGGCCGTGGTCTTGAGGTTTGTAGTTCCCTGACATATCACCAGAGACTGCATCCAGCATCCTCAAGGGTTGTCTTGAGACTGGCAATTTTGTCGACTACCTGCCCTATTTATACATTTAACACATCACGGATAAATGTATAAACAGGGCAGGTAGTTGACAAAATTGCCAGTCTCAAGACAACCCTTGAGGATGCCGGACGCAGTCTTTGGTGAAACATTGGGGGACTACAAGCCTCAAGACCACGGCCAACAGCCCGGAAATCTTCTACAAGATCATCAAAGTTTGCATTGTTGATCAGTTGTTAGAATTTGACCACCATTGTTTGGACTTAATGAACAATGATATAGTTTGGCATTGGTAATGAAAATATTTTGTAACTGTCCCTCAGACAATACACATCATACTGCATGCTTAGAGCTAGTTAAACAAATCAGCTGTTCAGTTAATTTAGGTAAGTAATTTATTTATTTCATAATACATAAATTTTCTTGAATTTAGCAGACAGTACTCATATTGTTTGGGGGCACGCCGTAGCATAGTGGTTAAGGCACTGAGCTACAAGCCGGAGGGTTGAGGGTTCAAGTCCCGTTGGGGTCAGAATTTTTAAACTGACCCAAACCCTCTGGCGGCACTATGGCCCTGGGATCGACTCAGCCTCTAATGGAAATGAGTACCAGAAGCTTGTTCTGGGGGTAAAGGCGGCCGTCACGCAGGGCTGACAACCCGGCTGACATAAAGTGCCGATTGTCTAGAAAAAATGGGAGCCTTAACCTCCTACTACCCCAAGGGCCTCTGAGCTTGTTGTGGGATCACTTTACTTTTACTTTTTTTTTTACTCATATTATTTATATATAGCACCAGCCTTGAAAGTGATACTTATGTCTTAAGTTACGGCAAATTCAGAGAAAGAATAATGCAAGTTAATATTGTTATTATTTAGAAAGAAATAGGCCTACAGGATTAAAATTAAAATAATAAATAAATATACTCCCTCCATTGTATCTTTACCTTGTCTTGGTGGAGTGGCTTAGGTGATCCTGAGAGCTATGCCGGCAGTAGCATTGCTGCCAATAGGGTTACCCATGCCGGACTGGTCGAAGGTGATAAGCCAGACAAAAAAAGTACCTTGGTCGAAAGAGTGACGATCTTTCACCGTAAAAATACAACCGTCAAGAAATGCGGACATGGGTTCAACTGGGGTAAAATTTTCCAGAGGTCAAATAGTCCCCCATTCAGTTCTCCGGGCAGGGACTACTTCAGGGAACCCATGCCAAAGGCTCAAACACAGGGACATGTTCCTAGGAACATGGAATGTTAGGACTTTATACAATAGCGGGGCACTACAGATATTAACGCGGGAATTAGATAAATCGCCCTTGGATATAGTCGCTTTACAGGAAGTTAGGTGGCCAGGAGAAGGTAGTCAGGAATCAGGAAGCTTTGCATTATGCTATGGGGGTGCAGAAAGACCTGCATTTGGAACGGGTTTTTTAGTCAGAAGCCCAGTTGGTAGACCAAGAATGAGGTGGGAGAATAACATTAACTATGATTTGAGGGAAGTAGATTATACAGGGAATGATTGGAAAGCACTAGCTCAGGATAGGGATGTATGAAGAGCTTATGTCTGTGCAGCCATGAACCTACGGGTTCGATAGTGCCAGTGAGTTAGTAAGTAAGTAATAAATATACTACAATACTATTTTTGCATTCTATAAAAATTTTTCTTGCTCCATATAGACAACATTTTTAATTTTGAAACTCCAGACAATAGTGTCCTGCTTTACCAAAGTTAAAATCCGATCACCTTAAACTAGCCTAAACCTGAATTTGTATGTAAAATCTAAGGGAAGGAGTGTGGGCCCTGTCACATACAAGTACAGTCAGGGCAAAAAGCAACCATAATCTTATAATGCACATTTGTAAACACTTAATGGCTATTCTGTGTCACCAGTGAATATTCGATTGGAGAACAAGTGACTTTTAGCATCATGTTAGTCAATATGGTAAAACATGTTTTCACTGGAGCCAATTGCCAACATGGTTGCTCACATATAAAGGGATTCTATCACAAGAGACCACTTACTTTAGTAGGCAATGTAGATTGAGAAAATAGGCATGTTAGTACATCAATATAGTTTAGCATTCAAATTTGTTAACAGGTTTTTGATAAGTTGGCTACACTGTCTGAACAATGACATTTTACATTGCAAATATGCTGATTTTTAAGTTACTTTGAACTCAACTTCAAACTAAGTTTTTTTTTTACTTTATTTTGGGGGGGAAAAAAAATCAACATATAAATTTCTCTCAGGTAATTATCCACATACTGCAATAATAAACTGTGTTTCCATTTTCTTTTATTTGAATGTGTGTTGGAGGCTTAGAATTCCCCTCTTAATATAAAACACACAACTTAGACCTTCTAAACTGAATGAATATTTCCTGTTGCTCTATTGGTAGGATATCCAGCCAACTTGTTGATGTGGGTAGTAAAAGGTTTAATATCCATAAAGGAAGAGGAAAGTAAGCTATAAAATATGTATAATTACTGGATATTGAAAGTAGGGCTATCATATTGTAATTCTGATCCAAATTGGTAAAAGAAAAAATAAAATCTCAAGAGATGCAGAACATTCAGCACACAATAGCATTTGCTCTGGGTAAAATTGCTTTGAATGAATTTTAATAGTAGAGGAAATTTGTGGACACGCTGTATATTAAATTGACTAGCGTATTTAACATGCAAAGGTTGGTAGTAAAGCATATACTCGTGCAAGATTGATATATGTGAAACGCTAGCTATATTCATAAAGTGACTACGACTATTATTAAGTGATGTTACAATTTTTGGAAATGTAATTCCGAAATCATACATATAATGCTCCAGAACACATTCCAATTATATTTTCATATAAATTATTGACTCACATAACACTTTATCGAAATGTACAGTATTCGACTTTTGTCCATTGTATGTCATATATGCTACATGGCATCCAGGCCTCCAGCTCTTCTTCTCGCATAACATCCTAAACAAGCACATATTCCAACAATTCCGACAGCCATGCCAATCATTAACGCCAATGCATCTCCGAAATCAAAACCATGAGACGCAGAAACAATGTGACAGAAGCTAAGAAAAACCAGTATTAGAAGTGTCGACATCTCTATAACAAATGGGTGAACCTTTCAAAATATACTTCGCATGGATTTATCTGATAATTTGGTTACTGGCTTCACGAATTCTCCTAATATGAAACCGAAACTTTCCTTGACACTTGTATGCTCGTTACTTCAAAGAATGTTGGCTACACTAAAGTCACGTATAGCTTAGTGTTTTTCTGACTCGTGATATTGGTATCAGATCACAGAGTATGTTTTCTTCTATGACAGCTATATCCCGTCCATGATTTGGATCAAAACCAGCGATAATCCTTCAAATAAATTATGTCATATTAGAAAAAATATAAACATAATTTTTTCTTAGCGCAACTCAGAAATAGAAGGAACTCAGATCGATTGAACAAAATATTTCATTTCTGCAATGGGATCCTATGTCAATTCTGGAAATGCGTGCTATTATGCATTACAGAGACTCTTGACATTCCAACTCCTTTAAAAAAAAGTTAAACTGAAAATATATAAACCTATTATTCTACCAGTTATATTATGTGGATGCGAAACATGGACTCTTACTTTAAGGGAGGATAGGACATTAGAGTATTCGAGAATAAAGTTCTTAGAATGAGCGAACAAGAATATCACGTCAAATCTTAAATTACGAGCTATCAGGCAAGAGATCATTGGGCAGACCATTCAAACGTTGGATTGATACCGTAACAGACCACTAGGTCTATCATATGAAAGGAAGAAGAAGAAGTTCTTAGGATTTTTTTTTTGACCAACGAGAGATGAACAGACAGGTGAATGAAGAAAACTACATAACAATTAACTACATGGTCTTTATAGGAAGCCAGATATAATAAGATCAGTCTCGTAGACTGCGATGGGCAGGACAAGTGGCACGAATGGGGAATTAAAGACGTGCATGGAAGCTTCTTGTAGCTTGAAAGTTCTGTATGCTATCTTGAAGTTATGTGGACTGAATAGAGAGTGTAGGCTTGATCCATTGATTCAGCAATATACAGTAATTCTGCCACTCTGTGTTTTGGTGCCAGACACTAAAGGGTTCGGGGATATGAGAAAGGTTGGTGTAATATTCAAGGGGATTGGTACATGGCCAGAGTCTAAGGTGTTCGTGAGTATTTTAATGTGATGAGTGATAGGGACTTTCATCGGGGGTGATATATCAAGTATGTCTGATCGGAAACCAGCAGCTGTATTTCTATAGAATGCGTTCCCATGGGGCAGAGATTTCAAAGTTGTGAAGTTGACAGTAGTCTTGGAGTGTAACTCCTCAGGGATTTTGATCACGACAGTTCAAAAATAAATATTTGGAGTTTAGATCTTGTGCTAGTAGGTATCTAGTGGAGACTGAAGTCAGAATATTGTGAGGACCTTCGCGGGGGATTTGTATACTGAAGCTATGAAGATGTTCTCACGTGGGGAGATCGGGAGTAGCAGACCAGTGACTTCAACACATTGGTGACCAGTCTGTGACTTATATCTTTTTTAATATAAAAGCACCCGAATAACTAACCAACAAAATCTACATATGCCTTAGAGAATATTACCAATACATTTTAATGGCAAAAAATTCACTGTTTTTTATGAGTACACTCCATATTTTTCCATTTATTTTCCAATACAGCAAATATCTTTTTACATCTAAGGGTTACCAGACGTGCAGGTTTTCCGGGAGTCTTATATTTTAATTGTTCCGGAGGGAAGGTTCATAAAGGCCCTTAACTGTTATTCACACGTGTACCAGATTAAAATTTGGCGCAGGTCTTCCAACCATTGCATTCTGGATCAGAGAACAGGCATTTTACACAATGTTACGAATTTAAAAAATATTTATTTTAATAACTCAGATGATTCAATTGTATTGATTGTAATGTTAGAGATCACAACTGGACCTAAAGTGAGTGGATTATATGATGGAAGATACGTTCTCCTACACTCAATCTTTCTTCTAGTACACATACATCTTTATATGAATTAGCCTGAACATAACACTCGAATACCTCTGCAATTAAAAAATACAAAATATTTGAATGTTGATAATACACGTTATGACAACGGCAATGCCAGTGGCTCATTTCTTCCCTTGTCTTTTTCTTCTTCTATTTCTTCGTCCTCCATTTCACTTCAGTGTTATCACTATCATCCTCGATATTCACTGTTTCTTTTTAATGTCTCGTCCCCGCCAACTTCATTAAAAAATTTTCCTTCTTCTAGAGGGACATCTTCTAAATGTAGCATACATATGTCTCTCGATGTCGGTCAATCTAAAAGTAATGTTTTTCTAGGTATATATATATATATATATATATATATATATATATATATATATATATTACTCTAGCCCATATTAATTCAATAGGAATAAACTGATAATGTTAAGGAGCCAGCCTTATCACTTCATACCCCTTTTCAATGGCAAGTTTATGAAGTATGTATGATTTCTCTTGGCTTTAATGGGGCCAACTAATTTTAAAAAACTCTGCTTTTGTTTCTATATAATTGTAATTAATATTCTTATATTCTAAACAACTCCGTAGGCCATTTAATGTTTAGTTTCGGAACTGGAAAGTTCTTCGTCGAGAGTGGGATGGTAGCTGGCATTGTTCGTTATTTATGATTGAACCCTCTTTCAAAGAATTTAGTAAGCTATTCTAAAACCAAACTTTTAAATTTTGTGCACTCATTTCGGAGAGGTAAACACAACTTAGTTTTTTTTTTCTGATTAGTAAAAATTGCAGTCAAGAATGAATCCTGTTTTTTTCTGAACCTGCATATCAAACAATCAGCCTAACAGGAACTTTCATACCACCATTCTCGTCGTAATTCTGACACAAACACACACACACACACTCCCTCCTCTCTCTCTCTCTCTCTCTCTCTCTCTCTCTCTCTCTCTCTCTCTCTCTCTCTCACACACACACACATTGGTGTGGGTTTTGGTTGACCCATGTTTCATCCAAATAAACCCTAGGTCTTTGGACTTTTGATGTCATGAGACTATGCTTATATGAACCGCAACTATATCACCTCTTTCCATGAGAAATTTTCTGTCATTACATTTCCTTAAAATCCCGTATGTGGTGCCGGAACCCTTGTAGTTAATTTTTTACCCTCAAGCAATTGTTAAATTTTTGGGGTGGGATACCGGCCATCATAATAAAATTTTAACGTAGTATAGCCCAATGCATATTTTTGAAAATCATTAAATGCAATAATTTTAGTTTTTGACTTATTGTTTTTTTTTTCTGGTGATCTAAATAAAGGCACAGTTGCTTCATATGTCGACTTTTTTTTTTTGCTGCCTAATTCGCAAGTTTTGCACTGTCAATTCCTGAGGTTTTAAAAGTCTTTGCTTGCACGGTACACTGATGACGAAAGGTTTTTTCGTCTCAATCCATTTATACATATTATAAATTGTTCTTCTACATTGTTCCTGAATTATTTCGCATTATTCATTTTTTTCAAAACTACTCTGATCTTAATGCTTAGCCAAGCTTTAAGAGTCAAGAATTGTATACTAGATGGTAAAAAATAAAAGTAATGCCTACTTAATGTTACGCTTAACACTAACGGTGGTTTTTATTCAGTTTAAAAACAAAACATACTCTTAGTATTATGTTCACAATTTTGATTAAATAAATATTATGTAACACTTCCATTTCACATAAAAATAAGATAATGTCCAGCTACGCTTAACTGCTGTTCTTTGAGGACTGAGTCTGTTATGAAACACAGTATCCTTCAGAGAGGAGAAACTTGTCATTGTTTGTGGTTAAATGATGAAGATTGCTAAACAGAAGGGAATTCTTTGCAGCTGTTTTAACTGATACTTCAGCCGAATTTTATCACTGAGGACAGACATTTTATACTCTACGCTTGAAATATTTTGCCCAATATATCAGTTGCTACCGACGACGCCTTAAGAACATCTAAGTCCAAAACTTCACACAACAAAAACAGTTAGTAGCACACATTTTTCTGCTGATGATGGAAATCGACTTCCGAAAGGCCTACAGTTACTAATTTTTAAACAAAAGTTTTAATACAGTTGAAGACAACAACACCTGTCAAAATGTATACATTTTACTTTATGACTATGTACCTCAATGGAATATGATATGAATTTTATTAGTTGCAATGGTATGGTCATGTGAAAAGGATGGAAAGGATAGATGGTGAAAAAAAATATGAACGAGGGAAAAGAAGAAGACTCCAATGGAAATAAGGAATTAAAATGGCTATGCTCGACAGGGCAATTCGAGAGGATGAATGGAATGACAGAGAAACATGACGATCGAAATGCTGGATGCGGCGAAGACTGTTTAGATCCCCGCTTGATTTATTCTATTTCTTAATGTCAAGGATTTATTACCGAAACGGCCGTACAGCTATCTGGGTTATCGCTAGGCCCGCTAGTAGCGTTGAAGTCACTTGTCTTTTTCCCTAGTTTTACACACGGTTCTCTATGTACACACTGTGTATCTTGTGTTTGCTTAACCTGTTTGCACTTCATATCTGTAATAAATACAATCATCGTACAATCATTGCATGTAAATGTAACACAAAATAGGTGCAAAGTACTCCTGAACTATATTTTTCTGAATTATACTTATTTGTAAATTAACTGTGGTGTGCATCATGTGTTTAATAGTATAATAGTATCGTTTTGAAGAAGTAACTTGTTTAAGGTAGGTACGTATATGTTTTCTTTGAACATTTGTGCAGTTGTCGTGACTTGTCATTTATAAAGCCAAGCCTTTTAAATATACGTTGGTTATTTTAGTAATTTAGTGAGCGTTTTATAATTTTGTAGTGAGTTTGTGTTTTACTTTTTAAAGGCAATCTGAATGTGATTTTTCAGTTTGTTCCATATCTACTAAGTCCCACATTGTTTTATTTGTTCAAGTAAAATACTAAATATTACGATTTAGCTTGTGTCTATTATAAATTATATTTTTGTAAGTGCATTTTTAATAGTATTTATTAACTTGCAAACTAATCACATTTTTTTATTACTCATCTACAGTATATTTATACTATATGTAGCAAATAGGTAAATTGTTCTATTAAAAGGCCAAAATGCCCCATCCATACTGGATGTGGATGCAAACATCATTGTGCTAATTGTACAAGAATATATGGTGTATAGTATCACATTCCTATAACATAGATTATACTTCTAATCAATTTTTGATTGCTTTTGGTAAGAAGTTGAAATGTCAAAATGTTCCAAGAAATGTGTCAATAGTGACATTAGGACATTATACCTTTGAAAATACATAACATTTATGGGATGAACTTTAGAATAACTGGACCAATGTATTTTTAAGTTCTATAATATGGCAGTGTGCATTACAAACATTTATGGAATTATCGCCAGATGGAACCACATATCTGTGAAATCGGCACGACCAACCTTCTCAAAAATTTCACATTTATGTTTATAAGAAATGGATGTAAATATTTCATTTATTAAAAGAGATTTAATTAATTTATAATAATTTTTATTTATATCCTAAATTTGACCTATTTAATAAATTAAAGCAAATTAAAATAAGATAAAAAGTAACCTATAATAACTGCTCCTTCATAACCTAACAAAATAATTACATATTATTTAATAAACTTTATACTAATCCGGTGTATACTAACCTTTCCTATTGGAACTTTACAAAATTAAGTGAGTAAACATCCGTTTCTTAAAATATTTATTTAGTGGTTTCACACTCTTTCACATCATCTTCCTGCACCCAATTAATCTACTGTCTTTCTCCTCCATATATCATTCCAATCTCCATCGTTCAACCCTTTTCCCCCCATTCTGCTCAAAACACCATCAATCCACATTATTTTTAGCCGTCCTCTTCTTCTTTTACAAAGTGGCATACATTGTAGTATTCTTCTTTAGAGTCTGTCTTCTGCCATTCTTTCTACATGATGCCATACCATTTTGTTTTTTATGATATCCATAATTGAAATTTGAACATTGATCTGTTTGTAGTATTGTTTAATTACACAATTTCTTATTTTATCTCTCCTATAAGTTCCAGCTCAACGCAATATGTTTTGAAATTAATTGCAAATGTTGGTCATTCTGATTTCACAGATATGACCTGGCATCTGGTGGCAATTTCATAAGCACTATGATTCTATAGAACTTAGAAAAATCATTGAGAGATAAATGTTGCAATTTGCATACATAGATTAACATTTAATAATTGTAAACAATGTTTGAAGTATCATTGTAGAATGTTTAATGTAGTAAGAAATAATAAAGGTGGAAAAAGTTTGTAGAGAAACAGTATCATAAGAATTTTGGGCTCAACTGCACATCTACAAACACTTGATTTTTGTTATATTGTTGTAAACTATAGCTCTTCTGTATATACTACATTGTGTTATTCAACATTTTGATGAAGATAAAGTGCCTTAAGCACCCCAATTAATAATTCAGTGTTGAGAGCTTCAGTGATGTTAGGTGTTTCAGTTTGTATTGTGTTACAAATTAGAAAACAAGACCAAATTTCCAAAGCATCTAGAAGCAAAATTGTAACTCTTGGCAAGAAAACACTGTTGGCTCATAGAATGACTCTCTTCAGCTTCGAAGAGTGTGCCCTTAAAAACATAATTAGATCAGTGTGTTCTATCAAGAGGAAATTCCTAAAAAGAATCATGAAGAAACTGGAATATAAATTTAGAAAGTGTAAAAGCAACTGGTATATATTAATAGAAAGAAATCATATTGTAGCCAGCCGAGCTCATTATTCATGAAGAAAGAAATATAAATATAAGTTAAGAGAAAACAAGAAACCAGTTACGTATCTAGACAAAACCTGGATAGACCCTCATTATAGAGTAAATAAATATTTTCAAAGAGAGGGAATTTGGAGTAAAAGAAATGATAATGCTGGCCAGTGTTACATAATTGTGCATATTGGAGGCAAAAATGGTTTCACCCTTAGTGCTAAATTAGTGTTCAAAACAGAAAACCAGTGATTACCAGGATGAAATGAATTTTTTTAAAAATTCAAGAAATGGGCAGAACTACTGATACCAAATTTACATGTCATTTAATAAGTTAATAACATTTTGATGCGGAAGTAATGGCTATTCATACTCACTCCAACAAATACTATACAGAATAAATACATTTCAAAATGCTGTCATACTCTCTGATTCTAAATCAGCATTATCTGCAATAAATTCACACAAAATGAAGTCAATACAAATTAAAGAATGCAACAAAATGATTCAACAACTCCAAAAACTACAGAAAAGAATTCAATTGCAATGGATATCTGCATATTGTGGAATTGCGGAAATGACACTGCTGATTTTCTTGCCAAAAAGGCTCCAATTTAATTCAGAATACTACTAAAAGCTTACCTTTCACATCCATAAAAACAATAATTAAAAACCAATATAAAATCAAACAAAACCAAGACCTTTGTAATAAAGCCAAAGACAAAAAATGGAATATTTTAGTAAAGAAGCCAGATATTATTCCAGAAATTCCACGTAAAATTACAGTAGCAAAATTTAGACTGCTTACAGAACATGACTGTTTGACCAAACATTTATATAAAATAGGAATCTACACGAATCCAAATTGTCCTCTGTGCAACAAAGATGAAGAAATGAATGAAGGACATCTACAAACCTGTGAAGTATTACCTGTTGGATCCACCATAGAAAAATATTGGCGAGCAAGAACGCTAATGGCTTCGTTGCCAAGGCCCAGCATTTGAAAACAACATAAATTAATAACATAACGTTGAATCATCGCTCTTTGGTTGGGCTGCTGTGAAAATTCTCAGTCCAAAAATCTGCTGTTTACTTTCATTGCTTACTCATTCATGGAAGAGAGCCGATCAAAAAACACAGTTTGTTCCAGAGTGATCCATAACTAATCTAAATATACCAAATAATGAGGTTGACGATGAAATTAATGCACTAGACAATTAAGTGTAGAGCAAATTATTTCAGTGTCAAGTGCTCGACATTAGATTCCCACCAAAAATTAAATATAAACAGAATAATATCTTGAAGATGCAACCATTGATGAAACAGACTGGAATAAAATAAATAGTATATAAAGAAGGAACCAGAGGGAAGACTCCCAGTTGGTAGACCAAAAATGAGGTGAGAGAATAACACTAACTATGGTTTGAGAGAAATAGATTATACAGGGGATGATTGGAAAAAATTAGTTCAGGATAGGGATGTGTGGAGAGCTTATGTCTGTGTGGCCATGAACCTATGGGTTTGATAGTGTAAGTTAATTAACAGTAAAATAAAATCATATCAAACTTTTTGCACTATGAATTTGATAATCCAAATATAAACAAAACTAACCTAAGCAAATCTAACCTTTAATATTTCAAAGGTCAATAGTTCAAAGGATTGCTTAATAACACACATACTGCAATATATTTAATGAATGAGTTAATGATCAAAATGTCCATCTTGTTTTGATAAGTGATAGTTCATTAGAATTATTAAATCCTTTTTTCCAGAAGGAAATAAAATTTGTATAAAATTACTTCAATTTTTTTGTTGCAGAATATTTGGTTGGTATGCAGAGAGTAATATAATTTAGATATAAATGTGGCAAACCATTATAATAGGCAATCCCTTATTACTTAAAGGATCCTCTCATTTTATAAGTGAAAATTACAAATTCCGCCCTAAAGCTCAGAAAATAAGTTCCTAGAAAATTTGACAGTTATGAAAATAAATGTTGACACAACTAACTCAGTGGCACTATTAAACCTGCAGGATCATGACCGCACGGACATAAGCTCTCCATGCATCCCTATCCTAAGCTAACATTTTCCAATCATTCCCTGTATAATCTACTTCCCTCAATTCATGGTTAATGTTATTCTCCCACCTATTTATTGGTCTACCGACTGGGTGTTTTCCCTCTGGTTTTTCTACAAAAATCTTCCATGCACATCTTTCATACCCATTCGTGCCACATGTCCTGCCCATCACAGTCTATGAGACTTAACTGTTCCTATTAGATCTGGCTTTATATAAAGACCATGTAGTTCACTATTATGTAGTCTTCTCCATTCACCTGTCTGTTCATCTCTCTTTGGTCCAAAAATTTCCTAAGAACTTTATTCTCAAATACTTGTAATCTGCTTTCCTCCCTTAAAGTAAGAGTCCATGTTTCGCATCCATAAAATATAACTGGTAGAATAACAGTTTGAAGAAGTAATTCTAACATTTTGAAGAAGGATTTGTGTCCCAAAAAGAATTACTGGTTCAGGTAGGGTTTAATTTTCGGTAGAGCCGGATTCTCTTCATAGGGTCGGAAGTTGGTACACTGGATAGGAAAATACTTCAAAATTAATAAAAAAAATGTTTCTTGTAGAAATAATTGCAAATTTATTCACTTCTTAGTTTCCTAGCAGATTAAGTAAATGTAGGTGGTATTATTCTTCACCGTTAATTAAAATTAAATTTTCTTTTCTTGAATCAGTTATTCTTCTTGTATTAAAATATTACATTTTATTAGGAGATCTCTATTGCTTCTATCTTTGATAGAAGTTGTATGCAGAATGACTAGTGTAATTCTTTTATAATTTTAAAGAACATTATTACATCACATGATGGTAATTTTAAATTTTGTTGGTTAATAGTTCTTTAAATATAAGGTTTAATTTGATTTGTTAAATCAGAAAGTTAATTGTTTTAACATCCAATCAGAGTTTAGTTTACTTTAATTTAAGACTAATGAAGTTAAGCAGGTGTTCTTATTACAGTTATAACAGAAAGCTTTATAATTTTGACAACAATGACTTAAAACTATCTTTAAAAGAATTCTTTACAAAGACCATTATGTAGTACAATTTCTTTAATTGTTACTGAGACATTTTTATTCAACAATAACCAACAATGAATTATTTAGATGTTTTTATTTATTTAAGTTACATTCAAATATTAAAAGAATTTTAAAATACAAAATTATTAACTTTAACTTTTATATTCATTATAATATTAAAATTCTGCTTTAAGTTTTATATAATTTCAGTTTAACGTTTTTTGAAAGGAGTTGGGACGTCAAGAGTCTCTGTAATGCATAATAGCACACATTTTCAGAATTGAGACTCATCTCATATTATAATTTTGAGACAACTATAGATATAATTTTTACATTATTTATTAGCATTGAAAAATTAAAATCAGGAATAGGCATTAATGGTAGACACTCAATAAATATATATATAGACCAATATGTTCCTGGATATCTTGTGTGGAAACTAAAGAAAAAAATGATATTGAATGCATCACATGTATTTTATCTGTGTTTAGTGTACGTTATGATATCCTTGACACCACACGTGATTAATTATATGCATTTCTATTATTGGGCTTGTAGTGTGATAACCTCAGTGACCCATTTAATGCAGTTACCCAACAATTAATGATAACAATTAAATGCTTGCAGGAATTTCTAGTTGGGGAAAAATGTTTAACCAAGATTATGAGAAGCGCCTTCTGAGGCAACAGAATGGTAACAGGTCGTCTGGAAACTGGGGAGAAGTTTCAAGAAATTCTGCAACAGATAGTCCAAGTTCTCCTGTTACCATTAATTACACTCCACCTGTTTTATTAACACCGACCAAAATGGTAATTTTTTTTAAACATGTATTGTTAGCGATATTGGTATTTAGAAATATGTTGACAAATTTATTGACTTAGGCTTTCACGGCTGGAGTTAGTATGTTAATCTTAAAGAAAATTTCCGGGCACTAAAGACAACTCATGAGATTGCCGGACAGAGTCTCTGGCAAAACTTCGGGGAACTACAAGCCTCAAGACCACGGCCAACAGCCCAGAAATCTTCTTCAAGATCAACATATGTTGACAAATACTTAACCATCCAAAATATCATCTGTCAAACTTGCTCCCATTAGTGAAGAACTTGTTTGATTAAAGGTGTAAAAAACAGTTGTCTGACTTTTTTTAGATCAGGTATGCCCAAACTATGGCCTGAGGGCTGGATACAGACCTCCATCACTTCCTCTCTGGCCCCTGTAGGCCTGTAGTGTTCTAATAAATTAAAATATGCTAAGGCTAGACCTATAATATTAGTCTATCCAGAACTTATGAAATATGTTATAATGACGTAACAAGAAAAGTAGCAAATCAACACAAGCCTATAATAATAATAATAATTATTATTATTATTTTAGCAACTAATCTACTGTCATTCTCTACCACATCACTCTGTCATCCCAATCTTCATTGTCCAATTTTTTTTTCCCTCAAGCTGGTCAAAACACCACCAATTCACACATTAATTTTAAACCTTTTCTTCTTCTACCAAGTGGCACTCATTCTGATATTTTTCTTTGGGATTTGTCTTCTGTCATTTTTTTTTTACATGACCATGTCGTTTGTTTGTTTTTCATGAAATTGACTATTGAAGTTTGAACATTCATTTTTATTTAATTAAACTGTTTCTTATTATATCTCTTCTAGCAATCCAATTTTTTTTATTATGAGGATTTTCTCCAACCAATCTTATTATTTTAAATGAGCTTTAAAAAAATACATAAATGACTATGGACGTATGGATTATCAGTTTGTAATACACATTCATAAATGTTCTGTAATTAAAGTTCTCCATCGTGCTCTATGGTCTGTGTCTTGAACCATTACACCAAATTTTCTCATTGAATGTTGAATGTTATTCTTCCAGGTGGATCTTGGTCTTCCTTTTCTGCTTCTTTCAGTATTTTGCAGTCTTCTATCCTGCATTCTTCTTAAGTGTCCATACCATATTAGCCTTCTGTGTTCAATCTCATCCATTATACTTCTTTCTGCATTTGTCCATTTTCTAATTTCCTAGTAGTAATAATAATAATAATAATAATAATAATAATAATTCACAACAGCTATAATAGAGCCTATGCCCCATGTCACCTTGATGTTTCTTCCATTTGGCCTGCAATACAAAATAAGCTCTGTTTTAGATAGAACACTGTTTTCAACCAAACTCAATTGTGTGGTAAATGATACTACATCATAAGAGTTACTGTGTAAATTGGGCACTATTACATAAATAACAGTGAATATTACATTCACTTTAATACCTTCACCACTATAGTCTCGAGATATCATCACTGCCTCGGACACAGCAGGCCGCGGTTCGATCCATGGTTGGTGCTAGTTTTCTAGGTGAGATATTTTTTTGAGTTTTTCCTCACCTGTAAGTCAAATGTCTGGAAACTATATTCCAATTTTGTTTAGTTGTTTCTTGACTCACCTCATACTTCTTAACTCCCTTGCATATCTAGATTCATCACTGTATTTGTGACATTCTCAATGCTGTGACAAAATCTAGATATGCAAGGGAGTTAAGAAGTATGAGGTGAGTCAAGAAACAACTAAACAAAATTAAAAAAACCTCATAGTGTTATTTCCTACCTATATAACTTAAACTATATTCCAAATACTCCCTGAACACCATTTGGCTGTCATAATCATCCTATATTTGAGGTGGTTAGAAGCAAAGGAGTGCAGGTTTTGCAGTGTTGAGAAAAACATTAAAATTGAAGTTGTATAAGAAAATTATAGGTAATTGAAAAGTATGGCAATCATTCTTTATCTACTCTTAACACATACACATATATCCCTTTGCTACTAAATAAAATTGTGCTTCAAGAATGTAATTATACACCAAACTTGCTTTTTTTTTTTTTTCAAAAAATAAATCACTTACACCACTTTGCTTCAAAACTGCCTCATTTGTCTTGTTTAGTATGAATTTATGCGTGAATGGTGTGTCTTGTCTTAAATGTTCATGTTGTCTCAGAGGTGGCCCTGGCATTGAGCTGATCTCCCATCTGATGAAGCCTCCTTGTCCTTGTGACATATCTTCCATGTAAAAAAAGTATGTGTCAGATCCGTAGATTAAAAACCCTTTCCTCATTGGTCTGTTTAAAGATCAGGAGGCATGGGGTACATAAAAGCACCTACAAAGAGAGATGTAAACAAGGAAGAGAAAGAAATTCACTTTTGCCAGAAATTGTAGTTATGTCCATTTTAAATTTTTTGTAAGATTTTTTTCAGAATGACTTCTGTTTTTTTACTCTATATCGCAGGTAACTTGCTCTATGACTATGGTCATTGGATGAGTGAAACATAATTTGTAACTTTTGATATACATTTTTTAAAAAAGCTATAACTCGCTGGCATTATAGAACCCATATGTTCACGGCCACATAGACATGAGCTCTCCATATATCCCTATCCTGAACTAATGTTTTTCATTCATCCTCTGTGTAATATACTTCCCTCAAATCATAGTTGTTATTTTTCCACCTCGTTCTTGGTCTACCAATTGAGCATTTTCCCCTCTGGTTTTCCTACAAGAAGCTTCCATGTCCCACTTTCATTCCCTATTCTTGCTAGATGTCCTGTCCAATGCAGTGTCCAAGACTTAACTGTTCTTATTACACCTGGTTTCCTATAAAGATCATTTAGTTTACTGTTATATAGTCTTCTCCATTTGCTTGTCTGTTCATTTCTCTTTGGTCTTTTTCCTGAGAACATTATTCTCAAATACTTGTAAACTTTTCTCCCCCCTTAAAATAAGAATTCATGTTATGCATCCATTTAATGTAACTGGGAGTATAACAGTTTTAAATATTCTCAGTGTAACATCTTTTTAGAGGAGCTGGGATGACAAGAATCCTTGTAATGCACACTAGCATGGATTTCCAGAATTGAGTCTATGTTTAATTTCTTTGTGCATCTCATTCCTATTTGTAATTATTGTTCCTAGGTATTTGAATTCAACCACTACTTCAAATTTTCTCATTTATCATTAACTGTTTATTTCCATTATACAATAATTTTTTGTATGTACAATTCCCTCCCCTCTTACATCAAGGACTGCTTGACTTAAAAACAGTTCAGAAAAGCTCATTAAATATTTCCTTTGAAAATATAATATAAAACCATGTTTTAAGTATATTTTTATTATTATTTTATATTTTGCACTTTCTTTATTAAGCCAATTATTTAATCACATTATAGGTTTTTGTTATTATTATTATTATTATTATTATTATTATTGTTATTATTATTGTTATTATTATTATTATTGATGTTTTAACATGTTTTGATCTTTCCTTGTCTCTGTATATTGTATAGTCTATGCCTATTATGTATTATTAATGAAGTTGTAGATAATTCATAATTGTTGTTATATATATATACAGTAATAGCTCCTTATTCGTGGTTCCCTTATTTGCGGGTTAAAAAATTGCGACACAGTTCCTGTATTCGCGGATCCAGTTGGTATTTTAGAAGGATTAATATCCTTTATTAATGCTTCTGCAACTTTTTTACTGCAAGCAAGTGCCAAGGCAGCTTTTACAAAGAGTGATTCAAACCAAATGGACAAATTAATATCAAAGTGAAACAAACCTTATTGTCACTAAGCCTACAGTTTGTTGTTAAAAGTCACGCCACGTATTTCAAGTGCCGCTATGTCTGTTGATAAATGCTCCCCTTGCCACAATTGGTGTTTTATTGTTTCAACTTGTCATTCGTTGCAATAATTTTGATTGAATAGCTCATGTCTCTTCTGCTTTGTTGCCAATTTATAATGTAAGTAAAAGGAGAGAAAATTAGTTCTGAAGTGAAAAAAAGTAGTATTGCCACTTAAAGTAAAAATTAAAATGCTTGACCATTTATAATCGTTAGCAAATTGCGTCTAAATAATGCTGTTTCAATGTTAATGAATCAAGAAATCCGAAGAAAATAAGGAATTGTGTTGCAGAATTCACAGCCAAATATCAATCTGAATTGAAAGACCTTATAAAAGCAGTAAAACAGGAAAAAATTACTAAGTTCTTTAAGTCCTTGCCTAAACCTGACATTAATAATTAATAGAAAATATTCAAAATCTCTCAGTAATTGATTTTATGTTGATAATTTTTATTTTATTGTGTAACCTTGGAATGTATCCGCTATATATTTTTTTCCTGGCGTGACAGGCCTAGAAGGCCCTTAGCCTACCAGCCGGCTGCTGGCCTCACATCCACACGTATCAATCACAGAGGTAGATGATCATCCAGCCAGTGTAGGTGTGACATGTGGTTAGCATGTCGAGTCCCCCAGCCATTATAGCTGGATATCCCCTATATACCAATACAAATTACCATTCCATACTTGCGGTTTCTGTATTCGCGGGATATTTGCGGAACATAAGGGGCTTTTACTGTAATTTAATCCTGGTGAAGGGGAAGAGAAGACCTAATGGTCTTAACTCCATCAGGTAAAATAAAATAAATAAATCATTAAATGACAGATGTAGATGTGAGGCCAGCAGCTGGCTGGTATGCAGAGACTTCTAGGTCTGTTACGCCATGGAGTTTTTTTTATGTTCCTGCTGGGAGATTAAGGAAATGTAATTAATGATTAGGACCTTTAACCTTTGAAGGAGAGAGAAATGCTTTGAACTCTTGCACAATAGCAATCCTTTCCATAGTATCTTATCCTGATAATTAAGCATTATGGGGGCAATATTAGGTAGAATTATCTATCATGTTTAAACAAAAACTTATTTTCATTGTTTACTCTCCAGGCACTATAAAGATAAAGCCTGGACTTTGAGTTATCATGTGTGACACATATTCCAGCATGCTTTGTAAATAAAGAAATTATCAATACAAGATTTTATTTTCATGTAGAATTGAATTGTGTAAGAACACGGCAAGACAATTCTATTCTCCACACATGGAGAACAATGCAACACATTAAAAAAATTATTTTTATTAATATGGATTCCTTCGATGATGTCTTTATCTTGAATGGTAGAGTGACTTGCATGCTTAAATGACCATGAGAGCTATGATGGCAGTAGTGTTGCTACCAAAAGGTTCACCCATGCTGCATGTGTCGAAGATAAGGAAGACGAAAAATTACCTTGGTCATTCATTCATAGTCTTTCACTGCAAACTCAGCATTCTCCACTCTTTCTTTAACTCAGCTTTCCTTTTTGTATCTGCATACAAACCATTTATTTTAATATTGTCTATCATCTGATGTCTTTTTCTGCCCCTAACTTTCTTTCCATTGACCATTCCTTCTAAGGGCATCCTTCAGCCGGCAGTTTCTTCTTAGCCAGTGGCCAATCAAATTTCTTTTCCTCTTCTTTATGAGTTTCATCATTGTCCTTCTTTCACCCATTCTGTTTGGCACATCTTTATTTCTTACTTTGTCTGACCATTTTATACATTCCATTCTTCTCCTTATCCACATCTCAAAAGCTTCCAGTCGCTTTTCCTCATTCCGTCGAATGTCCAAGTCTCTGCACCATACAATGCTACACTCCACACAAAGTACTTCAGTAGCCTCTTCCGTAATTCTTTTGCCAAAGGTCCACAGAAAATGCTTCTTTTCTTGTTAAAAGCTTCTTTTGCCATTGCTATCCTTTTACTTCTTGACCGCAGTTCATGTTACTACTGATAGCACAACCAAAGTATTTGAAGCTCTCCACTTGCTCAAAGGCCTCATCTTTAATCCTCATGTTTATCTTCCTTGGTTTCTTTCCTATAATCATGGCTTTCTTCTTATTTATATTTATCTTCATCCCATAATCCTCACACAGAGTAGCAATGTTTCACCATAAAAATAAAATTGTCAAGAAATGTGGACATAGGTTCTATTGGGGTAAAATTACTGGAGATAAAATAGTCCCTCATTTGGATCTTCAGGCAAGTTCTACTTCAGGGAATCCATGGCAAAGGCTTATGTCCAGTAGGCAGGTCAAGAATGAGGTGGAAGAATTACATTAACCATGATTTGAGAGAGATTCAGGGATGTTTGGAAAATATTAGTTTAGGATAGGGATGTATGAAGAGCTTATGTTTATGTGGCCATGAATCTCTGATGTTTGATAATGTTTGTAAGTTAGTTTTGAGTTAGTTATTAATATTATGTTTTCTTGTGCTTTCACTATGTGATTTGTATGACACTATCACTTAAACTTAATTCAAGTTTTCTTAACTGGATTTTGCAACTTCTCATGTCAAGTAATTACTTTAAATCAAAGTTACAGAGAAACAATTTTTTGCCTGAACCAGAAATCGAACCCCCGAACCTTTAGCTTTCCGTGCTAATGCTCTGTCCACTCAGCTAATCCAGGCTTCATTCCCATCCAAGCTGAAATCCTTCCTTTACCTTACTCTACTGGTCCCAAATTCAATTGCAATGAATCATCATTCACAAATACACAATGAATAGCATTATTTATTAAATTAATATTGAGAAGCTAAAGCTATTACTATGATAGAAATAAGTAAATTAATGAACACAATTAAATTATTGTAAATCAGTGGTAAAGAGAAAAATTTTTGCCTGAACCAGGAATCAAACCCCAAACCTTTAGCTTTCTGTGCTAAAGCTCTGTCCACTGAACTAATCCAGGCTTCATTCCCATCCTAGCAGAAATCCTTCCTTTACCTTACTCTACTGGTCCCACATTCAATTGCAATGAATCATCATTCAGAAATACACAATGAATGGCTTCTACATGAAGAAGACATGAAGGAACTCCACACAGCTATAGCATTATTTATTAAGTAATTACTTGCTTTTTTTCATGACTCTATCCTTAAAAAAAAAAACAAAAATCTATGTCATAGCTGCAAATCAAATAAGGGACTGAAATACAAGTCTCACATGCTTACTGTTAATTCACAGATGCAGTTATAAACATATAGTTATTTTTTAAAATAAAAATTACAGTCAGAAGTAACACTGCAAAGTAATATTCAATTTATAATTGAGTTGGATAAAATGTTTTTACATCTCACATCATAAACTTCAGTGTTTTCATGATATCAGTTTCAAAAGCCTTTGCCTTCATCATCAGTCAATGATGTGGTCTTTGAAACTGGTATCGTGAAAACACGGAACATTATGAGGTGAGATTTTATCCAACTCAGTTACAAAATAAAATATATGAAGGGCTTAGGGCAGTAACATGATAAGCCACATTCTGTTAAGAAATGTCATTTATTACAATGATAGCAAATAAATGTATTGAAATATCCATAAAATCATTTGTAAGTACACCGGTGATGAGTTTAAACATATAGATAAACAATGTAAAAAGTAAAGTGATCCCACTACAGGCCTCAGGAGCCCTTGGGGTAGTAGGAGGTTAAGGCTCCCACTTTTTCTGGACAATCAGCACTTGATATCAGCCAGGTTGTCAGCCCTGTGAGACCGCCGTGTTTACCCCCAGAACAAGCATCTGGTACTCATTTCCAATAGAGGCTAAGTCGACCCCAGGGCCATAGTGCCACCAGAAGGTTTGGGTCAGTTTTAAAATCCTCAACCAACCGGGACTCGAACCCTCAACCTACCGGGACTCAAACCCTCAACCTTCTGGTTTGTAGCGCAGTGCCTTAACCACTATGCTACGGCGTGTCCCCCGATAAACAATGTATTAACAACAATACTGCCCAATAAGCATTTATAATTTTTTTAAATATTAAATTCTTTATATCTCAGAAAGAACAATATGTCTTACCATGTTATTGCCCTAAGCCCTTCATATAGTTATGCCTATATTTATTTAAAGAATTCTCATAGCTAGAGAACCGTTAACATAGAGTGAATGCATGAAGGTGGAAAATTTTTTGGAGTCTTACCCACCATCTAGGCATAATGATAAACAGCATAGCATTGTTGGGCAATGGAAACCACATACCTTCAGAAATCTTGAAAAACCGTGTTAAGTGCACTAAATTGTAAAGCGTGTAAAATAAATTGGTGCACAAAACCATCACTCATTTCTATGATGTGCCACCATCTAGTGGTAGAAATGAAATTATGTTCCATCAGTTCATATACCATTCCCACCCTCTCCTGTGAAATTTGTGGAAATGTATATTAAGAGTTTTCCATTACCCAGAAATGATCGAAGAAGTAAACAATGTTAAACACACAGTAGTTTAATTTTTATAAATTTTAAAGTTTTAAATAATTGTTACTTATACTTTCTTTTCAGAGCCCTGGCCGCATCAATAACAGTGATCGCTTCATTCCATCTCGAGCTGGCAATAATTGGCAGACCAAGTTTGCTATGATCACAGTAAGTTCAGATTAACATATTCATTTCCGATGACCTCAATAGTTTGAGTACTAAATAATTATGGATAAACAAATTAAATTATTGTACTGACTAGTTGAAGAGCTTCCTCAAAAAGAATACCTTAAAAGGTGATTTAAGTTTTAAAATGAATTAAAAAACATTGTAATTTATATAATCTTCCCCAACTTATTCAGTAAGTAGTTGGAATACTGCTGAGTATGTGGTATCATTTACCACTCGATTGAGCTTGGCTATGAGATAGCCATCTGAAAAGGTGGTCACATAAAATTGTTGGTCATACCCTTATTCAAGGGAGGTCTTTAAGATCAACACAGTTATACATTAAGTTAGAATACACCTCATAGTGAGAATTCCTAAAATAAGTAACAGTTATACATGATATTTTAATGTTTTGGACAGTCAGTATTTCTGAAGTTTAAAAAATGATTCATAAATGTTTAAATTTTTTTCTTTTGTGTTAACTTCATTTTATCCATTACATTTCATTATATTTTTTATTTAATGTTCTGTCCTATGGCAGGTCCTTCACTGCAATTATAGCATTTTCATGCTATATTTTGCAGCTTTTCCATTCATCCCTATCCATCCACTCCATGTCCTCAGTCCTCTCGTGCTCATTCCAGTTCTTATTTCTTGTATCCATGAGTTTTGAGGTCTTCCCTTCTTTCTTCTTCCAGGTGGATACCATTCTAATGTTTTTCTGGATAACCTTTCTTTTTGCATTTGTCCTACATGCCCATACCAATTTAGCTGCTTATATCTTATATACTTTTATTTATAGTGTTCTGCCCTAGGGCAGGTCCTTCACTGAAATCATAGCATTTTTAAGCAATGTTTTGCAGCTTTATTAAGGAATTATACTAGTGTGGTACCTTCCCATTGCTTCCCACACCATGGATGATGATGACCAGATGATGTTCAGGGACTGTTTGGGCCTCAATGCTTCCTGACATTTGTCTTACAGGTGAGGAAAAAACCTCACCCAGGCCCACTGGCAGCACGCTACCTCGAGACTACAGCGATGGACCTATTTCACTATAGGTTTATTTATATACAGAATTTTAATGTTTACGCATCTTTCTGTGCCTAAAGTTTTATTTTTCTTCTCCACTCTTCTCTCTCCATCCAATCCATGTCCTCCAGTCCTCTTGTTCTGATTCCAGTTCTTATTTCACTATAGGTGCTGTTTTAATTTGCAGGTTCAAACCCAGCCAGGGTTAATGAATATAAAATTCTTGAGTATGGGTTCATTTGGAAGGGAACTAAAGCCATTGCTCCCTATGTTTAGATTTACTGCATGTAAAAGGACCTCAAGTCTGAAAAAGAGGCCATTGAGCAAAATTTGTCAGCTCTTTTATGCTCAGATTTGAATTGTAATGCTAAATATCTTAACTATTAAAGAGTGTGTGGAGCAAGTGTGCTGATAAAGAGAGTCATTAAATAAAATAATAACATTTTGTCTTAGGAAAGTGGTCGCAATGGCTTAACAACCAAGAAAGCTCGTGAAAATGGCGAAGGAGGACGTGATGGTCTTGCTTACACATGCTTGCTAAAGAATGAATTACTTGGTGCTAATATTGAAGATGTGAAAGGCCAGTGTGATGAAAGGAGAGCATTAGTTCCTTTGGAAGGAATGAATCTCTTCCAGGTATTCCATTTTACTTTTATTTGTTTGCCTAAGTTAATGTATCTTATTATCTTGCATTATTCACAATGTTCATTAAACGCAACTCTGCTTTGTGTTTTATTAAATATTTGTTTATACTTACACTTACATACAATGTTTTTAATGTAAAAAATTAAATCCAATTTAGGGAGACTATTTAATTATTTTTTCTTCCTTGTAAATTACATTTGTTGCATAAATTTATTTTCAGTATACTTCACCTAATAAGAATGGAAATAGTCCTCCTGGGGCAGACACATCTTCATTAGCATCGTACTCATTATCACCAGTTAGTGCAAAGAGCCAGAAATTGCTTAGATCTCCAAGAAAAGCTACTAGGAAAATATCACGAATTCCATTTAAGGTATGTATTTTTCTACGGAGGGTTATTTCCGATCTCTGAGAATGATTTGCCAAGTAGATTTTGATGTTGGAGTTGAGTCATCAGGACAGGAGTGTGCGAGGTGATCAAATCAGTCAGTGTGCTGCTTCTGTTGCACTCGCACGCGTGTTGCTCTCATAATGCCTAAGCAGATAGACCCATTTTGGGAAGGGTATATTACTGCCCTTTCTGATGCTAATTATAGTTATTCCATGATTATTGAGGCTTGCAAAAAAAATAATTTTTGGTGTTAAAGTGTGGAATTAGCTCAGTGCTTAATAAAAAGGGAAAGGATCGCTTGGGATTAATTCCAAAAGGAAAAAAAACAGACAAATCCATGACCTGCTACTACCTGCACCCCAGATGTAATCAGAAAGGTCAAGGTCTGGTGGTAACCCTGCCATACAAAGGGTGATTGCAAACAGATTGGGAATATCCCTCAAAACTGTAAACACCATATTAAACAAAGATTTAAACATCGAGAAGTGCCACAAAAGCAGGGTTCATAAATTGTTGCCATGTCACATTGCCGAACGCCGCACCAACAGCAGGAAACTCTATGAAAGCACCTGGCAGGAGAAACATGGAAATTTTTGGTCACACTTGATGAAGCATATGTTTATCTAGGAGACTGCAACAAACCCCGGGCAATTTACTATAGAGAAAGGGGTGAAAAAAATTTCAAAAGTGGTATGCCGGATGCAGAGAAAGTTTCTCCAAGGGATTTATGGTCATCGCGGGATATTGCTACAATGGAAAACTGACCATTCGTAGAGTAACTAAGAAGGCCAAAATCAACTCCCAGTACTACCAGGAAGAAGTTCTCACCCCTATTTACTGGACTGAAATCCCAGCTCACTATGGTACAGACAAAAATCAAGTCTAGGTGCACCAAAACAAGGCCTCCAGTCACACTTCGGGTTCAATGCTAGCATTTCTGGAGAGAATGGAGCAGGAAACTGGAATACAAGTTATTCCTTCAGCAACATCCCAGTGAAGTCTGCTGTTGCATTACCGATGGTCTTTTGTGCCTTTGGACTCTTCAAAAGGGCACTGGGAAACAGGCGTCCTCGACAATAGACGGTCTCTGGAAAGCGTGTAAAGAGGAGTGGGAACTTCTAGACATGACTGTGCTGCGTAAGAGTCTTCTGCAGTGGGAACTCAGATGCTGAGCTATAGCTCGGGTGAAGGGCCATCAAATAGAGCATGATCGATGGTGGAGACACAGCATTTCTTAAGTTAAAACTAAAAAAATCATTTGTTATCAGAGATCAGAAACAACCCTCCGTATTTAGTAGGTCTCGCATCATGTTATTGTGCCCAATTAACATGCTGTCGTCCTCCTCTACATCCCTCTGTCTAGATGTATTAAATTTGTTATGAAACCTGTATTAATATTATTATGAGTTGGTTTATTAATATTTTTAAGCATCAAATAATTTAATGTACCTGTGAAGTATATTTTATTAATACAATAGCACTTGACCTCATATTTTGTCTTTTTTTAAGACTGGTTTCAGAGACTAATAACCCTCTATTTTCAGTTTGTACTAGAATGTTGTTTTGTAATTGGTAATTCAATGTTTACTTCTCCATCTGTTGGTAGACTGATGAACCTACAAATCAAGTCACATTCCTCGGGAATTTAAAAAATCATTAATTTTTTCTTCTCTTCTTCATCATCATCCAGGGATTAAGCCTGTTGGCTCGTTCTGGTTTCATGAAAGCTAGAATTGTTAAAATTGTTCATACCATCTTCTGTGTGGGCGTCCAACATTTCTCCTTCCATGTGGTTTATAATTCAGCAATAATTTTGGAAATCTTTCCTTTGGCATTCTATCAACATGTTCTTTCCAGGCAATCTTATATTTAATTATTCAATCTGTAAGTTTGAAAATATTTAGTTCTTTTCTTATATCTTCATTTCTTTTCTTATCCAGCAGAGTATATCCTGCTATATTTCTTAAAAAACTCATCTCAATTGCTTCCAATCTTCGTTTTTGTCTTTTAGTATTGATTCATTGCATTTGAATGTGGGACCAAGAGAGTAAGGTAAGGGGAAGATTTCTGCTTGGATGGGAATGTAGTCTGAATTAGCTCAGTGGTCAGAGCATCAGCATAGAAAGCTGAAGGTTTGGGGTTCAATTCCTGGTTCAGGCAAAAAAAATTGTTTTCTCTTTACCATTGATTACAATAATTAAATTGTGTTCATTAATTTACTTATTCCTATCTTAGTAACAGTTTTAGCTTCTCAATATTAATTTAATAAGGTTACATAATGTTTCACAACATCTTCTTGTGCCCAATTAAGCTACTGTCATTCTCATTTTGTTGAGTTGTTTCTTGACTCACCTCATACTTTTTAACTCCCTCGCAGATCTAGATTTCATCACTGTATTTGTGACATTCTCAATGGAGAAGAGGAGATCATTGGACGTCAGTTGTGAACGTGAACAGCATTGAGAATGTCACAAATACAGTGACGAAATCTGGATCTGCGAGGGAGTTAAGAAGTATGAGGTGAGTCAAGAAACAACTCAACAAAATTAAAATAAACCTCATAGTGTTATTTCCTACCTCCTCCACATCTGTCATTTGTCTTCATCATCCAGTCTTTTTTCTCCTCATGCTGCTAAAATCACCATCAATTTACATTATTCTTGGCCATCCTCTTCTTCTTTTAACAAGTGGCACACCAAAAAAAAAGAGAATAATTACATAAATTAAATTAATTTATTTTTGTGTATTTTACTTAACTGGTTGAGTAGAAGATCATTTATGGCCTAACTCTGCCAGTTTTAATAAAACTATTATTATTACGATTAATTCAAAATGTAGATTGTTTATAAATAAATATTCAGAAAATAATAAATTATTGTATGAATCTAAGTAAATATTAATGATATTAAGATCCATCACAGTGGTTGAGTGGTGATGGGTTTGCCTCGTAGGCATCCTGGGTCCAGACAAGTTTGTTGGTTGAGGTTTTTTCAGGGTGTTTCTCACCTCTAAGACAAATGTCAGGAAGCTTTAAGGCCCAAACACCATTTGGCCATCATAATTATCCATGTAATTTATGTTATTTAGTATGAATATACAAATGAATGGTGTGTCTTGCTTTAATTCTTCTTATTGTCTCTGAAATGGCCCCAGCATTGTGCGGATCACTCTTCAGGGGTTTTTCCCATTTAATTTTCATTTTGATATAATTCTGTTCTTTCTAGCATCTTTGTTTTCATCTGATGTTATTATGTTTAATTTTCATTAAAGCTAAATATGTGGTCACACATAGAAATACATTTTATATAATGGAAATGGACAGCTAATGGCAAATGAGGGAAATTTTGAGGAAGTGGCTGAATTCAAATACCTAGGAACAATAATCACAAATAGGAATGAGATGCACAAAGAAATTAAACATAGGCTCAATTCTGGAAATGCGTGCTATTATGCATTACAGAGACTCTTGACGTCCCAACTCTTTTCAAAAAATGTTAAACTGAAATTATATAAAACTGTTATTCCACTAGTTATATTATATAGATGCGAAACATGGACTCTTACTTTAAGGGAGGAAAGGAGGTTATGAGTATTTGAGATTATTAAAGTTCTTAGGAAAATTTTTGGACCAACGAGAGATGAACAGACAGGTGAATGGAGAAAACTACATAACAGAGAACTACATGGTCTTTATAGGAAGCCAGATATAATAAGAACAGTTCAGTCTCGTAGACTGCAATGGGCTGGACATGTGGCATGAATGGGGAATGAAAGACATGTATGGAAGCTTCTTGTAGGAAAACCAGAGTGAAAACGCCCAATTGGTAGACCAAGAATGAGGTGGGAGAATAACATTAACCATGATTTTAGGGAAATAGATTATACAGGGAATGATTGGAAAACATTAGCTCAGGATAGGGATGTATGGAGAGCTTATGTCTGTGCAGCTATGAACCTATGGGTTCAATGGTGCCAGTGAGTTAGTTTGTCAGTTCATGAATTAATTAGTCATTTTTTACATCTCACCTCATAGTTTGTTTTCTTAAACAAGGGAACTGCAGTTTTCAAGAGAACATCTCTCTCATTTTTAACCGACATTATGACTACCAGATTTTCGTTGGAATCTCCATCTGTAACGTTGCCATCTGGTGTTGATTTGATGAACTTCGAGATCAAGTCCCGTTCATCAGGAATTTCGAAATTCATGAATTTAAATTTGTTCTTCTGAATATATATCTTCTCCCAAACTGTCAATTCTAAAGGTTTTTCCAAATGTTTTAAAAGTTGAAACGTGTTTTAAAAGTTAAATGTTTTAAAAGTGTTCTTTTGTTCTAATGGTCAAGTTCCTCTTTGTTTTACTTATGTAAATCTTATCACAATCGGTACATTTTATCTGGTATATTCCTGATTTTTTCCTTCGTCAATCCATTAATTTTTGTTGTTTTGATAAGTTTATGTAGGCTGAAAAAATTTTTTTATTGCTATTTTATATTAAAATTGCCAAAAATCTTTTGGAATTTATTATGTGCCTGTAGATGATATGTGAATTTCCTGTATTTCTTTCCAATTTGTTTTTCTATCTGAAGAGTGCTTTAATTAATCAGTTTTTGTTTTTTGTACTTCACTATTCTTTGTATATCATTTTTCTTCAAAATAATTTTATTTGCTACTTTAATTATGTGTTTTTTCTCTAATTCAAAATTTTCTTGGCTCAAGGGTATGTGTTAAATTATTAAAGACAGACAATTTGTGTGTAAATTTATTAATGGTTTTACTCTGTTCACTTTTCATTTTAACATGTATCTTGAAGTTGTAAAGAGCGGTCAGTGCATCTGTGATGCTATGTAAAAGTGGAGAATTTTGATCTCTGACCTTCACGGAGAAGTGCTTTTCTCTGTGATAAGGGGGGCTCACAACTTCAGTAGGTACCATTTTGATGATTGCATGTACTGCCCTGGCCCAATAGCGAGCTGACCACTTTGTATTTGGTTCATTGTGAGCCTGACAGCAGGTATAAAGCATTATTTTTATTGATTTCAGGTTCTTGACGCTCCTGAGTTACAAGATGACTTCTACTTGAATCTTGTGGACTGGTCTTCACAGAACGTGCTGAGTGTTGGACTGGGGAGCTGTGTCTACTTATGGTCGGCTTGCACCAGTCAGGTCACAAGGTTATGTGATCTGTCAGGAGATGGCAACTCAGTGACTTCTGTCGCATGGAATGAGCGTGTATGTGTATGTGAAATATTAGTACCTCAGGAAATGTGAAACACAGTTTGAGCAACACCCTTGCCTTAACAGCAGAGTAATGCCAGAAGAAAAAGTGTACTTACTTTTAATTGAGACAATCCACATTCAATGTAAATATTTTGTTTTGTTAATAGCGAGTGGAGAACATATTTTTAACAACGCACCTCATATAATTTCAAATTTCTTTGATACCGGCGGTTTCAGACAATATCTTGTCCCTCTTCAGTCATGGCTTCCACTGAGTGACTGAGCCATGACTGAAGAGGGATAAGATATTGTCTGAAACCGCCAGTATCAAAGAAATTTGAAATTATATGAGGTGAGTCGTTAAAAATATGTTCTCCACTTACTATTAATGATATAACCTCATAATGTTTACTTCCAATATAAATTTAAATATTTTGTTTTTTCTTTATTTTTTAGTACTTTCTTTTTTCCCTGCATTATTCTGCTGTCAAGGAAAGTGTAGAGCTCCTGTCTTTTTCACATTTCCCCGTATTTTATTCTTTCATTTGCATTTTTTATTCCAACTAATTCCTTTTATTTCATTTCACTTTGGTGAAAAATGATACTGAAGGAAAAGAAGAAAAATTACAAATAAAAGAAAGAAAATACAAAATAGGGAAACAGTTTTATTTCTTTGTAGTAATTTAAAAAATGAAATTTTTAATTTAGTATTAGATGATAAATAAGGTGAGTCTGTTTCATCTTATCTCAAAAAACATTGTTTTTGGACATGTTTCAATACACCTGTACATCATCATCATCAGCTTGTCCAGACTTGAATTTTATGTTCTTGGCCCTGGATGTTGACTCCACTCCATCTTTTAATTCAACAGTCTGGATCAAGCTGATGATATGCAAGTGTATTGAAATATGTCCAGAAAACATGTTTTATGAGGTAATAATGAAACATTCACCTTATTTATTAAGAACTTCTTAATGTTACTTCATATTGTAATTTATTAATAATCGGTATTATTCAACTTTCACAGGGAACGAACACTATGAGGTTTAATTTAAGAATTAATGTTTTTATTACCTCACCTCATATCCTTTTTCTTCTATACTGCAGTTTTGGAGCTTTTCACCATTTTCAGTAGCCTCTGGTCGACCAGTGTTATGTTTTTTCTTGCGGTTTTCTTCTTACTTCTACCGGTGGACCGATGAACCTCTGGATCAGGTCAAAATTTGCAGGAGTTTTTGAAATTCATGAGTTTATTTTATTTATTTTTTGATGTGGATTTTTTCCCAGACTGAGTTTGATTAGGCTAGCTTCTTTATCAATTAATGCTTTTCAGACCCAAGCATGGGCTGCTACAGCTGACTTGTCCACTTCACCCTTTTTTACATTTCTAAGGTGTTCTTTCAATCTGGTTTTTAAATTTCTTTTTGTTTTTCCTATATAGATTTTGTCGCAATCCTTACATTTGAGCTGATATATTCCTGATTTATATTCTTCTCCAATTTTTTTAATTTTTCTTGGTTTTAATTATCTTGTTTAGGCTGTATTCATTCTTTGGGGCCAATCGAATGTTAAACTTATTGAAAATTTTCTGGAACTTGTTGTGTTTTAAAGGATGGTAAGTGAATTTTTTGAATCTTGTGTTCTCTTCTGTTTGTTTTTTAAGTGTGCTTTCATTGATTAGTTTTTGCCTTTTAAACTTATTTATTTTCTTGTGTACCATGTTTTCTTCATAACCTTTTTCTATTGCTACTTTAATCATATATTCTTTTTCTTCTTCATATTTTTCTCAGTTCAGGGGTACATTCACCAATCTGTGTGTTAGACTATTGAATACAGCTTCTTTGTGAGCGAAATGGTTGAATCCTGATGCCTTAATGCAGTTATCTTTGTGTTTTTTCTTTGTGTATATTCCAAATTCTATTTTGTTTTTTTTCGTTTCTAGTTAGGTTTAGATCGAAAAATGAAATTTGTCTGTCAGTTTCAGTTTCCATTGTGAATTTTACAGTTTTGCTCTGAAGGTTCAGGAGTTTTAAGGCATCTTCTATTTGTTTATGGTTTACAATAGCTATTATATTGTCAACATATCTGTGCCAAAATTTGAAAATTAATGGGTGACCCCTTGTTATTTTCTGTTCAAAACTACCATGAATAAATTAGCCAGAAAGGGAGATGGGGGTTCCCCATGGGAAGTCCAAAATTTTGTTTGTAGTATTTCCCATTATATGTGAAAAACATTTGTTCGATGCAGAATTTTGTCAAAATGATGTATTCTTCTATATTTTCCTTTTCTAAATTATTATTCGTTAACCATTTTTTCAGAATATCAAATCAATGGTGGTTTCTCTTGGGACACTGGAAAACAATGAAACTACATCAAAAGAAACTAACCTGTCACTTGGTTTTAATTCTGTGTTCTTGAAATTCTCTATCATTTCTAATGAATTGTCGATTGAAAGGTTCTCAAACCCTCCCATATTTTTATATTCACTACATAACCATCTAGATATTTCGTATGTAGGAGACCCTATGCAGTTGATAATGGGTCTCATTTTGTTTCCTTCCTTATGTGTTTTCAGGAGGCCATGCATATTAGGGTTTTTCGGGTTGAGAACCTTTAGGTAAATTTTTTTTTTTTTGTTAGGATTTTGTTTACATTCTTTAGGGTGTTGTCCACCTCTTTGATGCATTTCGGAAGTGGGTCGGATTTAATTTCTGTGTATTCAGTTGATTCCAAAAGATTCATTCTATTTTTGTAATCAACAATGTCCATGTTAATATTATTTGTTTTTAAACATCTTAATGATGGACAAATTATATTTGAAAAAATATAGTCTAGGTGTATATTTTTCTTTTCAAATATAACAATGTCCATGATTACTACTTGATTTCCTTTTTAAGCTTTTACATTTTTCTTGTTTATTCCTTTGATGATTTTCATGTTTCCCTTTCCCGTTTTGTTTATAGGAATTTATTTGATCTCTTATTGCGCAAAAATTATATTTGTGTAAAATATTCAGTTAGGCCTTTCGGAACCGGTCCATTTTCAAAGCTGAACGAGAACACGCCCTACCAGATCAACCCACTATATAATTTATTCGTGAAAAACAACCAGTATCCAATAAACAGCTTTGAAATAGGAACTGGTTCCGAAAGGCCTAGTAGAATATTTTATACAAATATAATTTATTGAGGACGACTGTCACAACAGGTATAAATTTTATTCACAGTTGAATGTGGGAAATAACATCATGATGTTCTTAATTTAATCAATGAATGAGTCACTTCTTATCTTACCTCGTACTGTGTTTAAAGAAACCTAAAGTATGAGGTAAGATAAGAAGTGACTCATTTATTCAACAAATATTATTCTTTTAAATGCTTATGCTTGGTCAGAAAAACATCACATTGAAAGAAAGGCAAAATTAATAAAACAATTAGAAGAACCCAAAGAGCTCATGGTTTGGGGAAAAAATCCATATAAAAAAAAGGAAAAATTAAATGAATTCTAAAATTCCTGGGAAGTTGATTTGGTTTGGAGTTTCATCAGTCTGCCAACTGATGGAGTAAGAACCAGTGCTCCTGGACAGAAAAGTGGTCATGCATTTATTGAAAATGAAACCAATCTAATTAGAAGATAGGATATGTGGTGAGGCGATAAATAATATAATAAGAATAAAATTAATCGTGAATTCTTCTTACCTCACACTTCTATGTTTTTTAAACACAGCACTGCAGTATTAGCGACCATCATCAGCTGTTTTCACGACTGTCAATTTTTTTAATTATCCAAACTGCCATCTGGTGTTCTTTTGAAGGAATCATTTTCTAAACTGCCATCTGGTGTTCTTTTGAAGAAATCGTTTTCTAAACTGCCATCTGTTGTATTTTTGAAGAACTTTGTAATCAAGCTTGGTTCGTCTGGAATCTCGAAGTTCATGGTTCTAGTATGTTTTTTTTTAATATATATCTCTTCCCAAACTGTTAAGTCCAAAGGTTTAGATAGATGTTTCAAAAGTTTTGCTTCTTTTTCAATTCTATGATTCTCTAATAAACTATGTGCTGCTATAGGTGATTTTTCAATTTCTCCATTCTTTATGTTTCTGAAGTGTTCTTTTTTACAAGTTTCCAAGTTCCATTTTGTTTTTCCTATTTATATCCTATTGCAATCTTTGCAATCAATTTGATAAATTCCAGATTTTTTGTTATCTGGGGTGTTAACTTTATTATTAGTTAACAGAAGATTACCCAAGCTGAATTTGTTAATTGTAGCCAATGTTATATTAAATTTTCTGAAAATGATGATGGTGACGATGGTCGCTGATACTGCAGTGCTGTGTTTAAAAAACATAGAAGTATGAGGTAAGAAGAATTCATGATTTATTTTATTCTCATATTAATAAAACCTCATAATGTTAAAAATTCCCAAATTTGCTATATTAGATAAATAATATATTTATAATTTTAAAATATAGCTTCTAGTGATATTTCTATATATAGTTTAATTTAATTTAATTAATTTTAGAATTAAAATTTTCAACCTGTCAGGTATCGAACCTGAGCCCACTAGTCAGGAAGCAGGTATGCTAACACCTGAGACAGCACGGTGTATTTATTGCATCATCTGAATATGATGTCAGTCTTGAACTACATACTTGATTACCAGAGAAATTGGCAGGAACGTCTTTATAGAATTTCTAGAACAAGAATCCCTAGAGACATCACATGGTATCAACCTCATGGCAAGAGTTTTCCATGGAAGAACACTAGTGTTTCAATTCAGACTGTAATATTCCTAGAACTAACACATGGAAGATGTTGATAAAAATTATTTTATTATTTTGATGTTATATTTAATTTAACATTTTTCAGTCCTGGACAGAATTTTATTTTAGAATAATAATTAATGCTCGAACCCCGGATCTCTGACTGTACGCACCAGCTTGATAATCATTACACCATTCGAGCTACAATACAAACATCAACAATTCTTTCCTCTTATAGAATTCTCTTTTGTCCGGAGGCTGATATTTAGCGCTACCAACAGCACCCTCTGATGGCTTATATTCAGAAGTATTTTTATTGATCATCATCATCATCCATGCAAGTATTAGGCCGTGTGGCCTGTTACGGTCTCAAAGAAGAGTTTTCCATCCATTGCTTTTTTGGACTCCCAGTGATCTTTTGCCTTGGGGGCAGTAACGAAGCATGGCTTTTGGAATTCTATGAGATGGCATTCGTTGGAAGATGGGCTTTCCAGTTGTTCTGGTAGTTTTGTATATGGTGAAGAATGGGTTCTACATCCAATTCTTCCATAATTTCCTCATTTCTTTTATGGCCCCACTTTGTGTAACCTGCTGTACGGTGCATAAATCGCATCTCTTTTGCTGTTATTTGGCTTTATTTTTATTGATAATTTATGCATTACTTTTAAGTGGTAAAGCTCAATATTTTGATGTTATATTTATTTTAACATTTTACCAGTCCTGGACAGAATTTTATTTTAGAAAGAAAATTAGCACTCGAACCCAGTATCTCTGGCTATGTGCACTAGCATTATTTTATTAGTCTGCAAGATTTTTTTATTGTGATTTGTTTCTGTAGGGAAACTTGGTAGCAGTTGGAACGCACCATGGCTACGTACAAGTGTGGGATGTTGCTGTTAATAAACAAGTTAACAAGATGCAAGGACACTCTGCAAGAGTTGGAGCACTTGCATGGAACGGGGATGTTCTCTCATCTGGTAGCCGTGACAGGCTAATCCTGCAGCGCGATGTTAGAACACCAGGTCTTGTTGCAGAAAGAAGACTTGTAGGCCATCGTCAGGAGGTGAGTAGTATAAAATTTGTGTTTATTGTTGCTTTATTTGTCCATAATTAACATAATGCATGATTATGTGGACGGATTTTATAAATATATGCATTTATATAATCCAGTGTTCATCTTTCCTCATGTCCCCCAGAATATGAAACATAGTACTCATTTCTGTTAGGGAGCCATGGTGCCACCAGAATGTTCAGGCCAGTTTAAAATTCCGTCCACTGCTGTGGTCTCGAGGTAGCATGCTGCCTTGTCATGCAGTGGGCCCGGGTTCGATCCCTGGTTAGAACAAGTTTCCAGGGTGATGGCTTTTTTTTGGGGGGGGTTTCCTAACCTGTAAGACAAATGTCAGGAAACTTTAAAGCCAAAATGGTCCCCAAACATCATTTGGACATCATTATCATCATTAACATATTCATTAAGTTTAGGTTTAAGGCCTCTCCTGGCGCATCATTACCATCATCATCACCTATCATACATCATCAGGGCAGCATAACTCTGCCTTCTGGTGCTCCAACCTCAGAAGTGGGTTACAATAATGTCATGCCAGGAGAGAATACCAGAATGTCGAAATGACAACTTGATGGCATTGTGTGTGATATATATGTGTTATATTGCAGATTTTCGTGGATATAAGTATGAATATGAAAGTTTTCTTGGGTTTTCCACATCTTGGTTTCAAATCAGTGGCCAGAGGACAAACTTGAATCCAAGATGCGGAAAACCCAAGAAAACTTTCATATTCGTACACATATATTGTATTGTATTGTAAGCCTAAGTTTTCCCTTTACAGAGATTTAGGCGCTCTCCCCTACAGGGAAGAATTTGAACCATACTAATTTAGTTACACTTGTTTTCGTATAGATGTCATTTTGAGTGGTACATGGTCAGCGTTCCGCCTCATGCTGACATCTAGGAAACCAAGGTAGTACTAGGACGGGAAAATTCGGTAAATTTTGCTTAGAGGCCTTTTCATTTAGGCTTAAGGACTTTTTTACAAGCCTAAAAATCTTCAGACTCGGGACCCACGGCTTAAGTCCCTCCCGGAGGACTTGCTCCTTGGATTTTTCCATCCTAAAAAATCCATCGACCCCGGCCAGGTTTGAACCCGCGACCCTTGGGACCAGAGGCAAAGAGCATAACCACTAGTCATATACATATACATAAAAAGTTTAAAATTCCTGACCACATCTGGATCCGAACCTATGACCCTCTGGCTTGTAGCATATTGTATTAACCAACTAAGCTCAGGTGTGCCACCAAAAACACAGTTTTTACTTGTTTATTAGCCTTGATTTTTATTCTTTCAAAATATAATTGTTTTAATTGTATCTAAACTGTTTTGAAACAAGCCTATGAAGCTTGGGATTCTGACCTGGTTGGCTAGGGATGTCACGTAGCAAATGATGATATAATTTTGAATGCTGAATTTATGATGGAATTGATTATGTTACTAGGTATGTGGTTTGAAGTGGTCCCCGGATAATCAGTATTTGGCATCTGGTGGAAACGACAACCGCTTATATGTGTGGAATTTACATTCTCTTTCACCTGTACAGACCTACACGGAACATTTAGCAGCAGTGAAAGGTATTATGTCTTGTGTCTATTTGAAATAAAAGAAAGCAAACTAAAATCTCATTATGACATTAAAATAATCATATGACGGTTATTTATGTTATAATGATTGAAAATAATGTTTTATGGATGAGTTAAGATGAAACTTTGGCCAGAATTTCAAAGTGAATTCATAAAACATTTTCATTCCTTGAAATATACATAATTTTATTTTATATTATGTTGAATTTATTTTTAATAGATATTGCATTAACAGCCAGGTTGTCAGCCTTGCATGGTGTTCACCTTTACTCCTAGAATGTATGTCTGGTATTAATTTCTGTTAGATCTGACAAAAAGAGGATTATGAACAAAATATGTCACTGCTGCACTTGGATTTGAATCACAACACTAATTACTTTAATGATGTCATTAAATAATAAATAAAATGAATCCAAAGCCATCTTACCTCGTAAATTGCTGTGTTCTATTTGTCAAATAGAGCAAAGGATGTTATGAGGTAAGATGATTCTGGATTCATCTTATTTATTAAGAACAACCTCATAATATTAACTTCCTATTGTAATTTATTAATAAGTCGTAAAATAAAATAATATTTTTGTCAGAGGTTGAGCCAATCCTGCAGGCATATTTCTGCCAGAAAGTTTAGGCCAGATTAAAAATCTTTACTCATTGGAAATCAAACCACAACCTTCTGGATTATAGCATATCACTTTAACTAAATACATTATGGCATTCATTAAGAAGGTTATGTTATTAGACTGCATTTCCTAGTTACAGAACAAATTATGGTAAAATCAAATGTTTCTTACCTCTCCTCATACAAATCTTCTAAGTAGATTGCGATTTCGAGACCATAATGGTCTCATCTTCAGTACTATTTTGGCGACTGATGTTATGTCGATCGGAAGAAACTCTTCTTCTTCCCTCTGTTGGTGGACCGATGAACCTCTGGATCAGGTCAGAATTTGCAGGATCCAGAGGTTCATCGGTCCACCAACAGAGGGAAGAAGAAGAGTTCTTCCGATCGACATAACATCAGTCGCCAAAATAGTACTGAAGATGAGACTGTTATAGTCTCAAAATTGCAATCTACTTAGAAGATTTGTGTGAGGAGAGGTAAGAAACATTTGATTTTACCATAAATTAAACCTCATAGTGATTAAATCCTGTAAAAGTTAAAAAAAAAAACAATAGATTCTCTGTTAGATCACTAATCATTTGGTGGTGTTATGCAAACTGACTCTAGATGACTACTGTAAACTGAAAAACTCCATGGTATGACAGGCCTAGAAGGCCCTTGACCAAACAACCAGGAGTTGGCTTCACATCCACGTGTGTTAATCACAGAAGTGGATGATCATCCAGCTGTTATAGCTGAATTCTCAATCTGGAACCGCTACTTATTGTAGCTATCCAAAATCCACATGTTGTTGCATTCTGTCCCATCTTGTCCAAAATTTCTTCTCCTGTTGGAACTCAAAGCACCACATATCCCACTTTATTGTAGCTACCCAAAATCCATATGATTCAACATCGGAGAAAATGTATGTTATAATTGTGGCATTAGCAACCAAAGTGTTGAACATATTATCTATGATTGTCCTTTGTTCTGAAATAAAAGATATGAATTCTCATGTCTACTAAGTAACACTGTCTGTTTAAGTGAACCACCCATCACAGAAGTGCTTATGGCAGAAAAGAACTACACACTTTTTATTGTTTTTATAAATAAAGTTCATAAAAACTTTCATTTTACATAATGAGTCACAACTTTGTAACAAACTATCACCCTAATGTTTGTTAGGTGAAATTGGGTTTATAAATTCCGGATATTAAATAATAATAAAATCCATATGATGCTGGGTTCTGTCCCATACTAGACGAAATTCCATGACAAAATTTCTTACCTTGTGGGAATTCAAAGCATACGTAACCTGTGAGCTTTGTGCCAATGCATCACTCAGCTATGGCACAGGACAGATAAGTAATATAATTTAATCAAATTACAGTGGAAAGTAATACTATGAGGTAATTTACAATCTATAAATTGAGTTTTGACTGAAAATGGAGGCAAAGGCCTTTGAAACTGGTATCATGAAAACATGGAACTTTATGAAGTGAGATGAAAAAATGTTTAACCAACTCAGTTTATGAAAGTAATATAATAATTTGTAATTGCAGCCATTGCCTGGTCGCCTCACCATCATGGACTCCTGGCAAGTGGAGGAGGCACAGCGGATCGTTGCATTAGGTTCTGGAATACTTTGACAGGACAGCCTATGCAATGTGTGGACACAGGATCACAAGTATGCAACCTAGCATGGTCGAAACATTCCTCTGAACTGGTCAGCACTCACGGTTATTCACAGAATCAGATTCTAGTATGGAAATATCCAAGTCTGACACAAGTGGCAAACCTTACAGGGCATTCATACCGTGTTCTGTATCTTGCCATGTCACCAGATGGAGAAGCCATTGTGACTGGAGCAGGCGATGAAACATTGCGCTTTTGGAATGTTTTTAGCAAAGCAAGATCTCAAAAGGTATGTTTGTGTATCGTTTTGGTAAAATATTTAGCTTTCTGTCTTAGTTTTAAATAAGATTTTTCCCAAACTGATTCATGCAAGTGTGTAATTATGTAGTTTTGATGAAACAATGTTCTATAGCATTGTCTATATATGTCTTCAGCTGTATGGTCATCTAAGGACCTTGACTTCCCTCAAAATTCTAATAATTTTTTGTCTTTTCTCTCTATCCATTCACTTTCTAAATTATCTATAGTTCTTTATTAAATTATGTACGTAGGAAATAACACTATGAGGTTTATTTTAATATTGTTTAGTTGTTTCTTGACTCTCCTCATACTTCCTAACTCCCACGCAGACTCGAGTTTCCTCACTTCATTTGTGACATTCTCAATGCTGTATTACGTTGGACATCATGAGTCTGCAGGAGAGGAGGCCGTTGGACATCAGTTGTGAACGTAATACTGCATTGAGAATGTCACACACAAATGAAGTGAAGAAACTCAAGTCTGCATGGGAGTTAAGAAGTGTGAGGTGAGTCAAGAAACAACTAAACAATATTATCTATATTAATAAATTAATGAGTCATTTTAACATCTTACCTCATATTTCATGTTTTATCAAACACGGTAACTATAGTTTTCAAATGATCTTGTCATTCATTTGAAAACTATAGTTACCGTGTTTGATAAAACATGAAATATGAGGTAAGATGTTAAAATGACTCATTAATTTATTAATTAAGAACCTCATAATGTGTTTCCCAATTTTAACTTTGAATATTATCTATAGTTCTGTTCTGGTGTGCCCTCTGAAACAAGTCGGGATAATCTTTTTCCATCTGCATGAATGAAAATGTGTTTGTTTGTTCAAAATTTTAAATCTCCTTAAGTTCTTCACCGATCTTCGTGAAAATTTGTACATAGGGATTTTCAGATATTGCAAGTGTTTAGCACTATATGTTTTTCTCTAAAACCATTAGGTTAAGGAGTTCACCTGGAATGAAAATTAAAAAATTGCTCTACTGGTTACAATTTTCGATGTTTCACAACAAAACTCAGTATATACTATTGAAATAAACTTGAGGTAGGTTTTCTAAAAAAATGAGTAAAATCCAACCATTAGAAGTGAGGGTTAACCTGAAATCTGAAATTAAACATTTACTCTAGCAACCACTATGTTTGGTCAATTTCATTTTCAGATGCATGGGGTTTCTAAGAAGAATTATCACATAAATTTATAATTATTTATCTTTCAACTTATTAAACTAAAGATAAGAACATGCCCTCAGGGGTCCTCATCTAGGGGATATGTGGATGGCGACCACAAGGTGCCCAAGCTGTGCAAAACATTTCTTCAACTTACTTGTGTTTTGCACTCTTTTAACTTTAGTATCTAACCTCCCTTGGTTAACTCTTGTTTTTTCGACCCCGACGCTATTAGGGCATCCAAGGGCTAGGGAATCCTTCCTTTCTTCCATTTCTTCTTTCCTTTATTTTCTTTTCTTCTCCAGAAAGCCTGACCAGAGGCTATAAGATGGCAGCCCCATCACTGGTCTTGCCTTCCTTTGGCCAGCAACCAATCGAAGGGACTATTATTATGCTTCAAGTCTTATATGAGAATTTCCCATAAGGGAAAATTTTCTATTGGATCGTAACAGGCCTTGGCCTAATACTTGAAAGGAAGAAGAAGAAGATAAGAACATATTTGATTTATTTTTAGGCGTTGCAGTGCACACTAGATATTAGTTTGGCATATCATTTATAATACTCCCCTATGATCCTTACTCTGGGCATTCAGTTGACTTTCTGTAATAGTAAAAAAATTACTTTCCTTAGCTCTAATTTTTCAAATTCTGTTAAATTATAGTCCTATCTATCTAAACACTTACATTTAATTTGTCTTCAAATCATAATTTAAATACCGATCACAGAGTAATTTAAAATTTAACATCCCCTGCACAGAACATCTCTCTATTGTGTCTTACACAGTGTTGCCTCACAGTTTTGGAATTCTCTTCCTCCTGAAATTAAGGGCTGCCAGACAGTAATGCCCTTCAAAATACAAGTCAAATTTTCTATATAATGTTAATCTTTAGCTTATCCCATTTTCATTATTGTTTTGTTCAGCTTTGTATATATCTTCTTCAGGTGTACTAGTTTTTTTCCACTGATTTATTTTATATCTCAACTAATTTATCTATTACTTATGTGCTGCTATGCCTAAATAAATGATAATGTGTTTTTGCATTTAGTTGAATAAGTAAATGGAAAAATAATCAATTGAGTTGGTGTTTACTTGATGAAAATCCATATTTATTAATTAAATAAAAATAAAACATAGTTTTATTTGATTTTCATATTTATTATATAATTCAGTGACAGCTGTTTCGGTACACTGTACCTTCTTCAGACATGTTAACAAATTATAATTTAACATGTCTGAAGAAGGTACAGTGTACCGAAACAGCTGTCACTGAATTATATAATAAATATGAAAATCAAATAAAACTATGTTTTATTTTTATTTAATTAATAAATGGAAAAATAATTATACATTTATATCGTTATTATTTTTAGACACCCTGTGCTGATTACCCGGCGTTGCCCGGGAATGTTCTTGTCCCAATCTTTTTGGTATCAATGAAAGACAAAAATGATTACTGTGAGTTATCTGTAAAATATAAACATATGCTGTCGTGGACTTTTTTGTAGAGTTTTTTTTTTAGATATTCAATTTTGTGTATTTGTTATGGTTTAGGCAGCATAGCCATTTAAGCATAAAAAAGGGACTTTTTTTTATGTTTTTCACTACAAAGGGTGATTTTTAAGGGTGTAGAAGTTGAGCATCACAACTCTCTTATAGCCCATGTTCATCCCGGGAATCTTCTGAACATTTTTTCAAAAGTCCCATCACAATTGGATAAACGGTATGGCAGCGCATAAAATATGAACAAACAAACAAACATTTTTATATATTAGATTACCATTATTATAACTATTGTAAATATTTCATTGCTCATAATCATAAATTATAAAAGTTGAATTGCATATATGCATATATACAAATGGTATGTATTGAACACTTTTATTTATTACTGTTCAAGTGGAAGAGAAGGCCTTATGACCTTAAAATTTGCTTTACAAATACAATACTTATCAAGTTTTTTTTAGTTAGAAACATCTTACCTCAATTTAATGTTGATTTGTTCTCGAACATGTTTTGATATAATCCTCTGGGCAAGCCGAAGATGATATAGAAGATTGTATCGAAACATGTTTGAGAACAAATCAACATTAAATTGAGGTAAGATGTTTCTAGACTCAAAAAACTTGTTTAAAAGAACCTCAAAATATTACTTCCTAAAATAAACCATTGCAATACTTATTCTGAAACTGGTGAGTCTTGTCTCTGAAGGTCAGTATTAAAGTTTACTGTGTAGAATTAGACTTTCTGTTTTGATGACAGATATCTGGCTTCATTTTAGTTAACTCCAAGGCATGACAGGCCTAGGAAGCCATAGACATGTCAGTTAGCTAATGGCGTCACATCCACTTGTCATTTACAGAAGTGGATATTCATCCAGGATGTATAGGGGTGACATGTTGTCACCATGATGGGTCCACCAGCCTTTAGAGTTGGTTTTCTCAATCTGGAGCTGTTACTTATTGAAGCTACCCAAATTCTTCACGATGCTAATTGGGCACAGATCCCATGATGACAAAAATTCCATGAGAGAATTTCTTCTTCCATGGGGACTCAATACAGCATGTCCTGTAGCTCTGCGTCAAGGCATGATGCCATAGACTTGGCTTAATTTTAGGATTTGGGAAATAAACTTTGCATTTAATTTTCCTTGCTACATATTCATAGTTTTGGTATGATCATATTGGTAAATCACATGTAATTTATAATTGAGTCGAATAAAATGTTTTTACATCACCTCACAAAGTTCCGTGTTTTCACAATACCGGTATCAAATGTCATTTGCCTTCATCTTCAGTCAAATTCCAACTGTTGAAATTTTGCCATTACCACCATCTTCTGAACTGCCATCTGGTGCTGATTTTATGAACTTGGAGATTAAATTTTTCTCACTAGGAATTTCAAACTTCAAGGTTCTATATTTGTTCTTCTGGATATATATCTTTCCCTAAACTGTTAATTCCAAAGAATTGTCTAAATGTTATAAAAGTTTAATTTCTCTTCCAAAAATATATAACTATGAATTTTTAAATTCCTGACGAAAAAATTTAGTCTCCAAGTTCATGAAATCGGCACCAGATAGCAGTTTGGTAGATGCTGGTAATGGCAAAATTTCAACAGTTGGAGTTTGACTGAAGATGAAGGCAAATAGCCTTTGAAGCTGGTATCATGAAAATATGGAACTTTATGAGGTGGGATGTAAAAATATTATATCCAACTCAATTATAAATTGAAAATTACCTCATAGCATTACTTTACACTGTAATTTTTATTAAAATCGTATGTGGTTCAACTCAGGAACTCAGATGAATTAAGAATTATTTTTACATTGAACTTTTATAGGAAAAAAATCACTGAGGTTTAATTTAAGACTAAAATAAATGTTTCATACCTCACCTCATATCCAGTCCTCTAACTAGACCAGTTTCGAAGCCTGGGCAGCTTCATCTTCAATAACTTCTCGTCGACTGATGTTATGTCGATCAGAAGAACTGCTTCTTCCTCCCGAGGAAGACTGGATATGAGGTGAGGTATGAAACATTTGAATTTAATGTTATTTTCACATTATAGAGATATATCAGCTGAATTTGTATTATTTAATTTTTTTGTAGGAGAACAAGTCTGTGTTGAATCTCTTCACCAGCATCCGATGATCACTCATCTGACAGTGAGTAATTTATAAAGCTCAATGTTTATTTGTTGCCAAATTCATAAGGGTTTGTACAAATATGCTTAAACATAAAATTGTATATTTTCTTGTTTCATATAAAAATTTATTATATGTTTAATATAAACAGCTAGGCAGAACAGAATAGTGAGTGTCATTTTGAGAATCTCAATTCATAGAAAGTAACCTATATATTTGATATATAGTTTATATAAACCTGTGTAATTTGTGCACATGTACAGATATGTTTGAGTTTTCTGCTTGGTACACTGAGTCCTGTATTGTTAAATGTCTTGAATTAGGAAAAATAAAAAAAATTATTTTTCAGCATGTGTGATTTGTATGAATGACCACGTGCATTTGATTTCTTTAATTGATGTTAATTACCTGCAAATTTAAGATTCCACACTTGGATTAGGAAATTTCTTGGAGTTTTCTACAGTTGAAATTTGTCTGTGTATTAAAATAAATTATTTAATTCTTTACAGAAATGGTCTCATTTCATTTTTTAAGGAAGAGAGATTTGCATTAGCGTGATCTGCACTCCTATAAGCATGTTTCCCATGTTATAATTGAATAGATCATGAACACCTTATGTCATGATTGTACTCTCTCACCTGGAAAATGTTTTGGTTGATATATCCTACATTTCCTCCCAAAAACTGGCATCATTTTTCCTTAAATTCTGCTCATAGACTCTTATAGTTGCAACAGTGAATAAAACATGCATGTAGGAGTTCAGAACATGCTAACACACAATCACAATTTCATGAAAACAAAATGGATTGAGTTGCATATAACTGCATATTTGCCTATTTTTATACATTTAAGATATTTTTAATAATGTAGTGCCTATACAATATATTCATAAGATTTCAAATTTTTTCTTCCTTTTTGTTGTTAATTATTCATCCAAACATCATTTTCTAAAGAAAAAATACAGAAAAAAGTAGTTTCATGAAAGAAAGAATAGGAAACAACCAAGTGTGGAAAATTTAAAGCTTTAAGTTATTGTAAACTGTAACAGGAAGGAAGATTTATATAACAGCATGAAGAATGAAATATGCATACTTTCTCATATTGCATTAAGACAACCACACCCCTTATTTCAGTGCATGTACTTATAAATGTAAAGTATGTATTCAATAAATACATGGTTCTATTTACATATTTTGGAACTATTTTCAGCCAAAATTGGATAAATATTTTAGAAAGTATAGAATATTAATCTGGTCCCTAGACATAATCATCCAGTATTCTTTCTAGGTAAACTCTTTTTGAAGTATTTTTTACTTGATCTTTTCAGGATTCTTGAAAGTTTCATTATCTCCATTGTTCACGTTATTTTTTAATCCATGTTTTAAGTTCCTCAAAACACTCAAATTTTTTTAATCAGAAGCTCGGTGTTACAAATGTTCTCACTGTTAATTCTTGAGAGTTGCTGAATTGAAGTTATCATGAGTTTTATATAATATGAGTTAGATATGCAATACTCACCTCATATTTGTAGTACACTCTGAGTTTCGATGCCTTAGTCATCATTGTCAATTCATTCTGTCGAAACGGCGGTTGGTGATCTTGTAGGTTAATTTCTAGTCCCTCTATTGGCTGGCCAATCAATTTCTAAATCAATTTTTTCTCCGGGAATTTCAAAGTTCATTATTTTATTTCTATTTTTTGTGTATGTAAATTTTCTCCCAAATTGTGAGTTCCTTAGATTTATCTAACTGTTTCAATAATTTGGCATTTGTTTTGATTCTGTGTTTTTCTGATCTTGCATGTGAAGCTATTGCAGATTTTTCTATTTCTCCATTTTTTTTACATTTCTAATGTGTTCTTTCAATCTTGTATTAAAGTTCCTTTTTTTTTTTTTCTTTTCCCCTATGTATTTTTTTCACAATCTTTACAATCAGTTTGATAAATCCCTGATTTGTTGCCATCATCAATCTTTTAATTTTTGTTGGATTTAATTAATTTATTCAAACTAATCATTTTTCAGTGCTAATTTAATGTTAAATTTGCTGAATTTGTTTTTAAATTTATTAAATACTAAAGGATGGTAAGTAAATTTTCTGAATTTTTTTAGCAATTTCTTTATCTGTCTGAAGAGTACTTTCATTTATCACTTTTTGTTTTCTGAATTTATCTATTTTCTTAAAAATCATCTATTCTTCAAAACCATTTTCTTTTGCTATCTTTAATATGTTTTTTTTCTCTGTATTAAAATTTTCTTTGCTGAGGGGACATTCACAAGTCTGTATGTTAAACATCTACAAATATGAGGTGAGTAGTGCATATCTGACTCAACCTCAGTGTTATTTCCATGAAATATTAAAATGAGTTTTATAATTTAACCTGTTGGTTGCAACTGGTATAGTGTAATGGGTCGAAACTCCACCAAAACTCTGCCAGGTTATTAGTAGAAACAATATTTTTTTTTGGTAGAAAGTTTCGGAATCCAAATGCTGAATAGTATATATATATATGTTTATTATCTGTAATTAAGTACAGCCCACATGCAGTATTTTCTGAATACATGTACTTCAACTCGTGTTTCCTATTGATAAATAATCTTGGATTTTTTCCTAGTGTACAATAAAAATAAATCAACACGGGAGGCCTATTGAAACCGGTCCTGAGTTTATTCACAAATATGAAGTGAGGTGTAAAATCTGATTCATTTAATGATTATTAAATAAAACTTCATAGTGTTACTTCCTAAAAATATCAACAATATGGACATTGGTTAAAGTTTAAATAAAAAAAAATTGTGCAATTGTAATGTGTTCAAAAAAAATTGTTGATTAGCTCAAATTAATAAATGAATGGGCTCTCTCCTTTGGCAGTCTGCCACAATTATGGAAAATTTGGCAAAGGTCCTGCGACCAACTGTTCTGACCTGAGTTTTCTGTGACTTCCCCAAGTAAAAAAAAAAAAATTACTAGAAGTCTCCAAAAGACCATCACAGTGGTACTTGCTAAAAATGACTAAAAAAAAAATAAAAATTTTTTATATGCAAATCTGGGTTATCTTATGTATTGAAATAGAAAATAGCAATGTATGGTGTAATTGGGCCAGCTGTTTACTGTGTTCTCATTAACAAGTATGGTATAAGCTCTAGATATTCTAGAAATGACACTTGCTGTTCTGTTCTCTTAACTATGGTATTTATCATACATATATGTATGATGCATTTTGTTAGAAGGTAAAGCAGTGTGCACGAACAGATTGAACAATGGTTAAGTAACTCTGTGACTAGTCAATATTTAGTTCTTGCAGTTAACACCATTCAGATTTCTTTACAAATGTTTAAAAGACAGTTTTTCCTTTTTTGAAAAGGAACACCAATACAATATATTTTAAGACCAAATTCACTATTTTGATCCTCGTGTAAACAAATATATCATCACAATGAATGTAAATTTATACACTCAGATTAATTGGTAAATCATTTCTTGAAGGTTCACACTAGAGGAAAATGGGGTTATATAAAAGAGGAAAATTTTTGTTCAGATCATCATTGCCGGAAATTGAGAATATTTGACAAAAATAAAATGTTTAATACAATTTTTATCTAACACTGCCAGGTTTTCATATCTGTACTGTGCTATAGGTAGTGGGAAGAGTAGCCTTTTCCTGAACACTTATGTGGAATTTGAGAAATATGAGTTTTGATGGTTAGAAATCCAAACATTGAAAGCAAAATCATGTGTGTTCCTCTTTAGTATGAAATATGTATGAATACTTTTTCATATATATATAGTTGTGTTTAAATTAACAAATGTTACTGGACTTCAGGGACATGATAGGCACTTACTTATTTTAGGAATTCTCACTATGAGGTATATTCATTAAGGTAGAATTTTTTATCACTCACCTCATATTGTTCTTCTTATTTGACTATAAACTAGTTTCGGAACATAGTTTCTGTTCCATCCTCAGTATCGTCACGACCATTGTTCTGTCTTCTTGAACAGCTGTCCTCTCATTCCATTGGAGAGAAGGACAGCTCTTAAAGACGACAGAACAACGGTCGTGACGATACTGAGGATGGAACAGAAACTATGTTCCAAAGCTAGTTTATAGTCAAATAAGAAGAACAATATAAGGTGAGTGATAAAAAATTCTACCTTAATGATAGGCATTGTTACAATATCCAGCTTATGAATATTTGTTTTCTTCAGGATCAAAGTAATTTGAATGAGGTTTGATTATGTACATTCATAAAGCTTTAAGTCATAGCATCTATAGTACAGATCTAAAGGAACTTCCATATACTATGTTATTGAAAAAGTGCAGATTTTGAAATTGGGCAACATGAATATTTCTTTACATCATTGTATTAGGTTATTTGTGTGTGTTTGTATTTGCATGTATATTTATACTGAGTAATATTACCATCAACATTATTTTTCATCATTATGTACAGGTTTTCTCTTGTTACATAATCATTACTTCCACGATGTTTCCTAAAATAAAATTTGTAGACCATAAATAGAATCATTGGATCCAACATTAACTTTCTGGATGATATGTATGGTTCTCTCTTTTCCCCCCTCATTCTTGGAGCAAAAATTAATTTAAAATTTATTACAAAAAAAATTGTTTTACTTTCGTTAAAAAGATTTTTTAATAATTCAATATATTAAAATATTATAAAATAAGTTAAAATATATCTTCTTAAGTAAAATCCATCGTCCTCAACTTATAAAATATGCAATCTTTATGCCTGTAGGCCTTTCAGAACATCCGTTCCATCTTCAGCAAGTCCCTCTTTGCTACAACATTGTCATGTCACAAAAAACACCACATTAGGACCAGCAGCATCAACCATCATACTGGATGTTGTAGCAAATAGGGACCTACATAAAGATTGCATATTTTATAAGTTGAGGATGACGGATTTTACCTAAGAAGGTATATTTTAACTTATTTTATTTTATGACTCTCCACCTCAACAGTTTTAACAATGAATTTTATTAGTATTAAAATCTTATATTCTGTTGACATGGTAAATCCTAAACTCAATACTTCAATATTAAGCCAAATTGAGTCTAAATAAAGCAGTAAAAAAGGATAAAACAAGTAGAATTATTTGCTGAAATAAGATTTTGGTGGGATATTCCCAGTATTAAAATTATTTGGTTTCAAATATGGTTTATAAATTAAAGTAATTGAATTGCTAATTCCATATTTTTCTGTTTATACTTAACTATAAGCATTTTGTTGTGTGCTTAAATAAATTAATGAAATATTGGTTGGTACGACTATGGTTATAAGTACCGTATGAAGAATCATTAGAAATTACATTTCTTGTCTTGTTCGTCAGATATAAATTTTTGTCTCATCAGATGAGGAAACAAATTCAGATATCATATGTTGAAAGTCTGACTTTAAAATACAGAGCATCAGATTCATATAGTCACAAAAATCCCCCTTTTGCCCACTGGGCATGAAGCCATGCATCTGCTGTCATTCAGTAACCCATCGTCTATGCATGAATATAGGTCCTTTTGCTGTCTGACGATTATTGTGCTGTGATAATAAACAGATATTGATTAAAGGATCATATACCCATTCACAACACATGCTATACATAGAGAACTGTTGTGTGCTATATTCAGGCATTAATAAACACAAATGTATGGCTTGTTAGAACCTTTAGATCTCTTAACTTGTGACTTTTATTTGCGGGAGTGTTAATTTTTTTCTACATTCAATGCCACCAGGTTTGTCATTTTGACACTCTGGTGGTATTTTCTCCTGGCATTGACGTTATTGTAACCCACTTCTGAGGTTGAGGCACCTGGAAGGCGGAGATATGCTGCCTGCATGATATATGATAGGTGATGATGATGGTGGTAATGATGTGCCAGGAGAATCCCTTATCCTAAACGTAATCTCAGATGATGTTCAGGGACCATTTGGGCCTTAAAGTTTCCTGAAATTTGTCTTACAGTTGAGGATCGAACCCAGGTTTGCTGCATTCCTCAAGACCGCAGTAGTGGATGGAATGTTAAAAAATAGAGTTCATAAAACTAATCGCAATACACTAAGTGAAAAGAAAATATCACGAAGAAATGGTGACCAATTTTCTACTCTGTTATCTTTTTTTCCTTCGAATGTGTCTGTATCTTCTATCTAAAAGAAAATATACATAGATAAATTAGGTCCATTACAGTAGAAGGAATAGCGCATGTCTTGAGAAGATATGAAAGTGCATAACAGTACATACAGTTAATAAATTGGGTTAGATTATACAACTCACCTCATAATTGTAGATTTCTTGAAGACTAGTTTCGATACACTATGTATCATTATCAATTCCATCTTGATAATTATAACATTGTATCAAAACTGGTCATCAAGAAATCTCCAATTATGAATTATTTTTCTTCTTCCTCTATGCATGAAAGCTGGCAGCTTGTTGCATGTTCATTCACTACAGGTCTGGGGCATGGTGACGTCCTTCCATCGTAGTTGTGGTCGTCCTAAAGGCCTTTTCTGCTGAGTGTCCAGTCACTAATCTACTGTTCTCCATTCTATCTATGTGATCATTCCAGTTTAGTCTTCTATCATTTATACAGAGGTTTATAGGTTCAATTTCACATTCTTCTCTAATAACAGAGCTGCAAATTTTCTCTCTCAGCGATTTTCGTACGATTTTCCTTAAAACTTTCATTTCAGTTGTTTCATTGATTTATTTTGTTTTTTTGAGTTTCTGTTCGGCATTCACAACTATATGTTAGAACTGGTCTTATGACATTTGTAAATTCTTACTTTTGTATCTATTCTTAAATTTTTCCAAACAATATTGTTTAAACATCCCGATATTTTGTTTGCATTATTTGCTTGATGAAGGATTTCATCTGTCATTCTGTTGCTGCTATTAATTTCTATTCCTAAATATTTGAATTTCATTACCTGTTCTATACTTTTCCCTTCTATTTCTAATTTAACACAGCGTGGGTCCTTGGATATTGCCATTGATTTGGTTTTATTTGTTGAGATTTTCATGTTATATTTTGCTGCGATGATTCTAAATTTGGGCAATAGCATGAATCTTCACTTTGTGCAATTAGAACTGTCATCAGCATAGTTTATTATCTTCAGCTCTTTGTTACCTATTTTAATCCCTTTTCTAACTTCAACTTTGAATTGAATAGTATAATCTAACTCAATTTATTAATTAAAATAAATGTCATAGTGTCCCATCCTTTTAAATATTAAGCACATACAGTATCTTCTATGAGCAGGGTGTTTGTGTTTTGTATTGTTTAACTAAGTTTCAATAGTTAATTATATTATTTTTAGTCTGATCATCTTACTTCAATATTAATGTTGATTTGTTTTGAAATATGTTCAAGAACAAATCAACGTTAATGTTGAGGTAAGATGATCAGACCAAAAATAATATAATTAAAATAACCTCAAAATATCGCTTCCTAAAATTAAATATTCAATAGTTATTTTTATTATTAATTTCATACATCTCAATGATGGATAAATCATATTTAAAGAGAAAAATTATACGCTCAGACCGGGACCGGTAGCTCAAATGGTAGAGCACTTGGACTAGAAAACCAAGGGTCCCGGGTTCAAGTCCCGGTCTGAGCGTATAATTTTTCTCTTTAAATATGATTCAATAGTTAACTTGGAGAGTCTGCAAGTTCATTTAGCAGCAGATGCTTGGCCTCCCTCCGGCAATCAGGTGTGGGCGATCTCCATGACAATATGAATCAGATGCACTGTAGAAATCATATGCTACCCTAACAAATACCTCACTGAAATGAATGAAATATATTGTTTAGCTATTAATGAGATGTTCTTGTGACAAGAATATAAATTCTTACTTTTATACATTGACATTAGAATGAACATTTGTAGGATATGTGAGTAGACATTATACAAAATGCAGCCTTCTTTAAATTAATGTTCCTCTAATAATGAAATATACTTGATTTTTTTAGGATTTTACTGTAATGTGGTCAGTTTGAGATATTCTAGTACTAAGAATAGGATATTCTGATATTGCAATTTAAAAAAATTCAGTATTACTTCATAAAAACTACAGCAAACTCTTGATTATTCTTGCACACATCATCGGTTTGCATTATACTTTTTTATTAAAAAAGTATAGGATAATGTATGTATGTATGTATATATGTACCCCATACATCTCACATGTGGACACAGGTGCTCCCTAGCAGGAGTTTCTTAACCAAGCATAATTTAGTTGTACTTATATTTAACTTTTATAGGAATTAATCACTATGAGGTTTAATTTATGGTGAAATTAAATGTTTCTTACCTCTCCTCATATAAATCTTCTAAGTTGATCGCGATTTCCCTCTCGAAAGAAGAAGAAGAAGAGTTTCTTCCGGTTGACATAACACCAGTCGCCAAGAAAGTTCTGTAGATGAGACAGTTATGGTCTTGAAATCGCAATCAACTTAGAAGATTTATATGAGGAGAGGTAAGAAACATTTAATTTCACCATTAGTTGTACTTAATTACCTACTGATGTCAATGGGTGACATGTGGTTAGCACATCACCTTGATGAGACATCTAGTTGGCAACTTGAGGTATTATAAAATAAACCTCAAAGTATCATCTCCTTTAAATAATAATGAAAACTAAGGTATTACTTGGATGCATGAAGGTCAGTTAAATTTTGCACAGAGGCCTTTTTGTTCAGGCTTGCAGTTCTTTTATGAGCTTGAAAATCATCAAACTTGGGACCCACAGCTTAAATTTTAAATTTTTCCACCCTAAAATTCATCGACCCTGGCTGGTTTGAACCTGTGACCCTCAGGACTAGAGGCAAGGAACATAGCCACTAGACCACCACAGCTATTACACAATAATGAAAGGAAAAGATATGATAGAATATTAAATGAACTAATTTGAACATATCTTATATTTTCCTTTTGAAAATCTGCCTAACACAGATGGTGACTCTTTCAGAACATTCTCCATTAAGTATTTCTTCAATTTATAATCTATCAAGGGAAATGCTACTAAAGTTTTCATCTTGTTGATAATTCATGACCAGAGCTTAGTAATGGGAGCGAATTGTCCAGAGAGATGAAAATTCACATGGTATTTAAAAGACTATTTAGTGAATAGAATCTTTAGCAAAGAATATTAATAAAATGCAAATAAGTTACATATTTTATATCTGAAAAGAAAAATTTTCGCCTAGACCGAGACTCGAACCCGGGACCCTTGGCTTTCCGGGCCAAGTGCTCTACCAACTGAGCTACCGAGGCGAGTTACGATCTAGATGCAAATTTTTCTCTTATATACGTTGTAATTCCCTATCGCCAAATGCTTTTGAAACCATTGCTTCTATCTTTGCAAATGGAGAGCTTCTTAGTTAAGAAGACAAAGATAGAAGCAATGGTTTCAAAAGCATTTGACGATAGGGAATTACAACGTATACAAGAGAAAAATTTGCGTCTAGATCGTAACTCGCCTCGGTAGCTCAGTTGGTAGAGCACTTGGCCTGGAAAGCCAAGGGTCCCGGGTTCGAGTCTCGGTCTAGACGAAAATTTTTCTCTTCAAATATAATTTATCTTTCAGTGAGAAATGTTAAATCAATAATTAAAAAATACATATTTTATATTTAATTGAATTTATTATGTAAGAATGTTTTGATGAAATTACCTTCTGTGTTTTGTAGCTTAAAGCAGAAACATTTGTGAGCCATATTTGACAATTTCTGAATAATGAAATTGTATGTCTGGTCTTGTAATTTCATTTCAACAATATTTCAGTGATAGTTTACCATGATTGTTCAAACTGACACTGGCTGTAAATTGGATAGGTCTATATTCAATACCTAACATATGAACAAAATAGTCAAGAAAATTACTTGATATTTTGATGGTCTTTTATCAGTATAATCGTATATTCCTATTGAAAGCTGATAATCTTAAAATAAGATTCTTAGTCATTTGGAATTTTAACTATGAGGTAAAATATTTGTAACAAATTGGATCAGAAATATACATATCACCTAATTTATTTTTCACCTGGGTATATTTAACAGATGTTAACGGTACAGCTAAGAGCTCAGGATGTGGTCTTGTAAGACTAACAACACTCAATAATGTATTTAACTTTCACAGGGAAAGAACACTATGAGGTTTATTTAAGAATTAAATTAATGTTTTTATTACCTCACCTCATATCCTTTTTCTTCTATACTGCAGTTTTGGAGCTTATCTCCATCATCAGTAGCTTCTTGTCGACCGGTGTTATGTTGTTTCTTGGCGGTTTTCTTCTTACTTCTATCGGTGGACCGATGAACATCTGGATCAGGTCAAAATTTGCGGGAGTTTCAAAACTGCAATATAGAAGAAAAAGGAGTTTCGAAACTCCCACAAATTTTGACCTGATCCAGATGTTCATCGGTCCACCAATAGAAGTAAGAAGAAAACTGCCAAGAAACAACATAACACCGGTCGACCAGAGGCTACTGACGATGGAGATAAGCTCCAAAACTGCAGTATAGAAGAAAAAGGATATAAAGGTGAGGTAATAAAAACATTAATTTAATTCTTACTCAATAATGTGCTACTAAGCAGTTTCCAGCAGGGGTTATGAAGCAGACACAGGTGCAGGTGCCAGCACATGAAAGTGAATACAATTTCTAATCGCACAACACTCGTTGACAATAATGAAGTCTTAAAACTAATAAGCTAATGAAAATACTAATACTCACTCTAACTGGATTTGTCCTAGGTAGCAGAAAATAGAAACTTAAAAGGGCTGTTCAGGCCTGGAAAATAATGATTGTGAATGTATTTTTAAATTTATAAATTTGTAGAAGTAGTGGAACTATTCCTTACATTGTAACTGTCGAGCATTTTAAATTTTTATAGAATAACTATATTGGAGAGATTGTTATTTACACAGTTAAACATAAGTTAAATTATATTTGAAGAGAAAAATTCTCGCCTAGACCGGGACTCGAACCCGGGACCCTTGGCTCTTCCGGGCCAAGTGCTCTACCAACTGAGCTACCGAGGCGAGTTACGATCTAGACGCAAATTTTCTCTTATATACGTTTTAATTCCCTCACGCCAAATGCTGAAACCATAGCTTCTATCTTTGCAAATGGCGGCTTCTTAGTTAAGAAGACATTTATTGGGAATTTAACACTACTTTATAGCCAGTAGGGCTTCTATTGACGATTTTATTATTAATTTAACACTTATAATTGAAGGATAAATTATATTTGAAGAGAAAAATTCTCGCCGAGACCGGGACTCGAACCCGGGACCCTTGGCTTTTCCGGGCCAAGTGCTCTACCAACGCAGTGAATGTTTGTAGAATTTAATATAAAGTATTTTAGGTCTAAAATAACCTAAAAGCTAACCTAACACAATTTAAGCACTCTAACCTGTAAAAGTATGAAATGGAATGGCATTTAATGCAGCACCCAAAAATAGAGTAAAAGAGTAAGTTTTGAAATTCTGAAGTATATGTTGGCTGTATTGGAACAAAGAAACAAAATACAAAGAAAATGGCTGGAAAAGCAACATGGCTGCTACATCAAACTGATATGTACAGTTCAAATTTCTATTAAAATATAATCGAAAAATAATTAGAAAATGTTTAAAATAATTTTTTTGTAGTAGGTTAATGTTAAAAAAAATAATCCGTAGAAGTAAAATGAGATAGAATCTGTGTAAGGTATTTTAAAATCTGCAACCCCTGCTGGAAACTTGTTCCCATCCATCAATAGTAATTCTGCCCGAGAGCAGGTCTTTCAGTGCATTCATTGCATTTTCATTCTATGCTTTGCAGCTTTACTAGGGAATTATAGATGTGGTAGCTTCCCGTTACTTTCCACACCGGTGAAGGATGATGATGATAATTATAAGGATAATGAAGATGGCCAGATGATTTTTGGGGAACATTGGGCCCTAAGCTTCCTGACATTTGTCTTACAGGTGAGGAAAAACCCCGAAAAAACCTCACCCAGGAGCCTGTCCTGACCGGGAATTGAACCCGGACTCACTGCATGACAAGGCAGCATGCTACCTCAAGACCACAATGGTGGACCCTTGTTCCCTTGCTACTTTAATATTTTCAGTACTTTTCTATTCTTTAAATGATTTTCATATATCATGTTTAAAAACTGATGTGTTATACATTACTTGTATAAGAAAGATTGAGATGTGGCACACAACAATTGAACCTGGATGTGCTAGAGAATTAGATCACCTAATTCAGCTTGGACAGTAAACATAAGACATCAGAAATCTTAGAAACTAGGGCGGTATCTGATCGCCTTCGAACCTCTAACTTTTGTTCTTGATCAGAGAAAACATTCTTGGCAAATGCTTTCACTTTAGTCCGTCTTGTGATGATCCAAGAATTTCACCTCTATCGTCGCAATACGAATGCCCCTGTCTATCTCTATTGACCATTACCTCGGGCAGCCAATAATATCTTCTGCCCTCATGTGTTGTTAGCCATCTTACCTCCAAACTGTAACATACCTGCTTTCTGATTAGTTGATCCAGGTTTGAAAATCTCAGGGTTAGGATAAATGATGGTGTACAATTATTAATTGCTTATGCACCAGATGCCTGGATTCTCTTCCAAACATCTCTGTAATGCATGTGTCGAGAAGGCATATAAAACTGTCAATAGTGATTCATGTGTCATGTGATAAAATTAAGCCTACAGTCCATTGTATGTTTTTCAGTGGGAGTAGGGTACAATCTGGAACCAGATATAAACTTATCCCTTAACACAACGCTTACCTGCAAATGAGTTGCAATATAACCATAGAGTAATTGTATGGACTTTAACACTTCGAACATTGAACTTTTTGGTGTAGTGCACGCTATAAATACTGTAAGATCGTTATTGTATACATCAAGTTGAGTTCGATAAGTGAAGATGGCTGAATGTAATGCCAGATATAATTTGGATGAACATGACATGATGGAGCAGAAAATGAACTTATTTCATCATAATTTAACGACAATGTTGCTAAATTATCAACAGGTTTAAGACTACCATCATTCTTTGCAGCTAACAAATATATAATAAGTAAAGTTATACATACAGAGGTATCCATGATAGAATTTTCTCAAGATTCTCGTCACATGAATTCAGACGATTTAAAGAAAGGTCCGAACCCACGTTTGTTAACTGCAATATTCCAACATCTACCTGAATTAAAAAATCTCATAACCCTGAATTTAGGAAGTCTTGATTTTACTGAGGAAGGTTTCCTCTATTTCATGGATTCAGATCACACAGGCGAAAATGTTGCATTAACATTTCCAAAATGATTGCAAGAATTTAGTGCTTCAGGATTATTTGTAAACGATTCATTAATAAAAATTCTATGTTTATGTTGCAAAGACTTGAGAAGCTTAAATATCAATAAATCGAATGTAAGTCCAAATTGTATAGTCAGTAATCTGGAATTGAAGAAATATTACTTTTTTGATGATCACATTATGGTCTTGTTAATGGGACTACAGATGAATACAGATTCTGATAATCCTTTTCTGAAAATGAGAGTATTACAATTGTATAACTTGTTCGAATTAAACTTGAAATTTCTTATTGTTTATTTTTTATTACTTCACTCGCCTCATAGTTCATAACTTCTTGCAGACCTAGGTTTCATCACAACATTTGTGACATTCTCAATGCTGTGTCACGTTCACAACTGAAGAAGGCCGTTGGACGTCAGTTGTGAACGTGACACAGCATTGAGAATGTCACAAATGTTGTGATGAAACCTAGGTCTGCAAGAAGCTATGAAGTATGAGGTGAGTGAAATAATAATAAATAAACAATGCTAAAAAACCTCATAGTGTTATTTCCTATATACAGAACTTAATTAAATTGAAAGTTCTTGTTGAAAATTTCCCTATGATAGGACAACTTCATTTACCTAATCAAACGTGTCTAGATTTTGAAGAAGTATAAGCTTGAAAATTTGAAAGAGTTTAGTGTGAGAGACTTCATGCTGTTATACATTTAAGGAAATAGGCAATGATTATTTTGACCCAGTGTATGAATTTCTAACAAAGAGTTGGATCAGCATTACGCTATATAAAACTGGAAACGCGTGTACTAATAGATTTAATAAAAATTTTGAGACTTTGTCTTATGTTAAAGTGTCTCCATTTGTACACTCCTGTATTAAAGAATCCGAGTGTGGATGATTTGCAAACCGCCTTGCCATGTTTTAAAGAGCTAGACTGTATTTCTCATGATGTAAATGAAATTTAGACCCACATTCTCCTATGTAAGTGTAAAATTTGAACCAAATTTGTGTATTTAATATAAATACAACAATCCTACTAGATATTTTTTATACAAAATAGATTGAATCAACTCGAAGAAATAACTTGGGACTCAAGTGATAAATTAAACTCTGCTAATATAGTGCATTATTTAAGAAAGAATTGCAGAAAGTTGAAAAATGTTTTTGAGTTTAGCGACAGGACAGATTATAAGTTTCCAGTTATATCATTTAACACATTAAAAAATTCCGGCTCCCATGACCTTTAAATGAAACATCAATAATACAATGATGAACACTGTGGTCTTGAGGTGGCATGCTGCCTTGTCACGCAGTGGGTCTGGGTTCGTTCTCCGGTCAGGACAAGTTTCCTGGGTGAGGTTTTTTCAGGGTTTTACCTCACCTGTAAGATAAATGTCAGGAAACATTAAGGCCCAAATGGTCCCTGAACATCGTCTGGCCATCATTATCATCAATATCATATTTGCCTAATTAGCTTAAGTATAATTTAAGGCCTCTCCTGGCGCATCATTACCACCATCATCAACTCACATATCATGAGGGCAATGTAACCTAGCCTTCCAGGCGCCCCAACCTCAGAAGTGGGTTACAAGTGCTCCATGCCAGGAGAGAACACCAGGAATGTCGAAAGACAACCTGGGGCATTTGAAAAAAAGAAAAAACTTATCCCTCACACAACACACAAACTGTAAAACATATGCTCATCCTACATTCCACTGTTTGCACAATACATGTTCCACCTTTTCCTTTCTTATCATCATCATCATCCCTCACACAAACACTCATCTTGATGTTATATATAATTAAATATATTCCAGTACTGGACAAATTAATTTTTTGAAAATAAAAATTAACGCTTGAATCTGGAATCAAACCTCAGATCACTGACTCTATGCATCAACGTGCAGTCCATTACACCATTTAAGACCTGATACAATTGTTAAGTTTTCTTTGTAGAAGTGGAAACAAAATTTTATGTTTGTATTGGGTCTTGAATACTGTAACAGACTGCACGCTGATGCATGGATTCAGAGATCTGGGGTTTGATTTCTGGTCCAAGCATTAATTTTTCATTTAAAAAAAACATAATCATCTGTTTACACAATACAAATGTACATCACATGTTAATATGATTCATCAAAGTAGTTCATTAATTGAAAATAAGCACAAATTTGCCTAGTGCAGAACCTGGAGCTCTAAAAGAGCATTGGAACACACATATATAAGATATATTGAATTGGAATATAATTGAAAATTGGGATAATTTCCAAATATACCCAGGAGAGAATGTTTATTATTTGACGTGTATATTTCCAATTAAGTTTGCTTTACATAATCAGGAGTTTGCTGTACATGAGAATAAACCTAGTTAATTTTAAAAGAATTGCAGTTCTGTCATTTATTTAATTATCATATTTGAAGTTAAAATGGAGCAATATTATGATAATCACCAACATGATCTTTATTTTGAAATTAATGATTCCTATTCCTCCCTTTAACATCGACCTGATTTTGATTGTGGCTGCCACTTTAAAAATTGAATAAAGTAATAGAAAATATAATGCCCCACAAAACATCATTAACTTCAAATGATAAGATTGGTAAATCATATTTGAAGAGAAAAATTATACGCTCAGACCGGGACTTGAACCCGGGACCCTTGGTTTTCTAGTCCAAGTGCTCTACCATTTGAGCTACCTGAGCAAGTACCGATCTAAACGCAAATTTTTCTCTATATACATTGTAATTCCCGCGCATCAAATGCTTGGAAGCCTTTGCTTCTATCTTTGCAAATGGCGGCTCCTATATTAAGAAGACATATTTGGGAAATATACATTACATTATAAATGCCAGTACGGCTTTTTTCGATGTTCTTATTATTAATTTCATACATCTCAATGATGGATAAATCATATTTGAAGAGAAAAATTATACGCTCAGACCGGGACTTGAACCCGGGACCCTTGGTTTTCTAGTCCAAGTGCTCTACCATTTGAGCTACCTGAGCAAGTACCGAGCAAGTTTAGATCGGTACTTGCTCAGGTAGCTCAAATGGTAGAGCACTTGGACTAGAAAACCAAGGGTCCCGGGTTCAAGTCCCGGTCTGAGCGTATAATTTTTCTCATCAAATATGATTTATCCATCATTGAGATGTATGAAATTAATAATAAGAACATCGAAAAAAGCCATACTGGCATTTATAATGTAATGTATAATTCCCAAATATGTCTTCTTAAAATAGGAGCTGCCATTTGCAAAGATAGAAGCAAAGGCTTCCAAGCATTTGATGCGCGGGAATTACAACGTATATAGAGAAAAATTTGCGTTTAGATCGGTACTTGCTCAGGTAGCTCAAATGGTAGAGCACTTGGACTAGAAAATCAAGGGTCCCGGGTTCAAGTCCCGGTCTGAGCGTATAATTTTTCTCTTCAAATATGATTTATCCATCATTGAGATGTATGAAATTAATAATAAGAACATCGATAAGATTGGTGCTTACCATTATCTTGCTAAAAGTCACAGAATTTTTATAATTGCTCTTCATTCAGTTCAACAATCAATATTGTGCTTAAAATCTTTCTCTTAACCCATTTGCCTCAAAAGACAAGGTGTAGACTTGCTGACAATTAAATGACCTTGAACTCAGAAGATGAGGTATACTGCTGTTATATATTTTGCAATATTTTATACATCCCTTGGCAGTATAATCTTTTATTAATGTCTATGAATAGTAGAGGAATGCATTTTGGCCTTCACCCTTATTGTGATCTCAAATAACGTTATCTTTTGTTTGTTTTGAATGTCTAAAAATAATCAATATAATTTATGATAACTTAAATCTGGTTTCTGGGGAAATGCATTGAGTGTTTAAACCCGAAGCAAATGGGTTAAGAATGTCCTGTTCTTCAGTATTATTTCTCACAATTTAATTGCTTCTCTTGTTGCATTTAATAATTTGTTTGCTTGTAACATATTATTTGTACTGAATCTCATGAGATATAGTGGTTTCACTCTAGCAAGTCCACTCAAGGTCATGCATAAGAATCCAACTCTTCTAAGCATGTTCCCTCTCTTGCTAAAAGCCATAAATAAGTCATATAGTTATGCCATCAAATGATAAATATAAGCAAAATATGATATTTATTTACTGTTAACAAGGGAGTTGAGAGGAGTTGAGACTGTCCTTGACTGGACTTGTCACTATAGTAAAATGATACACAGTATGTAAGATTATTATTGTTTTCATAATGTAAACAATTGGTTTGAATGCCACAAGACAATCCCACATATGGTAGATAAATCAAATCAAAACCTCATGCATTCTGTTAGATTCATTTAATAGTATACTGTGTATATGAAATACTTTATTTCTCTTGTGTGTTATGTTGTAAAAATACTTGTCACTCCAATTAATTAAACAAATAATTATGCTCCCATCCTTTATCTAGATATGTATTTCTATTAATTGTAAAGAGAAAAATGTTTGCCTGAACCAGGAATCAAACCCCAGACCTCTTAGTTCTACAAGCTGGTGCTCTACCACTGAGTTACCCAGACATTATTCTGATCCAAGCACAAGCTTTCCTTGAACTGAACTTTTATAGCAAAAATCACTATGAGATTTGGGGCATGCCGTAGCATAGTGGTTATGGCACTGAGCTACAAGCCGGAGGGTCGAGGGTTCAAGTCCCGTTGGGGTCAGGATTTTTAAACTGACCCAAACCCTCTGGCGGCACTATGGCCCTGGGGTCGACTCAGCCTCTAATGGAAATGAGTACCAGACGCTTGTTCTGGGGGTAAAGGTGGCCGTCATGCAGGGCTGACAACCCGGCTGACATAAAGTGCCAATTGTCCAGAAAAAGTGGGAGCCTTAACCTCCTACTACCCCAAGGGCCTCCTGAGGCCTGTTGTGGGATCACTTTACTTACTATGAGATTTAATTTACGGTTTAAATTAAAATTCTTTATGCCTCACCTCATATCCAATCTTCTAATTACATTGGTTTCGAAACATATTCAGTAATATTTCGACTGAAGTTATGTCGTTCAGGAGAACTGCTTCTTACTCCCTCTGTTGGTGGACCAATGAACCTCCAAATTAAATCAAATTCTGCAGGAATTTTCAACATCTGTCAAAATATTACTGAAAATAAAACCACATAGGTTTTGAAACCTGTATAATTAATAATAATAATAATATATAGGATTTGCGCACAATGTGTAATTAGAACATTGGATAGAAAGAATTTTAATTTAAATCTTAAACTTCCTTCTTTAACCTCTCTCTTAAATACATTCTTTATAATAATTTACTTATTTTGATCTTGGTAATAGCTTTTAGCTGTGTTAAATCCTATCATATTGTCTTTTTGATATAGAAGCAACCCAACTGCTTTGTGAGTAATAGTTCACTACTCTGGGGAAAGAAGGGATTAAGAGATGTTAAAGAAGCAAATTAGTTTAATTAAGTTATGTAGGTAGGAAATAACACTATGAGGTTTATTTTAATTTTGTTTAGTTGTTTCTTGACACACCTCATACTTCTTAACTCCCTTGCATATCTAGATTTCGTCACTGTATTTGTGACATTCTCAATGCTGTTCACATTCACAACTCAGCATTGAGAATGTCACATATACAGTGATTAAATCTAGATATGCAAGGGAGTGAAGAAGTATGAGGTGAGTCAAGAAACAACTATACAAAATTATGAGATTTCTTCTTCTTCCTTCCAAGTATTAGGCCAAGGCCTGTTACGATCCTATAGAAAATTTTCCCTCCAGCGTTTCATAGGACGGCCCAGTGATCTTCGTCCTCTTGGTATATAATTATAAACAGCTTTGGGGATCCGATTTGAACTCATTCTTTCAAGATGGTGTTTCCAATTTAGTTGATACTGTTTAATATATTCCAAAATTGGCGTAGTCTTCAATTCTTTTAAGATATTGGTGTTCCTTTTCCGATCCCATTTGGTGTAACCTGCTGTTCTGCGCATGAATCTCATTTCACAAGCCGTTATTCTGCTTTCATGTTGTTTTCTTAGTGTCCATGCTTCACTACCATAGGTCAACACTGGTCTAGCCAAAGTGTTATATAAACGTAATCTGGTGTTTTTTTTGTACAAGGGATGGTTTCATAACTTGATTAATAATTCCTAAACTTTTATTATAACTAGTAACTTTTTCAGGGATATCCTTTTCATCCCAGATAGAGAGATAATATCCAAGATATTTAAATTGATTAGATCTCTCTAAAATTTTATTCTGGAGACAGATTTTACTTTGTATGGGGTCCTTCCCATGAAATGCCATAATTTTAGTTTTGTTAATTGATATTTCCATATTAAATTTGGCACCTATTTTTTTGTAAATTATAAATTGATCATTGCAAATCATTTTCGGAAAGTGCCAGAAGAGCTAAATCATCTGCAAAAAGAATAGCATCGAGTTTGAGGTTCCTATTGATGGGTATATATCCTCGTTGTGTTTTCCTCCATTCATTTATTAATTTATTCATGTATATAATGAAAAGCACCGGTGAAAGTCACATCCCTGTCTTACTCCAGTGTTGATCTTTTCCCAAGAAGATAATTTGCCATCTTGTTTAACAGAGATTTCATTATCTTTATAGATGTTGAAGATATTAGTAATATATTGTTGTGGAACGTTATCATCAGCTAAAATTTGTAGTAATATATTTCTGTCTACTTTGTCAAAAGCCTTTATGAAGTCAACGAAGGCGATATGAGTTTCTATATTAATTCCTTGTGCTTTTCTAATAGTAGTTTTAGAGTAAAGAATCCATCTGTACAAGATCTACCCTTTCTGAATCCATTCTGCTCTTCTCCAATTATATTTTCATAAATTTTCCTCAATTTATTCTTAACTATATTAGCATAAATTTTATATCCAGAGTTTAACAAGCTAATTCCACGATAGTTATCTTTGATTTGGCGACTTCCTTTTTTGAAGATTGGTATTACAATGGATTTGTTCCAGCTTTGTGGTGGTTCTTGTCCTTCCCATATCATATTAAGGAGAATAAGAAATCTGTCTAAAAAATTTTTAGTTGAAAATTTAAATAATTCTTGATTAATGTGGTCTTCTCCAGGAGCTTTGTTACTTTTTAATGATCTAACAACATCAGTTAATTCATCTATAGAAATTTTGTTCCAAGCAGTGTTATTAGAGATTGGTATTTGTAATAAATCATCCTTTTGTGTCCATAAATGACGAAAATAGGTAAGCCAAGATTCTTTAGATATACAATTTAAATGTGCATTTTCTCTTGAATCATTATTTAAATTTTTTAAAACTTTATATATTTTTGGTTGAGGCCTAGTGATATCATTTTCCAAAAATGAGACAAATTGTTCCCAGCTTTGTCTATGTTTTTTGCAAACTTCAATTTTAGCTATGGCTCTCTTCTATGATACTCTACTTTATCTTCATCTTTTTTTTTGTAGACAGAAATTTTTTGTATGCTTCACGTTTATCATCAATTACTTTTTTTATGTTTTCATCCATATCCGTAGTCCTTTTTTTCGATTCCATTTGGTTTTGATACCCAGGCTTTCATTTGCTGCTTGTGTCAAAATACTTTGTAGAGCAAGCCATTCTTCTTCAATATTTTCACCAACCGGTGTTTCTTGAACTAGACGATCTAATCTGCATTTGTATAGCCAGGTAATAGTGGGATCTCGGAAAAGACTTACTTTATAAATATAGTCCACTTTTTCAAATTTTACATTATTCATTTTATTTTTATTTTTCCATCTCGGTGGCATACGAATTGGACAAACAAGTAATGGTCTGATTCGATTTCAGGTCCTCTGTAAACTCTTGTATCAAGAACTTTAGATGCTAATTTTTTATTACATATAGCATAGTCAATTATTGATTTAAGACCCCTGGCTTCCCATGTATATTTGTGACTATCCTTGTGGTTAAATACTGAGTTCATTATTGTGAATTGATTAAACATGACAAAATCAATTAACCGTAAGCCATTTCTATTACAGGTTTGCTCTCCATATGTTCCTATATATGTATCAAATTTAGTATTACCAATTCTGGCATTTAAATCACCCAAAATTATAATCATATCATTATTATTAATTGTGCAGATAACTTTCTGGAAGTCATGATAAAATTTTTCACTTTCTTCTTCATCTCCTTCTACAGGTGCATATATACCTATCACTGTTAAGTATCCTAGAGATAATTTTATTCGGATTTGAATTATTCTTTCATTCCAAAAAGTATAGCTATGTATTGAATTTCTAAATCGTTTGTGAATCATAACGGCTACTCCTGCTTGTGCATGAATATGTTTTCTTACACCACTATAAAACTGAATGTAATTTTGAGTTTCTTTGGTGCCTTGTAATTTCTTTTTTGTTTCTGATATTACAGCTAATGAAATCCCCTTTTTGCACAATATATCATCTAATTGATCATCTTTATAGTTAATCCCATGTACATTCCATGTGCTAAAAAGCAAAATATTTTTTTTCTTCCAAGAGTTGTCCTTTTTCATGCTTTGGTCATCAATAGTTTGATCCTTCCGGGAAATTCTCGTATAAGACTTGAAAGCATAATAATAGTCCCTTCGATTGGTTGCTGGCCAAAGGAAGGCAAGACCAGTGATGGGGCTGCCATCTTATAGCCTCTGGTCAGGCTTTTCTGGAGAAGAAAAGAAAATAAAGGAAAGAAGAAGTGGAAGAAAGGAAAGACTCCCTAGCCCTCGGATGCCCTAATAGCGTCGGGGTCGAAAAAAACAAGAGTTAACCAAGAGAGGTTAGATAGTAAAGTTAAAAGAGTGCAAAACACAAGTAAGTGGAAGAAATGTTTTGCTCAGCTTGGGCACCTTGTGGTCGCCATCCACATATCCCCTAGAATAATCATTGAAATTCATCAGAGAACATTTTTTAATAACTCGCCTCATAGAATTAATGTTTTCCATGATACAGCGGTTTCAAACACAATCATGTTCATCGTCAGTCGAAGTTATGACTATGATGAACATGATTGTGTTTGAAACTGCAGTATCATGAATTCTATGAGGTGATCAAATTGTAAAGAGAAAAATTTATGCCTGAACCGGGAATCGATTCCCGGTTCAGGCATACATTTTTCTCTTTACCATTTGATTACAATAATTTAGTTGTGTACTTTAGTATACTTATTTCAATCATAGTAACAGCTTTAGCTTCTTAATATTAATTTAATAAATCTATGAGGTGAGTTATTAAAAAATCTTCTCCGATGAATTTCAAAGCAAATTAGTGCTTGGATGGGAAGAAATATGTGGTAGAGCATCAGCGTGTAGAACTGAAGGTCTGCAGTTTGATTCCCAGTTCAAACAGAAATTTTTCTCTTTACCATTAATTGTAACAGCTTCGGTTACAATGTATTTTTATGTTATGATAAGTTTTGTTTTCTAAGTAACATATTATTATTATTATTATTATTATTATTATTATTATTATTATTATTATTATTATTATTATTATATGTTAGAATCAAGGGGATATGGTTACTTTCTGGTTAGCTAATTTTTTTGTAATTATTTATTTTTTAACAAAATGTTCAGTTTAAATGTGGATTAACATTTGATTGTATCGCTTTGCTGACTTTTTTTTATAGAAGTGGGGATGTATATTAAGGTTGAAGCTTTATAAGAGGGTTTTATTGATTTTAAATGTTAATTTGGTAGAATTCTTATTTTGTTAAATAAGTATTTTCCAAAATTATGTTTTACTCAGTTACAATTTAAAAAGTCAGAATGCATATAAAAATAGTTACCAAATATACAAGTGCAAATGTAATGTCGATTTTAGAGCAACTGGCACATGCAGAATTATGTCTTCATAGTATGCAATTGCTTAAATATAGTTCTGTAACCAAAAAGTAATCCTTTTAAAAATAATTATAAAGTTTCAACCTTTCTATTCTATAAATGTGTTCACTTTCAGGTATTTAATTTGAATTATTAAAAATATTCATTTTGTGTGTAATGTGGGTACAAAGAGGGAAAAATTCAGGTTCCCTTAAATAGTGCAATTGATTTAATGAGGTGTTCAATATCAAAACTTCACATGTAGAATTATTAAGTTTCTAAAAGCAAAATACTAAAAGGCAAAGATTCTCCATTAGCAGGCCAGAAAGGCCTTTCCCACCACATATTACATCAATCCATTTACAATTACAATGATTTATAATTACTTTGTCATACTTTTTTTTTTGCCTTTTTTGTACTGTAAAAGCACCTGATTTTTTTTTTCTAACAGCCTTGTGTTTATATATATTTATATAGCAATGGATTTTTAAAGGTGGGAGATGTTTTCAATTCTATATGTGTCAATAATTTCAGACTTTCATTTTTTTTTCAAAGTAAATTGTTTATATAAATATGTGCTAACGGGTTGTGTAAACTGGTAAATGAAGTCTGATAATATGCTTGGGTACTCTGATGAATAAACCAAATGATGCAGATGAACTTTTTGTTCCATATGTATACATGTTTGTATGTACTGTATTAAAAAAGTATATAATTAAAAAAGAAATTCTTTACATGTAAATATTTTGATTAAATTATGTTATTTATAATCATCAATCTTGTACTTTCCACAGAACTTAATAGTCATTAAAATACTATGATCTCAAGAATAAAACATTTATGGAATTATCACAATCCTCAGTAACTTTTCCTTTTTCTCGACTCAAAATCTCCTCGTTATCCTTGACTTCAATAACTGACTCACTGGCACTATCGATTCCATAGGTTCGTAGCCACGAGGACATAAGCTCTCATACACCCATTTCCTGAGCTAATGTTTTCCAATCATCCCATTGTGGATTTCAAAAGTATCCAAAAAAATATTATTTTTAGTCTGATCATCTTACCTCAATATTAATGTTGATTTGTTTTTAAACATGTTTCAAAACAATTCTGTTTTATCGTCAGCTTGTCCAGACTGGTTGCATTATGTTGCACAACCTGGATGTCGATGTCAGCTCCATCCTGTGGTTGGCCAAAATGTAAAAATGGTATGTTTTATATTTAAAATAAGGAATATAGTTTCTTTTTCTAACCTTTTCAGGGGAGCAGCATTCCCTGTTCTTCCCTATGCTTGTATTTACTCATAAGGAGGAGAATTGAAGTACATGTGCATAATATCCTATAGAACATTTGTGGAAGATTTACTCAATCATTTTTTTTTTCATCTTGATCGTGAACTTATTCAGGTTTAGGTTGTTTGATCCTGTTCCTATGAGATTCAATATGTGATTAATCAGTCCATCTTAATTTTGGTCTTCCTTTATCTTGGAAGTCCAGATTGATACTGCAATGCGAGATGGGTCCATTCTTTGGACATGTAATCAATTGCTTTGATAACACTGGGTAACAATAAAAATATTCCTCCGCATATTTAAGTGTTTCTGACTCAGTTTTTTTTTTTTTCGCTGATTTCAAATATGTGATTATTTTTCACCAAATGTTGATGGTTCGATAGTAATCATGATTTTTGTTTTCATTACTTTTTCAATTTTAAGTATATGATTGGTTAATATTATTTTTCTCCAAATGTTGATGGAAAGTTTGGGAATTATTAATCAAGTTATGAAACCATCCCTTGTACAAAAAGACACCAGATTATGTTTATATAACACTTGGCTAGACCAGTGTTGACCTATGGTAGTGAAGCATGGACACTAAAAAGACAACATGAAAGCAGAATAACGGCTTGTGAAATGAGATTCATGCGCAGAACAGTGGGTTACACCAGATGGGATCAGAAAAGGAATGTGTCTAGAAAAACAGTATGTTAAAGCTTTGGTTAAATCGTCAGGTGCTTTGCAACATATTCGCTCTATGTTCCCACATTTGTCTGATGCAAAAGTATGTGCTGGAGTTTTTACAGGATCTGAAATAAGACAGATGCTGGAGTCCACAAAATTAGAACAATAGATGACACCAGTTGAAAAAAGTGCATGGCAAGCATTTCATAATGTTGTGCATGGCTTCCTTGGATACAAGAAGTGTCCCAATTACTGAGAGTTGATTGAGAACTTGCCGAGTACATATTGTACATTAGGTTGCAGAATGTCAACTAAATTACATTATCTGCACTCACATTTGTGAGTGGCTTCCTTGGAAACAAGAGTCCCAATCACTGAGAGTTGATTGAGAACTTGCTGAGTACATATCATACATTAGGTTACAGAAAGTCAACTAAATTACATTATCTGCACTCACATTTGAATTTCTTTAGCCAAATTTAGGCAATGTGAGTGAAGAACATGGAGAACGATTCCATCAGAATCTCAAAAAATATGGAATCAAGATATTAGGGCAGGTGGGATATAAACATGATTGGGGACTACGTTAGGAGTTTGGTGAGGGACATTCCACAGCAACACAAAAGAAAAGGGCAGTGACAACTTCATTTTTAATAAATTTGATGGCCAAGTCAGTGATGCTGAAACAAAATTCCATTTCATATCATCAGATACAGTACCAACATAAGCTGACATTTATTCCATCTATATTTGTGGATACATTTTTGTGTTAATTCCCACATTTTCAAATATATTAATTTTCCAAGATCTATGTGAAACTGACGTTTTTTAACTCAGGGTGCCTGAAATATATAAGAACCATGAAAAAACAGAGGAACAAAAAGTTGCCCAAAATTACCCAGTGTAATTCTGAATTTCTTCAACTATTTATAACCTCAAATTTGTCACGTATATCTGTGTTTCTTTGCTTGTCCATTTTTGTCAAACCTAGGAGTGGACGTAAATATGTTATCTGTGCCATTCAGGAGAACTGTGTAATCTAACATGACCCAATCATCCTCCATATTGGAAAAAATGCAAAACAATAGACTCTTCTCCAAAGATGTTCCAAAGCAGTGATAAACATGGACCTGTTATGCATTAAATTCAATCCGTTGCCAAGAGGCCTGGAGTTGTACATGTTTTATTATTTGTAATTTTTGTGTCTAGAATTATTGGTAATCTTTACCTTGTCGTGGTGGAGTGGCTTGTGTGCTTAAATGATCCTGAGAGCTATGCCGGCGGTAGCATTGCTGCCGATAGGGTTACCCATGCCGGACTGGTCGAAGGTGATAAGCCAGACGAAATAAGTACCTTGGTCGAAAGAGTGACGATCTTTCACCGTAAAAATACAACCGTCAAGAAATGCGGACATGGGTTCTACTGGGGTAAAATTTTCCGGAGGTCAAATAGTCCCCCATTCGGTTCTCCGGGCGGGGACTACTTCAGGGAACCCATGCCAAAGGCTCAAACACAGGGACATGTTCCTAGGAACATGGAATGTTAGGACTTTATACAATAGCGGGGCACTAGAGATATTAACGCGGGAATTGGATATAGTCGCTTTACAGGAAGTTAGGTGGCCAGGAGAAGGTAGTCAGGAATCAGGAAGCTTTGCATTATACTATGGGGGTGCAGAAAGACCTGCATTTGGAACAGGTTTTTTAGTCAGAAGGAGGATCCTATCCACTATCCGAGATATTAAGTTTGTTAGTGATAGGATATCATACATAATTCTAAAGGGTAAACGACATGATTTTATAATTGTAAATGTACATGCCCCCACAGAAGATAAAGATGACAAGATCAAGGATGAGTTCTATGAAGAATTAGAATGCTTATTTGATAGCCTTTCACGATATCATATGAAAATTGTCTTAGGAGATTTAAATGCAAAAGTGGGACGGGAAGATATATTCAAACCAACAATAGGCAAATTCAGTCTTCATGAAGATAGTAACGACAACGGGATTAGATTAGTCACATTTACCACATCAAAGAATCTCATTGTTAAGAGCACAACATTTCAGCATAAGGATATTCATAAATACACCTGGACGTCCCCAGATGGAGAAACTCGGAATCAGATAGATCTTGTATCAGTGGATAAACGCTGGTACAGTAGCATCATCGATGTTAGATCAGTTAGAGGGACTGACTGCAATTCGGATCATCATCTGGTCAGAGTGAAAATCAGACAACGGCTATCGTTTATGAGAGGAACAAACGCTAAAGATGATTCTGTAAAATTTGAATTAAAAAACTTGGAAAATCATGAAATGCGGCAAGAATACCAAATCAAAATTGCTAATAGATTTGAAGTACTGAAATCTTCAGATGACAATGTGGCAAATGAAGAAGAAACTGATATAAATAAAGAGTGGGAGGCTATAAGAGATACTATTAAATTGTCAGCATCAGAAAACATTGGTTGTTTAAAAAAGAGGCAAAACAAGTAGTGGTTTGATGAGGAATGTGCCGACATTGTAAAGAAAAGAAAGCTAGCAAAAATTAAATGGTTACATGAGCCAAATGAGGTAAATTTAGGGTAATTGGGTAGCATTTGACGGGAAACCACCAAGTTATTAAGAGTAAAAAGAGCGAATATTTTGAGAGAGAAGATTAATGATCTTGAAATGAATCCAAAAAATAGGAACATTAGAGAATTATATCAGGGAATTAGTATAGAGAAGAAAGGGTTTCAGGCTAGAACAAACATAATTCGGAATGAAAATGGGGATATGATTGCAGATTCCAGGAGTATATTAAATAGATGGAAAAGTTACTTTCATCAGCTATTAAATGTACACACAGTACAGGACATTGAGGAGGATAATTTACAGACAGCAGAAATGCTAGTTGCAGAACCAAATGCATTAGAGGTTGAAATGGCGATTGAAAAATTGATGATGTATAAAGCATCAGGTTCAGATGAGATCCCAGCAGAACTGATAAAATCAGGGGGAGAAGCATTGATGGACAAGATACGCTGGTTGCTTATTATGATTTGGGAAAAAGAAGCTCTTCCAGATGAATGGAAGGAATCAATTATCGTACCAATTTATAAGAAAGGAGACAAAACTGATTGCAACAACTACAGGGGCATCTCGTTACTTTCAACTTCGTACAAAATTCTTACAAATATATTAACAAGCAGACTTACTCCCTATATTGATGATATTCTAGGAGATCATCAATGTGCATTTAGAAGAAAGAGGTCTACAACAGATCAGATTTTTAGTATAAGACAGATTTTAGAAAAGAAATGGGAATATAATGGTGTTGTACATCAACTATATGTAGACTTCAAAAAAGCATATGATTCAATTAAGAGGGATAAGTTATATAGTATCCTGCTGGAGTTCGGAATTCCTAAAAAGTTAGTTAGACTTATACGAATGTGTCTAAATGGCACAAAGAGTAGGGTGCGTGTAGGCAAACCGTTTTCGGACACTTTTGAAATCCAGAATGGGTTGAAGCAAGGAGATGCACTATCTCCTCTACTACTTAATTTTGTACTAGAGCATGTCATTAAATCTTTAGAGAATGAGGAAGGTTTTCAACTCAATGGTATTAATAAGTTGTTAGTTTATGCTGATGATGTAGTATTATTGGCCGATAGCGAGGAGATACTAAAGGACAACACACACACACACTATTGAATAACACTAAGAAATTAGGACTGGAAGTAAATATCAATAAAACTAAATATATGGTCACACGTAGAAATTCATTATATAATGGAAATGGACAGCTAATGATAAATGAGGGAAATTTTGAGTAAGTAGCCGAATTCAAATACCTAGGAACAATAATAATCACAAATAGGAATGAGATGCACAAAGAAATTAAACATAGGCTGAACTTTGGAAATGCGTGATATTATGCATTGCAGAGACTCTTGATGTCCCAACTCCTTTCAAAAAACGTTAAACTGAAAATATATAAAACTATTATTCTACCAGTTATATTATATGGGTGCGAAACATGGACTCTTACTTTAAGGGAGGAAAGGAGATTACAAGTATTTGAGAATAAAGTTCTTAGGAAATTTTTTGGACCAAAGAGAGATGAAGAGACAGGTGAATGGAGAAGACTACTTAACAATGAACTACATGGTCTTTATAGGAAGCCAGATATAATAAGAACAGTTAAGTCTCGTAGACTGCGATGGGCAGGACAAGTTGCACGTATGGGGAATGAAAGACTTGCATGGAAGCTTCTTGTAGGAAAGCGAGAGGGAAAACGCCCAGTTGGTAGACCAAGAATGAGGTGGGAGAATAACATTACCTATGATTTGAGGGAAGTAGATTATACAGGGAATGATTGGAAAGCATTAGCTCAGGATAGGGATGTATGGAGAGCTTATGTCCGTGCGGCCATGAACCTACGGGTTCGATAGTGCCAGTGAGTAAGTAAGTAAGTAAGTAAGTAAGAATTATTGGTATACTGTATATTGACATCTCACTGTTATAATGTTTTTATATAATTTTATGACTGTCGTATTACTGCTTAATAAAGTGACATATGCTCCATTTGTAGTATGACACAATTTGTACTTCACCAGTCACAACAAACAAGTCAGTTTTTAGACTGCACCACTTTGCCTATGTAGGTCAAATGCAGAAGTTCGCTGTATCGGATTATAATATCAGGTACTACTGCCACCTCCTTTGTCAGCACAACAGGCCCAATTGGATCTCGGTTTCCTTCATAAATATCCTCCACTCTTCTCTTTCTTCACTCTCTTTGCAAATCTTAATTTTCATGTTCTGTAAATCTTCTTCAACATCCTCTAGCCATTTTTGCATGGCATTATCCTCTTTCTTGCTTCAATTAGCAGGATTTTCATAGATATTCTCTTTTCTCATTTTTTGAACATGTCCCTAACCAGTGGTGGAGGCTAAAAAAATAAATTAGTTAAATTTAATCACTAGCTTGCCTCGCTTTTATGGTTTCCAAGTTCTAATAATTATGCACGCCACATATTGCACTATTAACAACAATTTGTTCTTGTAAATCTTTCTATCAGAAAAGAATTTGAGGAACAAAAATAATACTAAATTAATAAAGTTAAGATTTAAATAAATACATACCTAAATTTGAAGAGAAAAATTTTCGCCTAGACCGGGACTCGAACCCAGGACCCTTGGCCAAGGGTCCTGGGTTCGAGTCCCGGTCTAGGCAAAAATTTTTCTCTTCAAATTTAATTTATCTTTCATTGAGAAATGTTAAATTAATAATAAAAACATCATTAAATACATACCTAATTAATTAATTTTCTTTTAGATTAGCACAAAAATAATATATTGATTACACATTCCTTGAATATCTTATTTGTGTTGCATCTATGACAAACATTTTTTTTTTTAATTTAGAGTGTTGCCAGATGGGACAGTTTAAAGGTAAAGTGATCCCACTTCAGGCCTTGGGGTATTGGATAGTAGGAGGTTAAGGCTCCCACTTTTCTAGAAAATTGGTACTGAAATTAGTTGGATTGTCAATCCTGCATGAAGTAAAGTGTTTCCACTACAGCCTCAGGAGGCCCTTGGGGTAGTATGATGTTAAGGCTCCCACTTTTTCTAGGCAATCGGCACTTTATGTAAACCAGGTTGTCAGTCCTGCATGACGGCCACCTTTACAAGAACAAGCATCTGGTACTCATTTCAGTTAGAGGCTGAGTCGACCCCAGGGCCATGGTGCCACCAGAAGGTTTGGATCAGTTTAAAAGTCCTGACCCCACTGGGACTTGAACCCTCGACCTTCTGGTTAGTAGCACACTGCCTTAACCACTACGCTACGGCGTCAACCTTGCATGACAGCTGCATTTCCCCCCAGAACAAGCCTCAATTAAATGTTAGAGGTTGAGTTGACCTCAGGGCCATAGTGCTGCCAAACGGTTTGGGTCAATTTAAAAATCCTAACCCCACCAGGACTCAAACTTCCAGCTTATAGCATATTGCTTTAACCAACTAGGCTATGGCATACCCCTGGAACAATCTACTGTTTTTCATTAAATTCCACAAATAAGTCAGTCTTTATCCTCTTCAGGGCACCTGAATGCTTAACCTCAACTTGAGCAAGTTTAATGTCTGTTTATAAACACTGATTGTTCAGAAAATAATATAATTTAGCTTCGCTAAGAATCTGGACATTATGGGGATATGCAGTAACATAGTTGGTTAAGGCATAATGCTATAAGAAGGAAGATAGAGGGTTTGAGTCCTGGTGGGGTCAGGTACTTATGGATATTTACATATAAAACCAAATAATGCAGAATCGAGTTGTGTATAAAACAGATTCGACTATAAGATAACATCAAAATTTTTATACCTTTCCTCATACTAATCTTCTAAGTAGATTGTGATTTCAAGACCATAGCGGTCCCATCTTCAGATTAGTATGAGGAGAGGTATAAAACATTTGATTTTATCTTAAATTAAACCTCATAATGATTTATTCCTATGTATGGCATAAGATCTGAAATATGCAATTCAAATAAATGGTGGTAAAAGAGAAATGACTATTCAGGTGAAAATTAAAATATAAAATTATGAAATATTTACCTATTCAGATGAAGCTAGTGAAATGCCACTTTACCTGTTTTTAAAGTAGTATTTTTAACTGACGATTGGTTATTTCAATTTTCTATCTTGCGCATTCATATTCTCGTGCGATGTCTGACATTTTCTGGAGTGGGAGTAAATTCTCGTGGAGTGTAATAGATAACACACTATAATTTTGTGCCTGGAATGTAGTTGTAGCATGTACATTGATTCCCATGATAATGAAGATGAATCCACAATTAACCAAGGTCCATCTGTGAGGCAAGTACAGCCCATAGATCAAAAGAAAACAACTGCAGGATGAGGATACCATGGGGAAATATGCCATAATACAAAACATGTCGATTAATACAGCAACAGTCATATCACACATCTATTTGGATCATTTTGGGTATATTCTGCTGAGGATTGTGCATCAGACACGAAACTAACATGCCCACTGAGATACTGAAAGGTTTAGTTAGTGCAATCCCTTTTGACGTAATATGCTGTGTAGAACATTCCTGCTGCTTGCTTTCTTTTCATTTGTGGACTGCAAAATTCTAAGCATTGCATTCCAAAGTGCCAACCCCCATTTGATCTCATCATGACAAACAATTGAGTGTGGACCTAGCCAATTAATTTACTTCAAGTTATTTTCGTCCACTGCTGTGGTCTCGAGGTAGCGTGCTGCCTTGTCATGCAGCGGGCCCGGGTTCTATTCCTGGTGGGTACAGGCTTCTGGAGATGTTTTTTTTTTCAGGGTTTTTCCTCACATGCAAGACAAATGTCAGGATGCTTAGGGCCCAATGGTCCCCGAAAATCATCCGGCCATCATCATTATACTTCACCGGTGTGGAAAGCAATGGGAAGCTACCAGACCTATAATTCCCTAGTAAAGCTGCAAAGCATAACATGAAAATGCTGTGAATGCAGTGAAAGACCTGCCCTCAGGCAGAATTACGATGGATGGATGGATGGATGGAAGTTATTTTCATGAATTTTTTCTTAAATAATGAAGTACAGCCTATGGTAAAAAAAATGGTCACGGACCGCCATTGGTAAAGAATTTTGTTTCTTTAATGGAATTTACACCAGCCTTTGTGGTGAGAGCTCTACGTCCTGAAAATCTAACGCGTTTTTTGTGTGCAACTTTCCCCATTATTATTATTATTAAAAAGTTTTAAAATTTCCTCAAGGATAATTTTTGTGTAAGAAAATTTACTTTTATTTTCGTAAAAAAAATAAAAATTTCTTCACGTTTTGATGGATTATCATGGCTGGTCGTTTTCTATGGTAAGTAACGGTCGGTAAAAGTTATAATTTTATTAAAATAGGTAAATTTGAACTTATCGGGATACTTTTAATTATTAAAAAATGTTGGTTATACTGATTCATTACCAACATGGCGAAATGCGCTACTTTTGTAGCACGTTTTGTTTTGTATAAAGTGGTTTAATGTGCAAATAATGGTTTCTTATCAGAGATAGCCAGCGCCCAGGGATTATTATTATCCCTGGCCAGCGCCAATATTATTCAGTGATGCCTAGACTCTAGAGACCTCAAGCGTTGGCAGAAAACACTAACCGATTACAGCTTACTGTATTATCGGCAAAACAATTTCCGCCATCTATCGATAAAAGTATAACTAATCAGTGTTGATCCCGGTGGCTCAGAAGTCATTTTCGGCGTTTCTAATACCACATTTTAAATAATGCCTGGAATAATATTAATCAATCAGATTTTACAGCTCACCTCATATTATTGAAAAACTCAGAACTAGTTTCGAAAGGGAAACTTCTTTCGAAACTGGTCCTCTGTTTTACAAAAGTATGAGGCAAGCTGTAAAATTTGAGTAATTATTATTAAATAAAACCTCACAGTGTTATGAATATATCAATTCAGAACTTCATCTCAATTTCCAAGACCCTCAACTTACTCTTTATTCAATACATGGAATATATTCCTAACATCAGAAAAACAGTTGATTAGTTTTAGAAAACTGGAAAAATATTTTATAATTCAATCAATTCTTTTAAAGTATTCATTTAAACTTCTTTTTTTGTTCAATTTTTTTTTAGAAATAACATTATTTTTTGCATTACATTTTCTTAGAATTAAAGAAAGGATGACCCTGATTATCAAGGAAAGGTTCAAATAAAAATAAAGATATCATTTAATAATCATTTATTTATTTTAGACATATGAACAAAATAATAATAATAAACAATAAGAGAATTTAAGTAATTATGAAGAATTAATGCAATGAGATTTTTTAATTTCTTTCCCTACATATTTTACCAACAAAATTTGGTCCCTTACAAAAAAGGTAATTAAAAATTACAGGTATCTTACTGTTCTTAACATATGATAATCTCAATCAAACAATGCATTAAATCACAATAAACCATTCATTTCACTGTATTGGTGGTGAATTCAGTAATCAATGACCCCTTTCCAGATGGAGGTTAAGAGCAGCATTACTGGACATTTGCCCATCTGAATAGAAAGAAAAAAAAAGTTATACAAAAGTACGTACTGTAATGGATACTACATAGTTTTTTGAATCTTTTAAAACATACTACAGTTATATGAACATGAAAAAATACAGAAATTCCTATGTATTATTTTAAACAGAACAAACATAAAAGAAGCTAGAAAAGAACTGGTAGAAGAAAAAACATTATCCTATATAAAAAAATCAGTTCTTTTGACTGTGAAAAAAAAAAAATAAAACAAGTACCGTACTTATAATTAAATATACCTTCATAATTTTTTTTAAAAGTTTTAATTACTGTAATATGTTTTCAGTCTCAAGTTACATATTCTGGGATCAAAGTTACAATATATGAGATAAATTACATATATGGTTATCCTTTCGGATTAAGCAGATGATTATTCTATTATGGCATTTACAAGATAAATAATTTTCATAATAACAATTATAACCTTATTCATTATTATTTTATCTACAATCGTAATAAGTCTAGCCTCAATCTTATCAAAAAAAATATGTCTTACGTAACTTTACTCACTCTATTAACACCGTCTTTCAGAGGTTGACCAAGATATAGACAAGGTCTGAAGAACAAGTTAAGGAGAAGGTCTAGAAAAGGGTAATTCAATGGATGGAAATTATGGAAGAGTAGACATGGAATAACCTAGATAGATAGAGAATCTTATCCAAAACTTGATCCGAGAACAATGACAGGTAGCTAGATCAAGAATAATAATTCAATATAATTACGTCAAAGATATGGCATCAATGTACCTATGACTAAAAAAATAAGTTACTTAAAATCGTATTATTTCTAACATTATACAAAAGCATGTTTGCCCCCTAAAATTTCTGTATGCACTATATAGGCTAACAATTATACATAGGAAGATTTTCCACTAGATCACGTAAGTAAGGAACAGTCGCATAAGAATCTTGTATTACGCGCAGGAAAAATATTAAGAATTTTAACAAGCATTAGAAATTTTTTTATAAAAGTAGGAAATGTAAATAAAAAAACCATAACCTAATAATTCCGTAAAAGTAATTTTAAAAATTCCGTGACCTAATGGAAACATAAGTCAATTCATATATTTTAATGCATTTACGTATTAATAATACTTACTAGAAAATATTCTTTTAACAGAAAATTAATTCCTTCTAATTAAACAAACAAAAATTGATGCACGATACTCCTACATTTTAAAATACGCAGCCAACATAATAGAATAAAATATACAGTTTATTATGATATAAATAAAAGAAACTAGGTATAAAAATTATTCAAAGCTAATATTACATGGAATAGTTTAAACAAATGTTTTATCAAGATAATGTTTCTACTTAAATTAAGAGTAGGTCAGCTCATTTCAAATAATAAAGAAATATTTAATTCAGGGAGTCCGTTGGCTGCACTGTCACTGTAGACGAATTTGCTTTTCGACATAGCGACTGAAGCGCCTCCAAGCGTTGGCAGAAAAAACTAGGCCTGGCATCACCATGCAGGCCATTGAATCATTATAGGGAGATTTGGACGCAATATTTTTTAGTTTTTTTTTCCCACGTAGTACCGTGGTCATCTTAAGACCGCGCCACCGTCGCTATTTTATCTCGTCCGATCTCGTGAATGTACTATGATGATGATGATGATCTCGTTCTCTACGGTTCTCTATATGTGGATTAAATTTAAATAAATCAACGGTAGAATTGTTATGTACTATACGAAGAGAAGTTTTGAGGTTGAATATAATATAATATTATTGATGCATCGAAGTTAATTGTTAAAATAATTAATTATCTACAATCCGAAGGATAAAGTGAAGCTGGAAAATACAGCTAATGGAAGGTAGGTGAATGATTACATATGGTATAATTTTTCTCAAAAATGTTTACTTCAGAAAATAGTGTTTTCAAATAATAGGCCTAACTGTGAATTATGTAAATTGGCACGCCGTATATTTTGTTTGCATCATGACATTAAAATACCCCTTAAAAAATTGTTTATAGGCCTACCTAATTTATTTTTATTTCTTAACCTGTAATGTGTGTACCTATTCATCATTATTTCTTTCACAGAATAAACGAGGCTGTAAAGATCAAATCCTATGTGTGTATTTTCGTATGACAGTGATTGGGAAGTCTACACATGTATAAAATTTTAGGTAAGTAAATTTGAGGTATTCAGAGTGGATCTAATGCTGCTACCTTCATTTTACTAACTTTGAAGTTTCATTATTTTTGTTTTTGTGTTTCTTATTAGATTCAGTTATGAAAGTGAGATAGCATTATTCAGACACCCATAAGTGTAAAAATTATCTTGAAAGATAACAGAAATTTAGGTATAAAGTTTCCATTATGTGACAAAAAAATGAAAAAAACTTCTGTTTACCTTTCCTAATAATTTTTAAGTCCTGCAGAATAACAGTGCACATGTGCAAACATTTATAAAAAGTTTATAGAGTTGTATTGCTAGATGGAACCACGTAGATGTGAAATCGATATGACATACCTTTGCAATAAATTCCCCTTCCTAACCTAACTAAACAATTTACATGCATATTATTTAATTAAATGTTCACTAACTTTTTAGCTTCGGAACCTAACAAAATGAAATGAGAACATCCATTTTTGAATATTGATTTTATTCCAATTTCACAGATATCTCCACCATTTAGTAGAAGTTCATTTAAGCGTTTGCGCATATGCACAACAATCTGCATAACTTTGAAGAAATCATTGCATACATAGATAAATATTTAATAATTGTAAAAAAAAGTTATAAGTTTTGTTGCAAATGTTAGTAAAGGCAGAAGAAGTACGTAGAGAAACAGTATTAAAAGAATATACTATGGAAACTGAAGGGTAAGGTAATGTAAAGTTGAGCCAAAAAAAATCCAAGTCTAAGTAGATCCATACACATGTGCCAATAGATAAAACTGGATATAATTACAAATCATATGAACCGCCAATATACACAGCATATTAGAATGCTCGTTGCCAACCAGAGGAGAAACATACCAATATTGAAGACTTATACTTAAAAAAGAAAGTAAATAAACACTGAATGGCAATAATGAAGACAGTGTAATCATTATTATTAGTTTATTTATGGTATTAGTATTCTGTCCTTTTAAGTAAAGTATTTTCAGGTATTGTAATTTCAATTTTCAATGCAAGTTTTGACTGCTTGTGAAATATTACAAGAAAGAACTTAAAAATATGTAAGTGTATATGTAAGAGTCCCGGTCTAGGCGAAAATTTTTCTCTTCAAATATAAGTGTATACATGTACATAATACATATACAATGGTTCAGGATCATATTGTGTGAAGTCCATCTTTTTACAATTCTTGTTGTGAATGTTACATTTCCAAAGCCATTTGATAATAAATCAGGAATTCAATATTTTGATTAGTAACACCTTTGGAAAATTAGAGTATGAAATTCTTGGTTTTTATTTTTTTTTCAATGGCCTATATATGTATATATACATATATATGTGTTTGTATATATATATTTTTTTCCAGGCTCTACAGTAGGTGTAAAGAAGTTGCGCTTCAAGAATATCTACAAGTGTATTGCAAGAACATACCAGTACATTATAGACTATGCAGAAAAGTGGTTGTGTTTTATTAAAAACAAATTTTTGAACTATTATAGAGCATATTTTAAATTACAAATTTTAAAATTATGTTAATATTGTGTCGTGTAAATTTTATTCATCCTTACTTCTACCTCGTTGAGAACTTTCTATGTCTTTTATAACATTTATTTAATATGTGCAAAAAAATCTTAATATGAAGTGTTGGTAATTACTTAGAGAACAAAACTGTTCCGTCAATTTTAACAACAATAATTTGGCCTAACATTAAACTATTCAGCGATTTCCTGGTAGTAATGAAGGTAGGCATTTGTGTTAGGCTTAAATAGGTGTGTAAGCCTAAAATGTCAAACAATTTGGATTCTTCTCGCAGGTGGATATTGGACCAGCAGCTAGCTGGTAGGCCAAGGGCATTCTCAGCTTGTTGCACCTTGGAGAATATACATATTTCTTCTCTAATGAACTATTAGATTTTGTAATCAAAATGTAAAGGTAGGTGATCCCATTATAGGGCTTGGGGTAATAGGAAGCTAGTAAATAAATGTGAAATAATCTTCTTATAAAATTACATATAAAATAGTTAGGTTTATTGTTGAAATATTGAATCTTTAACTACGTATGTGACTGAAGTTTCATTGAAAAAATTCTGTTCATCTTGAATAATGTACATACTGCAGTAACTATAAAATGTATAATTTTTTAAAATATTAATTTTAATATAAGGCAATAAATCAATCATGTTATTTCATTTTTAAAAGCAAACTAATCAAGACAAGTCTGGTTACTAAATAGAGTTGATGTGCGTGCATTCACGTATGAGTAGTTCAGAATAGAGAATGATGCATAGAATTTGTTTTTGCTACATTCTTATAAACCCAAGGTATTTTTAAATTTTCATTTTAAGAACATTTAAAAACTTGTGCTTAAATTACTTTATGGTTTCAGTTCTTAAAAAACAAATAGCATATTAGACTCATTAGACCAGGCTCGTCAAATGGTGCTCCTTAGCATATCCATTATCCAGATCCTGTTTGATATTTCTTAATGGAAATAACACAAGAAATGTTACTTTGTAAACAATTTTGCATTTTTTATTTTTACTTAAGAAAATTATTACAAAAATTTTGCCAATATTTTTGTTGTATAGGTCTAACATTTCCAATTATTTTCTAATAAATAGCGATTTCCCATATTCATTATGTTCATCTAAAAGTGGAATGGTTTTTAATAAATACTTATGAAATTGTGTAAATCATTTTAGTCAACTTACTAATTGATGAATTTAAAAAAAAAAATTAAAATCATTTATAGTTAAAGACATCTGAAAAGTTGGCAAAGTTCTTGTAATTTTCTTTTGAAGAGAGTAAGAATAAAACATGCTAAAATTGTCCACAAAGTAGCATTGCTTGTGTTTAGCTTTAAATTTTATTTTTAAAAGAATGGGTAAGGATAGGGTACTTTTATTGCGATTGAGCCACCGTGGCCATGCTCAAGTAGTACCGTGGTCATCTTCAGATGGCGCAGCGGTATGAAATTGCGTCCAAAATTTAACACAGAGAGGCCGCTCTATTCGGTTCTCTATGATCACCATGTGGCATCACTCTCTTCCATTTGCGTTCTTGCGTTGGCCTGTGGTGGTGTCTTATTCTGTTTTTGACTGCGATACAATCACCTAGAAATTTATTTAAATCATGAGTTCTCAAAAGGGAAATATTAAACGTACCCGACCTCAAAAACATCAAAATACGACTGCTTTTAAGAATAATTTGCATGACACTAGTCATAAAACCATACAATTAAACAAAATTGAAATTTCTAATGTGTGTTTGAAGTGTAAAAATATTTTGGCTTGGAGAAAAATTCCCCCCCCCCCAAGTATAAGAAGTATAAGGTGTCCGAAGTCACTTAAAACATGCACAAAGTGCAAACCAAAAACTGTCAACACACTCTTATCATACTATAACTGTTCAGAATGTGCGCAATCGCTGAAAGTCTGTCCGAAATGTGGGAAAAATGAAAACGCTGGTTACAGAACATACAACGAAGTCAGAAGAGGAATTGAAACTAGATCCAGAATTTCAAAAAATAATGAAACAAATTCCAGAAAGGAAGAGGAGAGCCATGCAACGTTATATAAAAAAGAAAGGTAAGTGTTATATACTGTATTGTACGCTAACTTTTAACGTGATTCTTGGATAGTTTGAGTAGTTTTAACTAGTTCGTGAACTAGTCAGTACTTCACTAAAATGGATGAATTTTAGAGTAATTTAGTCTATAATTTTTCCATGGGTCTATAACTTTCTTTAGATACTGTTGTTCTACGTACTTTTTCCGTCTTAACATAGTATTTGGCTGAGGTTCACTTTAAGATGCACACAATTTTCCATGTAACATTCTTATGCCACTGATGCATTAAACACTTTCCAGCCTCCGGTAGATGGCTCTGCAGTCGGCGTTACCAACTTTGGGAATAAATTTCCAAATGCATAAAAATGGACATTAACTAACTTGCCATTTCCTAACTAAAGAAAACAATTTACATGCATATTATTTATTCCTAAATGCTTAAAAAGATGGACGTAAACCAACTTCCCATTTCCTAACGTAACAAAACAATTTACATGCGTACTATTTAATGAACTATAAACTAATTTTACATACACTAACACTAAATATGGTTTCGAATTTTTTTTAAATGGTGGCAACGTTGGAACAACATGGAAAGTAGCAAGTAAGTAATGTATCTGCGATCATGTTTTACATAAATATATAAATATAAAATATTGTAAAGAAAGCTTGAAGATTGTTGCAAAATGTTTAAAACAGTACAAAACGTGTTTACAAGTGTTTAGTGCATCAGTGGCATAAGAATGTAAGTGTAGAATTGTGAGAGGCATAAAACCTACCACATCCAACATTTCTTACGATTTTAAAATTTTTATAAATTATGCAAATATTGTGCATTGGGTTCTAGAGATGCGGTAATACTTCATGTAACATCCGCTAAGTGGCTCTCAAGTCAGAGTTACCAACATTTGAAAATAATTCTAAATCATATTTAGTGTTAGTGTATGTAAAATTATTTTATAGTTTATAAATAATATGCATGTAAATTGTTTTGTTAGGTTAGGAAATGGAAAGTTGGTTTACGTCCATTCTTTTAGCATTTAGGAATAAATAATATGCATGTAAATTGTTTTGTTAGGTTAGGAATTGGGAAGTTAGTTTACATCCATTTTTTTTTGCATTTGGGAATTTGGATATACTTTCCTTTAGGTCCGGAGAAAATTTTTCTAAGTTCTATAGAATCGCAGTACGCATGCGCTAGTGCTCCAATTATCCCAGGTAGATAAATGCAGCCCTCCAGCAGTTGGCGGTGTATATATGTGAAATCAGTATGACCAACATTGACACAAAATTCCCAGAACTTGTCTAAAAATGTATAATTTATTTTACGTATCAAATCACTTTTAAAAATCAAGGAACCTAAAAGCTAACCAAACCTAAATCAATTACTGTAATACAAATCAATTACTCTAACGTAGGTGAAATCCAGGGAACGTGGAATCACATTTAAAAAGCAAGTTCGGGTTGTTCATGGTGGCAATGCTGGAACAACATAGGAAGTGGAGGGAAAAAGACAAAGAGCAGGAAGTAAGAAATGTAGCACGACCATGTTTTACGCAAATATATAAATATGGAAAAAAACTCGGAACATTGGAATATGTTTAAAATGTGTTAAAAAGTGTTGCAAAATGTTTTGAAAGTGTTTAAGAGTTTAGTGCATCAGTGGAATAAGATATAAAATTGGAAAATTTTTCGGACCTAAAGGAAAGTGCAGCCCAATTCTTAAAATGTTTCTTACAATTATTAGATATTTATCTTTGTATGCTAGTAGCGGCATTTATCTCTCAATAATTTTTTCGAAGTTCTACAGAATAATAGTTCACATGCCCAAATGCATTTTAAATTGCCACCAGATGGCAGGACATATCTGTGAAATCGGTATGACCAACATTTGCAATTAATTCCAAAGCATATTTTGAGTGAAGAGAGAAAAACGCAGTGAGCAGGAAGTTGAATTATTCTAAGATGTAGCGGCGCAGAACTTCGTCAGCGATTCATGTCTTCATTTACATGTCATCACATAGTATCTGTCACACATCTTCCTGCAGCACTTGCATACACAGTTTAGGCCTGGCTGGTGGTATCTTGTGTTTCTACAAATCATATGATGAAAACCATGCACTGCAAGTCTGGAGATCACATGTTTCAATTCGTAATTTCCCTACATCCAGTCTTGTGACATCACAGCATTGGTGATATGGAATTCACCCCAGATTTCTTCTCTCCATCCATAGTAATTCTGCCCCAAGGCAGGTCCTTCACTACAATCATAGCATTTTCATGCTATGCTTGCAGCTTTTACTAGGGAATTGTAGGTGTGATAGCTTCCCGTTGCTTTCCGCACCGGTGAAGGATGATGATGATGATCCATCCATCCATAGTAATTCTGCCAAAAGGCAGGTCCTACACTGCAACATAGCATTTTCATGCTATGCTTGCAGCTTTACTAGGAAAATGTAGGTGTGGTAGCTTTCCGTTGCTTTCCACACCGGTGAAGGATGATGATAATGATGATGATGATGGCCATATGATTTTGGGAACCGTTTGGGCCTTAAAGTTTTCCTGACTTTTGTCTTACAGGTGAGGAAAAACCTCACCCAGAAAAACTGCCCCGACCAGGGATCGAACCCGGGCCCGCTGCGTGACAAGGCAGCATGCTACCTCGAGATCACAGCGGTGGACATTTCTTCTCTGTTGGACAGTAATTCTTGTAAGTTGTGGTTGGCAGAAGCAATTTGAGTCGCCGTATACTTCTATATAGAATGACTCCCTGGCCATGACGTATACTAGGTGGGGCAGTATGAACTTAGATAAGCATAATCCCTTCATCAGACTTGTCGCTTTGATTTTCTTTAGATCTGCCAACCGTCTTTTGTGAGATATGCCCACACGTTTTCTAGGTCATATGTAGCAACACTTTGACTTGGAACATTTTTATGGCTGTTTGGAGAGACAGTTTGCTCAGCTCTTTATTGTCGTACATTGCTTTTGTTGCTGTGTTCGCTCTATCTTTCATGTGTAGTGTGAATAAATTACCAGGAGTTTGGAATAAAGTGCCTAGATATTTGAAATGTGTTACTGCTGACTATTTAACTCATGCCCCAAATGGGAGTCAATGATCAATCACATTTCAATGATTTTTTATTTACAACCAATCACAGTCGTGTTTTGCCTAGAATTTACCAACTAATGTTTATCATAATAAAGAAAGCACCTCCTTTTTAACATTCTGAAAAGGTCATAAGCATTATTTTGCAGTGACTGACTCTAAAGTACGGCTACCAGATTGTGTATATAGTGCATGAATGTCAACACATAGTGCAAGCGGGAGTTAATATAAGAACATTTGTAGCAATTGATTATACCACCATAAAAAGAAACCACTGTTTTCACTTTCTTAAATGTATTTTTCCCAGTTAATAACAATCCGGAAAAATATAGTTGTCATATTTACATCATAGGACAATAGAAATGAATTAATATACGGTTTGATGTCTTTCATTTTTTCTCCACTAGAGTGCATTCTTACAATATTGCGTTCCTTTGGCAATAAATAATATGATCTGGTTGCAGTGATGAACAAAAGAAGTAAATGAAACATACCAATCATTTCTCATTTGTTTTCAAACATTACCGTTTACATTAAATATATAAATATTTTAAAATAACTATATTTAAATAATGATTTGTGAGGTAACAGCTTAATTTTATTTGTTTAATAGTCCTAACAAATGCCACACTTGATTTCCAAATTCTCTAGATAAATTGGAAATCACTCGTGGCATTACTTATGAAAATGGTTTTGTCTTGAAGTAAAAGAGAGCTGGCTTTCCTCCTCTCCTGAAGGTTATTGTGACAGTTTTCTCTTCATTAATAGTGAGCTCATTTCCTTCCGTCCATTCTGCCAGCTGATTGAAAGATGCCTGGTGTTTTTCTTGCAATGTTGAGCACATTACCATATCATCGGCATAGGTATACATTTACTTGTTCTCCGATTTACCTGAATCCTTGATATCTGCTGTGGCCATGATGAAGAGTAAGGGACTCGTAGGATCACTCTGTAGGACACCTGCATTCTGTCTTATAGGTTTCGAGCGAGAGAGGCCAACATCGATCTCTATATAACTCACTCAGGTTTTCTTTATGAGTTTATATAGGTACTTTTGGGTTCTGATGAATGTGTCTTGTTTTCCCATGAGGATATTTCCATTGAGTGTGTCGAGAGCTTTTGAATAGTTGAAAAAGAAATGTAGTTTTCCAGTAGGTCATGATAGCGTTACTTCAATGTCATCTTGTAAGTATTGACTGGCTTGTAGTGTGGATTTGCCTCTGTGGAATCCAAATTGTTCTTCTGGTAGATAGGTGTTAACTGTTTTGAGAGTCTCCATGTGGCTAGTCGCACAGAACTTCCGAATAAGGTGCATTCAAGTGCGGTTACCCTCTGGTTATCGGGATCCCCTCTATCCCATTTTCCTTTGTATAGCATTTTTACTGTGGATCTTCCCAGTTCCTTGGAATATTCCCTTGTCGGAGGCACTAATTGAAGAGTTTGGTTATTTCTTCTCCTATTAATGGAGCCAGATATTTTATATGTACATTATAGATTTTATTGGGGCTGCATGCTATCTTGGCTTTTCAACTATTTAGGGTCTTTAAACTATTTATGGAAAAACTGCACTTAAACTAGCGTGAAATATTTTCAAAGTCCTATAGAACAACAGTGCGCATGCGCCAGAGTTTATAGAGCCAGTGATAACCCACAATCGAACCACATATCGATTATCATCCTCGATTACTATCCGTTGCTATGAAATGTAAATGACCAATATTTGCAATAAATCCCCAAATCTATGTTTTAAAAAATATATTAATAATATTAAAATTACCAAACGTTTATTAAAAATGGGTGTATACTTACTTATCACTCCCTAATGCTGATCCAACCAGACGATAACCCAAAACAGGGATAAAAAATCATAGACTAAGTAATATACTCTGAGGAGAAAATAGCAGTTAGCATCACAATATTGTCTAACAGTGTCATAATAGTGTGATTTGCATATTTAAATAAATACTTCAAAATTGTCTAATAATGTTATAAAAATTGTTTGAAAAAGTTTAAAACATTAAATAATGTTAGTAAATACAGAAGAAAAGCTATAGTTTACAACAATATAACTGAAAAATCAAGCGCTAGTAGAAGTGCAGTTGAGTCCTATTTATTTTCAACTTGATTTTTACCAAAATTTCCTTGAATGAATCTGGGTAAACGCCTAAAATTATTGAAGTCCATTTTCTGCTTATTTGCTCATAAATTTAATCAACATTTTTATATAAATTTCAGAACAAGAAAACGGTGCTCAACCAACTATAGAAGAACTGTCCACAGTGTTCGATACGCTGACACCCCTCGAAGATGACGACGATTTTGATTTTTGGTCTTTCTGATGATGATGATGAAGAAGAAAAAGATGATGATGATTAGAGTGGTAATTAAGATTTTAACCCTTTTAATTAAAATTAGTTAGATCATGTTATTGGGAATTTGCACAATTATACTTTAAAAAATGGGTAAACTATTGTTGTTAAGTGTTTTGCTAAATAGTCATTTTTTATGATCTCCCTTTGCATCTCTGGGAAGAGAAATATCTACAGGATATCATCATCTGCGTGTTGAACAATAAAAAGTACAATTACTTTTGTTGTTCTAATGTCTTCAACATCTATAAAAATAATGAAATCTCTGTTAAACAAGATGGCAAATTATCTTCTTGGGAAAAGATCAACACTGGAGTAAGACAGGTATGTGGACTTTCACCGGTGCTTTTCTTTATATATATGAATAAATTAATAAACGAATGGAGGAAAACACAATGAGGATATATACCCATCAATAGGAACCTCAAACTCGATGCTATTTTTTTTGCAGACGATTTAGCTCTTCTGGCACTTTCTGAAAATGATTTGCAACGATCAGTTTATAATTTACAAAAAATAGGTGCCAAATTTAATATGGAAATAACAATTAACAAAACTAAAATTATGGCATTTCATGGGAAGGACCCCATACAAAGTAAAATCTGTCTCCAGAATAAAATTTTAGAGAGATCTAATCAATTTAAATATCTTGGATATTATCTCTCTATCTGGGATGAAAAGGATATCCCTGAAAAAAATTACTAGTTATAATAAAAGTTTAGGAATTATTAATCAATTTATGAAACCATCCTTTGTATAAAAAACACCAGATTACGTTTATGTAACACTTTGGCTAGACCAGTGTTGACCTATGGTAGTAAAGCATGGACACTAAAAAGACAACATGAAAGCAAAATAACGGCTTGTGAAATGAGATTCATGCGCAGAACAGTGGATTACACCAGATGGGATCGGAAAAGGAACACCGATATCTTAAAAGAATTGAAGACTACGCCAATTTTGGAATATATGTAAACAGTACCAACTAAATTGGAAACACCATCTTGAAAGAATGAGTTCAAATCGGATCCCCAAAGCTGTTTATAATTATAAACCAAGAAGACGAAGATCACTGGGCCATCCTATGAAACGCTGGAGGGAAAATTTTCTATAGGATCATAACAGGCCTTGGCCTAATACTTGGAAGGAAGAAGAAGTTCTAATGTGCAGGATTTTCCTCACAATTTTTTTTTTAACTTATTTAATTCAACAATCTGTGCCTAATTTTTAAAATTAATCTTTTATTTAATTTTCAGGACAAGAAAATGGTGTTCAACATACCATAAAATGACCTCAATGTTTCATACATTGACATCCCTTGAAGATGATGATTTTGATTCTGTTCTTTCTGTTCACGGAGAAGAAGAAAGAAAAAGTTGTTGAGAATTGTAGTTAAATTTTTGTCAACTCTATAAATTAGTATGAAATGTGAAATGATACAGATTAACTCTTCCTATTTGTAAATGATTCAGCTGAATGATTTCTGTATGAGATCTCAAAAAATTAAGACTTTTCTCTGCCAGATGCCTCTTCTTTCCCTTGTTCATTTATGGTGTCATTTTGTTCTTTATGCAATATTAAATGGAAATATAGATAAAATTCCATTTCTCTTCTACTTTTCAATTAAATACGCTTTCAGATTTATTATCCTAATTATTTAATAAATAAGATGAATCCATAATCATCTATCCTCATAAATTGTGTTTTATTTGAACATGTTTCAATATTGATGTTTTTTTATTATTAATTTAACATTTCTTAATGAAAGATAAATTATAAGAGAAAAATTTGCGTCTAAATCGTAACTCGTCTCGGTAGCTCAGTTGGTAGAGCATTTGGCCCGGCAAGCCAAAGGTCCTGTGCTCGAGTCTCGGTCTAGGCGAGAATTTTTCTCTTCAAATATAATGTTTCAATATGCCATGCATACCATCATCAGGTTTCCCAGACTCTAGACACAACATTTTATGAAGTAAGATGATTCCGAATTCACCTTATATATTAAGAAGACCCTCATAATGTTAATTCCAATTGTAATTTATTAATCCTAATAATTTATTTAATGAATGCTCAACACACTTAGTCTATGACCTTCTAACATGCTGATATAAATCCTCTACAGCATTGAAAACTTCCTTTGATTCCATGCATTGTTGAATGTTGTCTCAGTCCATAATTGAAGACTCTATGCCATACAACACACATATCAACAATTCTAAGATGAATAATAGGGATGAAGATGAGATGCCTAACAGTTGTGATCAGTAAAGATTGTTATAGCTGGCACTGAATCTTTTCTTGGAAGATCTATGCAGTTTTTGGTTTATCTGATAGTAGATGGGACTTCTATTTTTCAAAACTCTTGTTTCATGTTTTTTTTTTTTTTGATTTTCTATTTATAATCTGTTTTATGGACTGAAAACATGAATGGAAAGAATCAATTATCATACCAATTTATAAGAAAGGAGATAAAACGGACTGCAACAACTATAGGGGCATCTCATTACTTTCAACTACATACATTCTAACAAATATATTAGTAAGCAGGCTCACTTCTTATATTGATAACACTCTAGGAGATCATCAATGTGGATTTAGAATAAATAGGTCTACAACAGATCAGATTTTTTAGCTTAAGACAGATTTTAGAAAAGAAATGGGAATATAATGGTACTGTACATCAACTATACGTGGACTTCAAAAAGGCTTACAATTCAATTGAGAGAGAAAAGTTACATAGTATCCTATTAAATTAATATTGAGAAGCTAAAGCTATTACTATGATAGAAATAAGTATATTAATGAACACAATTAAATTATTGTAAATAAATGGTAAAGAGAACAATTTTTGCCTGAACCGGAAATCGAACCTGAACCTTTAGCTTTCCATGCTAATGCTCTGTCCACTGAGCTAATTCAGGCTTCATTCTCATCCAACCATTGATTTACAGTAATTTAATTGTGTTCATTAATGTACTTATTTCTATCATAGTAATAGCTTTAGCTTCTCAATATTAATTTAATAAATAATGCTATAGCTATGTGAAATCCCTTCATGTCTTCAAGTAAAAGCCATTCATTGTGTATTTGTGAATGATGATACATTGCAATTTAATGTGGGACCAGTAGAGTAAGGTAAAGGAAGAATTTCTGCTTGGATGGGAATGAAGCCTGAATTAGCTCAAGTGGACAGAGCATTAGCACGGAAAGCTAAAGGTTCAGGGTTCAATTCCCGGTTCAGGCATAAATTTTTCTCTTTACCATTGATTTATATAGTATCCTGCTGGAATTCGGAATTCCTAAAAAGTTAGTTAGACTAATACGAATGTTTATATAATAAATTTGGGAATTTATAACATTATGAGGTTTAATTCGTAAGAATTAAATGAGTCGTGAAAAGAGCTGAGGATGGTGACAGTGGTCACTGATACTGCAGTGCTGTGTTTAAAAAACATAGAAGTATGAGTTAAGAAGAAATCACAATTCATTTAATTCTTATACGAATGTGTCTAAATGGCACAAAGAGTAGGGTGCGTGTAGGCAAACAGTTTTCAGATACTTTTGAAATCCACAATGGGTTGAAGCAAGGAGATGCACTATCTCCTCTACTATTTCGTTTTGTACTAGAGCATGCCATCAAATATTTATATTAATAATACAAATTAATAAGCTGTTAGTTTATGCTGATGATGTAGTAATATTGGGTGATATTGAGGAGATACTAAAAGCCAACATGCACACACTACTGAGCAACACTAAGAAATTGGGAGTGGAAGTAAATATCAATAAAACTAAATATATGGTCACACAGAATTACATAGGAACAATAATCACAAACAGGAATGAGAAGGACAAAGAAATTAAACATAGGCTCAGTACTGGAAATGCGTGCTATTATGCATTACAGAGACTCTTAACGTCCCAACTCCTTTCAAAAAACGTTAAACTGAAAATATATAACATTATTATACCAGTTATATTATATGGATGTGAAACATTGGACTCTTACTTTAAGGGAGGAAAGGAGATTACGAGTATTTGAGAATAAAGTTCTTAGGAAAATATTTGGACCAAAGAGAGATGAACAGACAGGTGAATGGAGAAGACTGCATAACAGTGAATTACATGGTCTTTATAGGAAGCCAGATATAATGAGAACAGTTAAGTTTCATAGATTGAGATGGGCAGGACATGTGGCACAAATGGGGAATGAAAGACATGCATGGAAGCTTCTTGTAGGAAAACCAGAGAGAAAATGCCCAGTTGGTAGACCAAGAATGAGTTGGGAGATTTGAGGGAAGTAGATTATACAGGGGAATGATTGGAAAACATTAGCTCAGGATAGGAATGTATGGAGAGCTTATGTCAATGTGGCCATGAACCTATGGGTTTGATAGTGCCAGTGAGTTAGTTAGTTTATGGACTGAAAACAATTTTGGGAAATGATTTTAGACCTTAGGGCTTTTAGTGTGTTGTCTTAACTAAATATGTTACTGTGTGCCCCCGTTAAAATATATTTATTAATAAGAATAAATAAATATCCAACTCAGGGTTGGGTCGAGGGATGAGATGAGATGAAACCCTTATATAGAGGTCTGTGAATGACGAGGATACCGGCCAACCATGCTTGAAGCGTCATCACAGAAACTGATAAATGAAACAAAATGGTGACATGAGTATGGAGAAAAATGGTTGAATGAAATTATGGCAGGGGAAAACAGTAGAAATCCTGAGAAAAAACTGTCCAAGCTCCGTTTTGTCTACCACAAAACCCACATGGAGTAACTGAGACTCGATCTTGGGACCCCAGTGGTGAGAGGGGAGCATCTAACTGCATGGAGCTGCCCATATTAATAAGAATAAATTTGAAAATATTGTTTTACTTGTAGATCTCTCTTAATAACATCTATCTTTTATTTTATTTATTTTTTTTTTTCAATTATAGTTCAGTTTAATTCCTTTGGGAATTTAGAAGTAATTTTACAACTGGTAATAAAAGATTCCGGGCTATGTGGCCGTGGTCTATAACTGGCGTTTCTTCCAGACATTTCTCCCTCAACTGCGGAGGGCATCTTCAGTGGTGAGCGCTTCCAGCTGTTGTTTCCCTGTCGTAGACTCGACTGCAAAATTTTACAACTTTTGGTAAATTATTTTGTTTTCTTTAATAGTGTCGAACTATATTATTTCCACTATTATGTAGTATTACAAAATGAGATACAACATTGGATATATACCCATCAATAGGAACTTTAAACTCAATGCTATTCTTTTTGCAGATGATTTAGCGCATCTGACACTTTGTGAAAATGATTTGCAACGATCAATTTATAATTTACAAAAATAGCTGCCAAATTTAATATGGAAATATCAATTAACAAAACTAAAATTATGGCATTTCATGGGAAGGACCCCATACAAAGTAAAATCTTCCTCCAGAATAAAATTTTAGAGAGATCTAATCAATTTAAATATCTTGGATATATCTCTATCTGGGATGAAAAGGATATCCCTGATAAAATTACTAGTTATAATAAAAATTTCGGAATTATTAATCAAGTTATGAAACCATCCCTTGTACAAAAAAAACACCAGATTACGTTTATATAACACTTTGGCTATACCAGTGTTGACCTATGGTAGTGAAGCATGGATACTAAAAAGACAACATGAAAGCAGAATAATGGCTTGTGAAATGAGATTCCTGCACAGAACAGCGGGTTACTTCAGATGGAATCGGAAAAGGTACACCGATATCTTAAAAAAATTGAAGAGTACACCAATTTTGGAATATATTGAACAGTACCAACTAAATTGGAAACACCATCTTGAAAGAATGAGTTCAAATAGGATCCCCAAAGCTGTTTATAATTATATATCAAGAGGACGAAGATCTCTGGGCCGTCCTATGAAATGCTGGAGGGAAAATTTTCTATAGGATCGTAACAGGCCTTGGCCTAATTCTTGGAAGGAAGAAGAAACAACACTGAGTTAAATGAGTTGTATAAATCATCAGATATCATTACAGATTACAGATAATAAAAAAATAAACAATCATTACAGATATTAAAGTAAACAGACTAAGATGGGCAGGACATATGCAGAGAATGACAATAAATTGGTAGTTAGAAGAATTATAGATTATAAGCCAGAAAGAAGACGGAGAACTGGAAGACCAAATTTGAAATAGATGGATGGAGTACTACAGGATGTCAAATCTTTAAAATTCAAGAATTGGTTGACGGTTGCCAGAGATATAGAAGCCTGCAGGAAAATTCTGAAGGAAGCCTTGACCCACCCAGGTTGTTGCTCTGGCGGTGATGATGATTTATTATAATGACAATACTGAAAAATAGTTGAAAGGATGAAGTGTTTAGTATTAGAAAAAAACATTATTTTCACTTAAACTGTAACACTTGATAAAAGAATCAATATACAGTAATATCAATGTAAATTATATAAATTTTTTCTGGCCAGTTCGGTGTTATGTACAAAAAAATTTTAAAGACCTATGTTTCCAAACTAGATGATGAACATTTTATAATCTTTCTTGTTATTGTTTTCCTCAATCATTATTGTCTAATGAAAAATTTTAAAAGCCGCTGCATTTAAATAAATAAATAAAATTAATATTTCCAAACTACGTATTACATAGGTTCATTCCACATATTTTTTAGCGTATATTTATTTAAGTGAATTGAATTATGTTGTTTTCTTAATGGAAAAGCCTGATAATAAACCTTATCTGTGACCTTCAGACCCTCTATATAATTCCCTCACAGTTATTTATTTCAATTAGTGGACGTATCACTTGAATTATGATTGGGTTTACATTACTTTTAATTTTGTCCTTAGTAGGATGTTTAAATTGTCAGTGCATGTGTGAAAATGAGGCTTGGTGTCAGCCTGTAACATCCGTCGCATCAAATGAGGTACGTTATTTGCAGCGAGTACATTTATAACAATAAAATATGCAAAAAAAACATATTTTGTTATATTTATTTGAATACAGTGAAAACTCGATTTATCATTCTGGTTGAAAAGAGTTTGTCCTCTAATCTTGTTTCTCATCTTATCCCATTCCAATGTGGAGGTGACAGTAGCCTGCTGCCAACATGCCAGTTGTTTATTTCTATTGATGATGTTGTGTCCTAGTTGTTGGTTATTTAAGAATGAAAATAAATTTTATTCACAAATGTTGTACACAGTATGGACACTCGAATAAACAAGTGCCCGTGCTCGAGTGCAGTTCAATTATAGAAATAATACATATGGACTATGAAATAATACGTATGGACTATATATTTTGTTTAGTTGTTTCTTGACTCACCTCATACTTCTTAACTCCCTTGCATATCTAGATTTTGTCCCTGTATTTGTGACATTCTCCATGCTGTTCACGTTCACAACTGACGTCCAATGGTCTCCTCTGCAGACTGCAGGAGAGGAGACAATTGGACATCAGTTGTGAATGTGAACAGCATTGAGAATGTCACAAATACAGTGACGAAATCTAGATATGCAAGGGAGTTAAGAAGTATGAGGTGAGTCAAGAAACAACTAAACAAAATTAAAATAAACCTCATAGTGTTATTTCCTACCTACATAACTTAATGGACTATATATATTACAAAGTTTTAGTTAAAGGGAGAGGGATAACAAATTATATATAAATTTAGGAGCCATTTTCAAGACAAATAATAAATTTTGGCACATAAAAAAATAAAACAGGGGGAAAGAAAATAGACAATATAGAATAGATTAATACCAGATTGAAAAATGTAATTAAAGACATTAGAGAATAATGTAAGAGAAAACAAATTTAGGAGAAAGTTTCAAAATATAAAATGCATTCTGACACACAAAGGAGGACGATACAAACAGAACCTTATACTGTATAATAGATTAATACCAAACTGAAGAAAGTAATTATATACACTAGGTAATAATGTAAAGCAAAATAAATTTAGGAGAAAATTTCAAAATATAAAACTTACTCTAACACATGCAAAGAATTATTGCAGTTGAGAATGATATAAACAAAGTAATGTACAAAATTAATTTGATTTCTATAAATTAAATGGCTAAAAGCATCCCAGTTATTTTTTCATTCCTGAAGCACTGGTAATTTGTTAGATGTTTATTATAGTGAAATTGCTTGTGTCCATAATTATCACTATATGTACCTCCTGGATAACATTGAATGAACAACATATCACTTCCTACACCGGTATAAAGCAAATAAGTAAAATAATTACATATAAAGAGAAAAATTTCTGCCTGAACCGGGAATCAAACACTTGACCTTCAGCTCTTTGTACTGATGCTCTACCCTTAAACTATCCAGATATTCTTTCTCATCTAAGCACAAACGTCCCTGTTTAACCTTTCTTAATCCCCTTTGGCTGTGCTTGGATGGGAAGTAATATCTGGATAGCTCAGTATTAGATCAGCACATAGAACTGAAGGTCTGGGGTTCGATTTCTGGTTCAGGCAGAAATTTTTCTTTATTATTAATTGTAGTAGCTTGGCTTACTTACTTACTCACTGGCACTATCAAACCTGTAGGTTCATGGCCGCATGGACATAAGCTCTCCATACATCCATATCCTGAGGTAATGTTTTCTGATCATTCCCTCTATAATCTACTTCCCTTAAATCATAGTTAATGTTGTTCTCCCACCTCATTCTGGTCTACCAACTGGTTGTTTTCTCTCTGGCTTTCCTACAAGAAGTCTCCATGCACGTCTTAATAATTTACTTGTTTATAAAATAAAACAGTTCTTATTGAATGAAAATAGTATACCTTTAAAAAGCTAAATAGGAAAAATATATGGATGTAGGAAATAGGGCAGTAGGTAAACAAAAGAAGAAATATTTTGATGGGGTTAGAGAATATGAGATAAGTGTACTGGATAGAAGGAACTTGAAAAGTGATGCTGCAAGTGGAGAATAGTGGAAGCAATGTGTGAGAGAAGCCAGACACAATCCAGTCTGTAGCGCAACTGAAGCAGTTCCCTCTTTTATATCATAGTTTGATGTTTCGGATGTGGATAATATAGTACATAATAAAATACTGTTATTCAAAAGACATGTTTAAATTTTCAGGTATTTGCTTTTATGAATGGTTGCCAAAAGGAAGTGTGGAGTACTTTTGATTGGAACAAACTTACAACTTTAGCCGTATCTGATTGTACTGACCCCGAACTTATCTGTTTTGCTCATCAGCACAATGTTAGAGTTGTTTTATTTGGTAAGATATCAACTATAGATAAGTGATTATAGTTATTTAATATTTCCTCCCTATTTTCATAAAAAAAATTTTACTGGAAAAAGGCTGGGAGTGAAAAACTGTATGTATGTGTTCACTGAAGGGATCCACAATGCAATTACTGTTCGATAAATCAATACATTACAAAAGAATACATAATATTTCTGTCTCTTTGCTTGAAAACTTTGAATATTCATGCAGAGCAAGTATATATCATTGCTGAAGCGAGTTCACTAATCCTTGATTAGGCCTTTTTGCTCAGAAAATGTAACAGATAAAAATAAAATTAGAACTGTTGACTCCACAAGAAGTTACAAAAGCCCTCTTTTATTCCCCATTCATGGCATGTGCCTTGCCCATTGCAGTTTATGAGATTTAACTGTTCTTATTAGTCAGTGAAAGTGGATTAGTAGTTATGTTCCTTGCCTCTGGTCCCGAGGGTCATGGGTTCAAACCCAGCCAGGGTTGATGGATAAAAATCCAAGGAGCAAATCCTCCGGGAGGTACTTTAAGCCTTGGGTTCCGATTCTGAAAATTTTGACTCGTAAACAATCCTTAAGTCTGAATAAAGATGCCTCTAAGCAAAATTTACCGAGTTTCTTCATCTTAGTAATACCTTAGTTACCTGCTAGATGTCTCATTGGGTTGGTATGTTGACCGCATACCATTCATGACATCTTTAGGGAAATATGCAAAACTAGTTTTGTTGAGTTGATTTTTGACTCACCTCATACTTCTTAACTCCCTTGCAAATCCAGATTTCATCACTGTATTTGTGACATTCTCAATGCTGTTCACGTTCACAACTGACGTCCAATTGTCTCCTCTCCTGCAGACTGACCTCTGCGCCTTCTGATGGCTGACCAATGAACTTCCATTCCAAATCAATCCCTTTTCCTTATCACCGGGTATTTCAAAATTCATAGTTGTGTTTTCGTTCTTGCATGATATGCAAGTATGAGGTGAGTCAAAAATCAACTCAACAAAATTAAAATAAACCTCAAAGTGTTATTTCCTACCTACGTAACTTAATGCAAAACTAAATTAATTGGTCAAGTAACTCCTATCAAAGGAGAGGCTAAGGCCAAAAATTGGAGTGTTATGCCATTGTAGATGAAGAACGGTTCTTATTATATGTGGTTTGATATAAGGATCATGGAGCTCACTGTTATGTCGTTTCCTCCATTTATCTGTCTGTTCATTCTTAAGCACTTTATTCTGAAATTCTCGCAATCTTCCCAACTCTCTCTAAGTAAGAAACCATGTTTGGTGTTTATATAACTGGAAAACCACAATTCATCTATTTTTAGTTTATCATTTTTTGAAAGAATTTGCGATGACATGAGTCCCTGTAATAATGGGAAAATATGTGTGTATGTGTATGACTTTCAATTTAATTTCAGTATTTTAACCCTTAATTACTCATGTGGGGGTAATTTTTTTCCATTAAGTTGAAAGAACGCTACAATTTAGTGACAATTATATTTATGAGATTCCATGGAATAGCTAATGATGCAATTATATTTATTTTATGTCATTGTTGCAGCCTGCAGAAATTCTTTACCCCTCGCGCTCCTAGCATCTATAGAGAGTTATTTTCTATTCTCATGCTTACAATTTGAAGTCTAAGAGTAAATACGAGTAGAAAGAGGAAAATATTGACAGAAGATGAAATTATAGAACTGTTGGAAGCATCAGATGATGCAATTGTTGGCTGATTTTCTTCTTCATTAGACGAAGACTGTGATCATGATTCTAACTCTATACAGAGCACTGAAAGCGCTGGCCACAGACTATTTTTTACTTCTTGTTGAATGTTGGCGGCATCGGTACACATATAATTATACAAGAAAATTTGGGAAGAAAGATTGCTTGCTGCGACTTCCTAAGAGACCTTAGTCAGAGTCTACTGGAAAGCTATCTGAAGAAAAGGGCAACCATAAACATTTTGTCAAAAACCTCTTCATGCGAAAATACGACATCTCACAGGACCTGTGGAAGAAGCAGAACCACTGACCATCAGAAAAGTAGGGAGGTGCCACTTCTATCCCAGGGCCAAAAACCAGAAGACAAGAAAGTGTTGCAGCAAGCTGATCTGCAAAGATCATGCGGTGGAGTTCTGTCCAGACTGCTTTTCTGTTGAGTGAGGTGTGTATATATATGTTGTTATTTTTTTTAAAAATCATTAAAATTTGTAATAATGTGATACAGTGTTATTAACTGTGATAAAGACTTGAAGGTAAAAAAAATACCCTGTGCAAGTCCTCATATAGGTTATGTATGTGTGAGTAATTAAGGGTTAATGAAATATTGAGTGGGAGAATTGTGAGAAAAATGTGGTCTGTTCATCATCATAATCTTCCTGCCATGTATTAGGCCAGGTGGCCTGTTACAGCCTCATGCAATCTTTTAAATCATCTTCCTAAAGACATATCTCCTCTTGGATGGTAATTTAAAATCTGACTAGAGATGAAGGTTTGATCGATGCATTGAACGTATTGCTGCCAATTATTCCTATATATATATATATATATATATATAGAAGGCATTTGAAGTTATAGCACATTTCTCTTTATTTGTCTAATTTTGTATATAATCAATGTGAGTAAAATTCATAATAAAATTGCATTGAGGTGAATAGTCATAAAGTGAAATATTAAAATAAATAAATACTTTGGCAGGTCTCGTCATCCTCAACTGGGTTAAAATTCTCTTTTTTGAAACTAGGCCTTTCAGAAGGCCAACACGCACACACTATTGAGTAACACTAAGAAATTGGGAGTGGAAGTTAGCATCAATAAAACTAAATATATGGTCACACATAGAAATACATATAATGGAAATGGACTGCTAATGACAAATGAGAGAAATTTTAAGGAAGTGGCTGAATTCAAATATCTAAGAACAATAATCACAATTAGGAATGAGATGCACAAAGAAATTAAACATAGGCTCAATTCTGGAAATGCGTGCTATTAAGGATTCCAGAGACTCCTTGGAGTCCCAACTCCTTTTTTAAAAAAAAACGTGGACACGGAAAATATATAAAACTATTATTCTACCAGTTATATTATATGGGTGCGAAACATGGACTCTTACTTTAAGGGAGGAAAGAAATTACGAGTAGTTGAAAATAAATTTCTTACAAACATTTTTGGACCAAAGAGAGATGAACAGACAGGTGAATGGAGAAGACTGCATAACAGTAAACTACATGGTCTGTATAGGAAGCCAGATATAATAAGAACAGTTAAATCTCATAGAATGTGATGGGCAGGACATGTGGCATGAATGGGGATTGAAAGACATACATGGAAGCTTTTTGTAGGAAGACACCCAGTTGGTATACCAAGAATGAGGTGGGAGAATAATGTTAACTATGATTTCAGGGAAGTAGATTATGCAAGAAATGATTAGAAAACATTAGCTCAGGATAGGGATGTATGGAGAGATTATATCTGCATGGCCATGAACCTATGTGTTCGATAGTGCAAGTGAGTTAGTTAGTTAGTTAGGCCTTTCAGAAACCAGCATCCATCTTGAGCAGAAGAGTGTGCACACCCGTCTGCTTAAGATGAAAGCCAGTTTTTGAAAGGCCCACACTTTTAAAAAATGGCATTTTAACCCAGTTGAGGATGATGGCACCTGCCAAGGTATTTATTTATTTTAATATTTTACTTTATATACAATGTTTTTTACCATTTTTTCGTAAATGACTAATGAAACTCTCCATGTTTAGGTACTTGTCCAACTGATTATCTGCTTAATGCAACAGCTCGTGAAGCATGGATTCAAGAGAAGCTTGATTTAGTGCAGAAACATAACTTGGATGGCTATAACATTGACTTTGAAGATGCTATAGAGAAAAATAGTTCTCTGGTTGCTGGGCTCACAAGCTTTGCAAATGAAACTGCAGAGAAATTCCATAAAGCAATTCCATCTTCACAAGTAATTTTAAAATACACCATGCCCCGCTTACAATACCAATGAAATAAGAGTCGATAGCTCGAGTGTAAAACTTATTTTATTTGAAACTGTTAATATTTTCTAATACCTAGAGTTTCAAACTCAATAGTTTTCAACATAAATAAGTTTGGTCTGTTAATAGTGAGTGGAGAACATATTTTTAACGACTCACCTCATATAATTTCAAATTTCTTTGATACTGGCGGTTTCAGACAATATCTTGTCCCTCTTCAGTCATGGCAAGATATTGTCTGAAACCGCTGGTATCAAAGAAATTTGAAATATGAGGTGAGTCAATAAAAATATGTTCTCCACTCACTATTAATGATATAACCTCATAATGTTTACTTCCCAATATTAATTTAAATATAAGTTTGGGCTGTATTCATCTTGTCTCATAAATTGTTGTTTTATGTAAGAAGCTTTGAAACGCATCTTAAAAAAAAAGAAAACAATTTATGAGGTAAGATAAATACAGACCAAACTTATTCGTTAAGAGAACTTCATAATGTTACTTCCTAATATATTTTCATAAGATTTCAACACGACTACCATTTATAGTATCGCAGATGTTGAAACTGTTGTTCACTGCTATTCCTAATATTTCTCACAAGGGAAACATTTCATCACACTCCCTTCAGAATGTAACATACAATAGTTAATTTTATTGCTTTTGGAGACCTGAATCATACTGTAGAATTAAAACATACAAAAGTTATCATTAAAATGGTATAAACGACAAAATTCATTAAATATTTCACTCGAATATTCAGTGGATTCAGGAGAGGTACTTAGTAATGTTAATTTATTGAACTATTATAGGAAATGTCACTATGAAGTATAATTTAAAATTAATTCTGTTCACTTCACCTCATATTCCATCTTCTAATTAAACCAATTTCAAAACCTAGGTGATTTCATCATCGATAATTTATAGACCAATGTTCTGACATCCAGGAGCACTGCTTCTTACTCCATCTGTTGGTGAACCGAAGAACCTCCGAATCAAATCAACTTCCCGGAAATTTTAAAATACATTAATTTTTCTTTCCTGTTTTCTGAAAGTGGATTTTTTCCCAAACTTTGAGCTCTTTTGGCCTTTTCTATTTTTCATAGGGAAAACAAAAAGAAATTTGAAAACCAGTTTAAAGGAACATTTTAGGAATGTCAAATTTGGTGAAGTGGAAAAATCAGCAATAGCCGCTCTTGCTTGGTTAGAAAAACATCTGATTGAAAGAAAGGCTAGATCAATAAAACAAATAGAACAATCATCAGAGCTTATGGTTTGGTAAAAAATCCATATTATAAAAACAAGAAAGAAAAATGAATGAATTTTGAAATTCCTGGGGAATATAATTTAATTCAGAGGTTAATCGGTCCACCAATAGAGGGAGTAAGAAGCAGTTCTCCGAAATGATATAACATCGGTCGAGATATTCCTGAAGATGAAACCACATAGATTTTGAAACCAGTTTAATTAAAAGACTGGATATTGAGGTGAGGTATAAAGAATTTTAATCTAAATCTTAGATTATTTTCTCTTTGCCAAATACATTTCCATTTATAACCGTTTAATCTATTGGTGTTTTAAGAAAGACATGGTGTATTTGTCAAGTATTTTTTTAAGGAAAAATACACTTTTTTAATTTAGTTTGCATATTGGTCACTTCATGTGGGGTTTGCGATGATGGATGAATTGGAACCAGGGCAGGTTTTCCTTGCGATTTCTCCTGTTTTCCCCTGACAAAGCTTCATTCCACAACATCGCCATACTTGTCCATTTTGTTTCATTTAATCCGCCTTTGTGTGTCAGGTCTGCCAGCATCCTTATATGTCACAAACCTTCAAAAATACCAGCTCATTTCATCCCTTGAATTGGCATTATGCCAGACATAAGTACTGGGTTTACTTTTACACTTATTATTATATGAAGGAATTATTAGAAACAAATCTGCATCTAATTAAAGTAGATTTATTTTATGTTTGCGCCATAGCGCAGTGGTTAAGGCACTGCACTACAAGCCAGAAGGTCAAGGGTTCGAGCCCCATGGGGTCAGGATTTTTAAACTGACCCAAACCCTCTGGCAGCACTATGGTCCTGGGGTCGACTTAGCCTCTAACGGAAATGAGTACCAGATGCTTGTTCTGGGGGTAAAGGTGGCCGTCACGCAGGGCTGACAACGCGGCTGACATCAAGTACCGATTGTCTAGAAAAAGTGGGAGCCCTAACCTCCTTCTACCCCAAGGGCCTCCTGATGCCTGTCGTGGGATCACTTTACGTTTACTGGATTATTGATCTAAAGGTTTATAGGTTATGTAGGAAAATGATTGAACTATTATAGGAAATATCACTATGGGTTTAATTTAAAATTGAAAATAAAATTCTTTACACCTCACCTCATATCCTGTCTTCTTTTCAGATCGGTTTTGCAACCTAAACCTAATCGGTCTTGAAACTACTGAAGGTGTAGTCATTTAGTAGGTTGTGAAACCGGTTTAAAAGAAGACAGGATATGAGTTGAGGTGTAAAGAATTTTATATAAAATTTTTAAGAAAATGATCCTTATTTCAGGAGAGCATTTTAGTTCTTAAAGCAAAAAAAGTTAAACTCTCTATTTGTATCTGACATAATATCAGATCAAGAGATGAGATGAGAAGAAGCCCCTATTAATGAAGGTCTGTGATATACATGAATGCAGGTTCACCACACCTGTTGCACCATCACAAGAGCAGATGAAATTAAATTATAATTAAATGGATGAGATGAATATGGGGAAATGGTGGAATGTAGTTTTCGGCAGTAGAAATCCCAAGAAAAACTGCCACTGAGTCTCCAGCCCTGACGTTTAGGTTGTACGAGAGGTAAAGGGAAAAAACTCGTCCTCTACTTCCAATAACAAAATAGTTGAGTGAGAGTGAACATCTGCCACAACCAATCACTGCTCTTGTTGCCACTAGCAAGGTTTCGAAATTGCTGTGTTGTTGTCAGCTGTATTTCTGCTAACTGCCACGATTTGATATTCCGTATGGTACATAAAGCAGCCCCTCCCACTAAATATTGGCAACACTGTTATGAAAATGTCAGGGCCGGAGACCCAGCGACTGGACTATAAGCTCTGATTTGACCACCATAAACCCAATATGGAGTGACTGAGAGGCAAATTTGGAAGTTCTTAAAATAATAAATTTAATGTTTGTAGATATAGAAAAATGTACAGTACATCAAATTTGTAATTCCAGTACAATATCTTATTTAAAATTTGAAGACTTGTACGAGAAAAAAAAAATTCATATTGAAATCTCCTTTTAAATCTTTTATGGGCTGCTCAATGATGCTAAATAAGCAATAATACTGCATAGTTTCTAAAACCACTAAAGACAACCAGCAGTTTTCAGTGCTTGCTGGATGCTGGTTGTAGGTCACAGAATAACAACATGTCACATGCCACAGTAAGTGTTTAAAATAAGTTGTAACATTATAGTGACTATAACTAACAAGGGAACTGTCAATCATTGCATCCCAAAACCTACCTTCAAATTTCTCCCAGAGAAGTGTCGGTGATGTGCCAAGGCTGTGTCCAAAAAATTATCTGCTGCTTTTAACTGCAAGGCACAGAAATCGAAGCCGCAATCAAGTAATGTCAATTCACTGTATGGAGCAGATGTGCATCCCTGCTTGATTAAGAGTGGAGTAAGGCAGGATGTGGCACAGACAGCTGGTAATGAGGGTTATCCAATCTTCCCAGTCAGGAGTTGTATTACTTCCCCACAGATTAAATGAGAGATTTAATGCTTGATTTTAGTGCCTTGCAGTTAAAAACAGCACATCATTTTTTGAACATGGACTTGGTACATCAACAATGTTTCTATGGGAGAAATTTCAAGGTAGGTTTCAGCATGGAATGATTGACAGTTCCCTTGTAAAAAATCCACAGTATGCAAAATATGTTAGGAATGTTCTAGATTATTTCTGCAGCTCCATAATGCCTTGTAGTAATGTATGGGCATCGTTGATTAACATGTCATCAATAATTTCCTTCTTGGCAACACAAAGAAAGAAATCACACACTCTAAGATCAGAAAGAAAAAGAAAGTGCAGGCCTTATTGTGGCATCTGACACCATTTAATGCCATGTTCAAAGCACACATTGCTATTATTATGAGTTGGATTTTTTCTGACTCACTTCATATTAATGATTTTCTTGCAGACTGTGGTTTCAGCAATCTCTTGTCATTTTCAATGCTATCCAACTCTGAAAGTGGCAAGAGATTGCTGAAACCATGATCTGCAAGAAAATCATAAATATGAGGTGAGTCAGAAAAAATCCAACTCATAAGAATTAAAATAAACCTCATAGTGTTACTTCCTTTAAATATTAAACATATTGCCATGTTCCCACCAGTTTATTTTTGTACATCTTTTTTTGACACACTGTTTAATGTTCTTGTAGGTGACATTTGATATTGCTTGGTCTCCTCCTGGCGTTGATGGTAGGTGGTACGACTATTTTCAACTCTCTCAAATTATGGATTTTCTCTTTGTGATGTCGTATGATGAACAAAGTCAAATTTTTGACTCTGAATGCACTGCAAGGTATGTGAAAGCTGACATTAATATTTAAGTAAATTTGTAGGCCTTCTTGGCTGGTGTATTGATTCTTATTTAGTTGGTCTTCCGGGCTAAATGGCTGTGGTCCAGTTTTGTTGAAACTCAACATTTTGTCTACTACTACAATAGACATCCTCAGGAGATTATTTGTGCTCTATGTGAACTCTTGAGAGTCTGCAGCTGACAGTTAAGTAGTTCTCGGAGAGCATGCAGAATCTCCTGAGGATGTCTACTGCAGTAGTAGACGAAACATCAGGTTCCAACAAAACAGGACACAGCCATTTAACCTGTAAGACCAACTAAACAAGAATCATTAACATTTAAATAATATATATCCACACGTCTTTCTAATAATTTTAATAATAATATATAGAAATTACGCACAATGTGCAAAGTATAAGTGAGTTCACTCGCTGCAGAACTGTGTTCGTGAGATTGTTCTCTGGGTGCACCAATATGTATGGTATCTCTTACACACCATTTCACATAGTAAACACACACAGTTTTTCTTTCATAGTTAAATATGGGAAATAACATTATGAGGTTCTTAATTCGTAAATTAAAGAGTCATTTTTTACATCTTACCTCATATTTTATATTTCTTGAAAACTAGTTCCCGTGTTTAAAGAAACATAAAATATGAGGTAAGATGTAAAAAATTACTCTTTATTTTACAGTTTAATATACAGATTAACGGATACTCCATTAAGTGAAGAAAATTTCAAGAAAGAATATAATCACATTTTTAACATAGCTACATTAAATGGTTTTTGGAAAGAAGATGATAATAAATAAGTTAAAGAACTTTAAACAACAAAAAATACTTAACACCACCCTCAATCTGATTCTATGGAAGGAAAACAATTCAAGAATATTACTTACCATCATGTAACACAGGAAATTAAAAAAAAAAAATTCAACATTACATTGACATCAATTAACAAATTGAGTCTGGATAATCTGCTAATAACTAATAAAAAGGATAATATTCCAGATAATAAGAAATCTGGAATTTATCAAATTAGTTGTAATGACTGCCCAAGTAATTATATGTAGGGAAAACTAAAAGGAATTTAGAGACTCGTAAAAAAGAACATTTTAGAAAAATTTAAAATTGTGAAATTGAAAAATCGGCAATAACACCTCATAGTTTGCTGCAGAATCACATAATTCAAAGAGAAACTAAACTTTTAAAATGTTTGGAGAAGCCTTTGGAATTAACAGTTTGGGAAAAGATATACATTCAGAAGAACAAATATAGAACCATGAAATTTTGAAGTTCGCGGAGAGCAAAATTTAATCTCCAAGTTCATACAATCAACACCAGACGGCAGTTATGAAGATGGTGGCAACGAAAAAATTACATCATTGGAATTTGACTGAAAATTATTGAAGATTGAAAAAATTGGCAATAGCAGCTCATAGTTTGCTGCAGAATTACATAATTGGAAGGGAAACTAAACTTTTAAAACATTTTGAAAAGCTTTTGGAATTAACGGTTTGGGAAAATATATACTTTTAGAAGGACACATATAGAACCATGCATTTTGAACTGCCTGGCGAGCAAAATTTAATCTCCATGTTCATAAAATCAGTACCAGGTGGTAGTTTGGAAGATGGTGGTAATGGAAAAATTTCAACAGTTGGAGTTTGACTGAAGATGAAGATCTTTAAAACCAGTATTGTGAAAACATGGAATTTTAATGAGGTGAGATGTAAAAACATTTTATCCAACTCCAATTGAAAATTACCTCATAGTTATATTAAATTAATGTTGGGAAGTAAACATTATGGGGTATAATCATTAAAATTCATTGACTGTGTTTGAAATCGCGATATCATGGAGGCATGAATCCTATGAAGGTGAGTTGTTTAAACAAAATGTTCTCCGATGAATTTTACCTCATAGTGTTACTTCCCAGTGCGATTTTGATTAAACTCATAGATGAGTTGTGGTGCCAATGATGATGATGATGATGATAAATGGTACAAAAGCGATATGTACAAAACAAATCAAAATGCTAAATTTCTGATTTCAAAATGTTAAAAACCATCACATCTTCTAATAATATCTTCTGAAGATATGCTTTCCTGTTTATGTTTTTTCAAATGTTTATTTTAATTTACAGAGCTAATTCAGGAATTAGAAAAACAGAAGAAGGCTTGGTCAAATATATTGATTTAGGAATAACTCCAGAAAAGCTTGTGCTGGGAGTACCATGGTATGGTTACAATTACCCCTGCATTAACATGACTGAGGTAAGTGCGTGTAAAATTATTTATAACTAAATAACTCATTGGCACAATCAAATCCAGAGGTTCATGACATAAGCTCTCTATACATCCCTATTCTGATTAATCTTATTTTTCTTCATATCCTGTATAATTCACCTTTCTCAAATCATAGTTATGTTAATTTTGTTTAGTTGTTTCTTGACTCACCTCATACTTCTTAACTCCCTCGCATATCTAGATTTCGTCACTGTATTTGTGACATTCTCAATGCTGTTCATCATCTCTATCTTCCCATGCTTTGCTTCTTCTTAGTTCTTCCCAGTCGTATCCTCTCTCTTGTAGACTTTTCTTCTCTTGGTTAATCCATCTTTCTCGTGGTCATTTTCCTTGTATCTTGAGATTTAACAGTCTTTGTGATAGCCTTTCCTTTTCCATTCTTTTTAAATGTCCAAACCATTTTAGTCTATTTTTTAATGTCTGTTGATAGATTTCTGCTGGTCAAAATATATTTAATTTAAATATTCTGTGTAATTCCAGAATGAAACATGTTACATAAAAGAAGTTCCTTTCCGTGCAGCAAATTGCAGTGATGCAGCAGGACGTCAATATTCATATTCTACTATTGTTGAAACATTTTTGCCAAAATTCTACAACAGGAAGACTCTGGGATTCTGATTCACAGAGTCCCTACTTTAACTATGTGGCAAGTAGAGATTTATTGTGAAATTACAAAAGGAAGTAACATTATGAAGTTGTCATTTTACCCCATATTAGTTGATTTCTTTAGGACGCATTTCAAAACATCTGTTTTATCTTCAGTGGACTAGTGGTTATGCTCCTTGCCTCTAGTCCCAAGAGTCGCGAGTTCAAACTCGGCCGGGTTCAATGGATTTTTTAGAACGGAAAAATCTAAGGAGCAAGTCCTCCGGGAGGGACTTTAAGCCGTGGGTCCCGAGTCTGAAGATTTTCAGGCTCGTAAAAAATCCTTAAGCCTGAATGAAAAGTTCTCTAAGCAAAATTTACCAAATTTCCCATCCTAGTACTACCTTGGTTCCCTAGATGTCAGTATGAGGTGGAACGCTGACCACGGACCACTCAAAATGACATCTATATGAAAACAAGTGTAACTAAATTAGTATGGTTCAAATTCTTCCCTGTAGGGGGAGAGTGCCTAAATCTCTGTAAAGGGAAAATATAGGCTTACAATACAATACAATAGTCCAGACTGGACAACTAATATGAGGTAAGATGACAATGACTTAACTTATTTATTAAGTACAGATTTATTCAACTCTAGCCTGCATGAAATTTTATAATTGCTTATAAAACACTGTATCAGTTTTTTATGCAAAACATGGGCTCTTACTTTAAGTGAGAAAAGAAGATTATGAGTTGAATATATGCAGGAAATAACAATATGAGGTTTTATTTAAATTAATATTGGGAAGTAAACATTATGAGGTTATATCATTAATAGTGAATGGAGAACATATTTTTAATGACTCACCTCATATAATTTCAAATTTTTTAAAATTTGAAATTATGTGAGGTGAGTCGTTAAAAATATGTTCTTCACTCACTATTAATATGAGGTTTCTTTTAATTGTTAATGAGTAAAAAATATACAACTCATTAACAATTAAGATTACAAGTATTTGAGAATAAAATTCTTAGGAAAATGTTTGGACCAAAGAGAGATGAACAGACAGGTGAATGGAGGAAACTACATAACAGTGAGCTGCATAGTCTTTATAGGAAGCCAGGTTTAATAAGAACAGCTAAATCTTATAGACTGAGATGGCAGGACATTTAGCATGAATGGGGAATGAAAGAGGTGCATGGAAGCTTCTTGTAGGAAAACTAGAGGGAATACGGCCAGTTGGTAGATTAAGAATGAGGTGGGAAAATAACATTAACCATGATTTGAGGGAAGTAGATTATAATAATAATAATAATATTAATAACAATAATGCTTTATTTTAGCTGGCAGAGTTAAGGCCATAAGGCCTTCTCTTCCACTCAACCAGCGATAAATAGAATTATACAAAAATTACATACTTATTACAATTTTAAGATTTTATTAAAATACAGACTAAACAAAATACAACGATGATGTGATCTAATCTAATACTAGCTAGTACTAACAAAAACATGGAATATAATAAAATTAAAATGGTATAAAATAAAGTAAGTAGCTTCCTAGATGATTATTTATAGAATGCTGTATATAGTTGTTATGCAGTTAATGTTTTCATTGTGTCGAACTTAGGATATCAGTTAATTTGGATTTAAATAATGATAGTGATTGACAGTCCCTGACATGACTGGGAAGTGAGTTCCATGCTCTAGTCATAGATATTGTGTAAGATTCAGAGTATACAGGGAATGATTAAAAACATTAGCTAAGGAGAGGGATGTGTGTAGAGCTTATGTCTGCACAGCCATGAACTAACAGGTTCAATAGAGCCAGTGAGTTAGTTTAGTTAGTTATCAGTTTTTATAAAAATAAGCTACAGAAAATTATAAAAATAGATTTTCATAAAGTCCACCATGTTAATAAACAGCTGAAGATGGAAATGATATGTTTCCCGATATTGCAGTTCTGTGATAAAAAATTAGATGTATGAGGTAAGATGAATTCACAATTCATTTGTTTCTTATTAAGAAAACCTCATAATGTAAAAATTTCCAACTTTACTATATTAATCCATCATGTTAACTCAGATAACAGTTTGCTTGCTTCCTGAACCCTACCTATAATTTTTCTGACCGTAGCTCCATGCTGTTTTGAGCCAAGAGACAAAAAAATTAGCTGCTAGTTTTAACTGTAAGTAACTGAAATTGAAACCCCAATTCCTTGAAATAAGCAGTGAAATTTAAATGTTACACTTGAACAGCCCTTGAGTGCAGTTTCTCCAATTGCTATTGCTGAGCTGCTGTGCTGCAAAATATTGTGGTGTTGATCTTTGCATCTTGCATTTGGAACTCAAAGCTGATTTTCAGTATATAGGATCCTTACTATTATCTATGTCAACGGAGTTGATAGAAGGGATGACATTTTACTACCCCCACTACTGTAGGGGTGCATACAATAATTAGGCCAAAGCTAGGAATATGGTTGTTACCAGTTATAAACCAACTCCTCCCAAAGCTGTGAAAACCAGAAAATAAAATATTATAATTTATCCTTTTTTCAGAGGATTTTTGTAAAAAATATTTCTATAACTAATATAATACAATACACACAGTTTTATATGATAATTTGCGGGGTGGCTGCCGGCGGAGGGCCATCTATTGTTAGTAGTGTAGTTCAGTACTGACATTGTATTGACAGCACAAAAAACATTTGTTTTTCTCAGTAGACTGTTCTTAGTTCTAGCAGTGTGGTGAATTTTAGAATTGTCTTGAAAATTCAATGAATACATAATTTATTTAGTAGAATTAAATGTTTAATTAGCGTTTAATAGATTGCTTTTATACATTTTTAAAAAAATATTTAGATAATTATTTTTTTAGTAATACTTAATTCTTAGTTATTGTGTGATAGATATAAGGAAAACACAGTTAAACGTTTGAGTGTGTGTGTGTGTGTGTATATATAAATTTTAGTTTAGATATACATTTGAACATAATTTAAACACAGTAGAAGCTGGGATTTAAATATGCATACAAAGGAGATGTTAAACAAGTAGAAACAAAAAAAAGTATATATAGGTATAAGTTTTAAAAATAACTATTATATATTATATTACTATTATAAATTTTCGAATTGTTCAGTAAATAATCCAATATAATTTTATTTTCATAACATAATTTAGAAGGTACTGATATATTTGTGACAGAGAGTAGTACCTTCCCCTTTACTAGCTGTCTGTACCTGCTAGTGGAGTGAGTGAAGGGAGGATCTCTATCAACTGGTTTGAAATAGAGAATAGTTGACTATTTCATAAACAAAATTTAAAGGTCAGTTTTGATATAATAATTTCTAGTACATGATGTTTTCAGTCATTGACAATGAGAAAACAAAAAAGTGGTGAACAAAACATGAAAGTAATTAAAAACATTTCAGCTCTGACTTCCCAGTAGTGGTTGACTTCATTGGAGGTATTTAGAGCAGATGTTGTCTGTCCATGTCTTCCATTGATGATGCACTACAATGTAAATTTAAAAATTGTAAAAATTTTCAGGATCCTGCAAGTCGAAACACACAACAAATTTGGTATGACGATCCTGAAAGCCTTGCAGATAAGTACGACCTTGCTGTGAGGTATAATCTGCGAGGTGTTGGCATGTGGTCTGCAGAACAAGTCAGCCATTCCAATTCCACGGCTGGCCAAATTCAGAGACAAGAAATGTGGGGTGCATTACCTTCATATCAGCATAACCATGTTATACAGATATAATATATTGTAAACCTGTTCACTTGAGTTTATTTATGTATAAATTAATGTTATACCAGCTTTCTTGTCAGGCTGGCTACTAATTGAAGTGGTCTTTTATATCTGTTTGAAGTCAACAATTAAAGTTCCAGAATATTTTTAATTTCTTTTATATCAATGATCATTATGCTATTATGTAAGAATTAAATTAATGTTTTTATTACCTCACCTTATATCCTTTTTTCTTCTAGACAGAAGTTTCGGAGCTTATTTCCATCATCAGTAGCCTCTTGTCGACCGGGATTATGTCGTTTCTTGGTGGTTTTCTTCTTCCTTCTATCGGTGAAGAAAAATATATGCCTAGACTGGGGTTTGAACCCAGGACCTTTGACTCCCTATGTCAATGCTCTTCCAAGTGAGCTACTTAGGCCTTGGAAGAGCATTGACATAGGGAGTCAAAGGTCCTGGGTTCAAACCCCAGTCAAGGTGTATATTTTTCTTTTCAAATATAATTTGTCCATCATTAAGATGTTTAAAAACGAATATTAAAACCATAGATTTGTTGTTGGCATGCAGATTTCCAGTCCTGTATAGCCCCTATAGTTAGATTAACCAATTAAAAAATGAAACAACTGCAAAATATTCTGAAGGTATGTAATGAATGTGCGGCTTTATTCTAATACATACTATTTTTAAACTACTGTTATATGTTTGTAGTCGATACATTTCAAGATGTAGTTGATGATACATCTTAATTATGTCTATAAATTAAATGGGGAAAACCATTCCAGTTCATTTTTATTCCATCTCAAGCACTGAATTAATATTATAATAATATTGTGAAATGATGATCTATTATTGGAACTGTGTTAAAATAACAGTATTGGAAAATGTTAAATAGCACTGAATTAAGTTAACCCTCTGCATGCTGCAGGTAAAATCTGTGTTGGATATATTTAAATTGCTGCTAGTCAATATGATCGATTTTTCAGGTAGTTTAGATTTAGATTCTGGCAGATAAAGGATAGAAGCATCAGAGCTGATCTAATCGATACATGGCTTCTAAAGGTTTAAAATATTTATGTAAAAGCCAGATTTGCAGGTCATAAAAGATCTTGAAGCCGAAGAAGTGAAATTTGTTGGCTCTTTCAGGCCCAAATTTGAATTGTATTACTAATTAGGGTGATTTTTTAAAATATAAAATCAACATGGAAGTAACACATTGAATAAATTTCTAAAAAGGCAGTTACAAAATTGGAATGTACTTGATAGACTTTAAATACCTTTTATATAGGTCAATTGCATGGTAACTGACATAACAAATTCAAGAAAATAAAATAACATTTAATTTTTTTTTTAGCCTTCATGTAGTAGTACCCTACTACTTCATTTCTAAACATTTATATACAGAATATGGAAACTGAAAATGAAAGACATCTCCCATTTTTAGATCTCACTTTAAGAAGAAATGAAGAAAACAAGATAGAATTTGGAATTTATAGAAAGAATACACTTATTACAACTATATTAAAGTGTCAGGATTCAACCATTTTGCTGACAAAGAGGCAGTATTCAATAGTTTGACACATAAATTGGTAAATACACCTATGAGCAAAGAAAACTATGAAGAAGAACACATAATTAATGTTGCAATAGATAACGGTTATGAAGAAAATATGGTACACAAGAAAATAAATAAATTTAAAAGACAGAAATTAATTAATGGAAGCACACTTATAAAAGTAACAGAAAACATAAAATTCAAGAAATTCACTTACCATCCATTGAAACACCATAAATTTCAAAAAAATTTAATATTAAATTAGCACCAAAGATTGAATACAGCCTTAATAGGATAATTAAAACCAGTAAAAATGAAAGAATTGAAAATGAAAACAAATCAGGTATTTTTTTTATCAGATCAAATGCAGAGATTGTGACAAAATTTATATTGGAAAAATGAAAAAGAAATTTGAAAACAAGGGTGAAAGAACATCTTAGAAACATCAAAAATGGAGAAGTGGAAAAGTCAGCAGTAGCTGCTCGTGCTTGGTCCGAAAAACATTTAATTGAATCAAAAGCCAGTCTAATTAAACAAATAGACAAACAAAAGGAACTCACGGTTTGGGAAAAGATCCACATTCAGAAAAACAAAGGAAAACTTATGAACTTTGAAATTCCCGCAAATTTTGACCTGATCCAGAGGTTTATCGGTCCACCAACAGAGGGAAGAAGAAGAGATTCTTCCGAACGACATAACATCAGTCGCCAAAGAAGTACTGAAGATGAGACCGTTATGGTCTCGAAATCGCGATCTACTTAGAAGATTTATGTGAGGAGATGTAAGAAACATTTAATTTCACCATTTATATACAGGTTTCAATCTCTTTAACAGATAATTTTATTTATTTTGTTTAACATCCATTAGAGCATCGTAGATACTTTAGGACATGTCCAGATTATAAACAACAATATAAAATATAACACATACATACATAAATACATAATGAAACCAATTTACATTGCAACTAAAGTACACCATAATATCAAGGGGCAGCACTTTCACAAGAAAAGATAGCGACACATTTCCAATCAAATATTACTTACAATTTTAAATTTAGGCATTCACCCATACTTAATGGTATGTAAGACAATAAAATGTTCTTTATGGCAAGTTTAAATTGGAGCTTGTATCTTAAAAAAATTTTACTTAAAATGTATGACTTTTTTTATCGGTAACTGACATAACTGTAGAATGACATAATGTTTTGCAGAGTGAGAGTAAAATAATAATCTCTGTGAAGTTTTCAATTTTATTTCAACACAGAATTATGAATGTAATATATATAGGAGGAGTTAGAAAACATGTGTTTTATGTTTTATGTTATAATACACTTTAGTCACTAATTACACAAAATAAAGGTAACTGATGTTACAACTAATGCTTCTGCATGTTGTAATGAATATAAATAACAATAACATTTAATATTTATGAGGAGAGGTAAGAAACATTTAATTTCACCATAAATTAAACCTCATAGTGATTAATTCCTATAAAAGTTAAATTTAATATTGTTTAATCTTTATTCACTCATCTCATACTTCTTAACTCCCTGCAGGATAGAAGGCCGTTGGACATCAGTTGTGAATGTAATACACATGTGATGTGACGAAACTCGAGTATGCGTGGGAGTTAAGATGTATGGGATGAGCGAATAAAGATCAAACAATATTAAAATAAACCTCATAGTGTTATTTCCTGCTACATAACTTAACAATAAAATTACTTATTTTAGAAATTCACACTATTTTTTAAAAATTTTATCTAAACAATAAAATTCTTTGTTACATATGAGTTTGTTCACATTCTTCAATATTGTGGGATGTAGGCACTTGAAAATTTTTTTATTAGTCCATATTCCAGTTTGGGAATCAGGGAATAAACTTAAATTTTCATGTTATGTCAAAGTTTAGGTGGAATTCACCTACATATAGTCTGACCAACGGATCTGTGCCCCTGTAAGATATGTGAACTAAACACTAATTCCTTTTCTGCATCGGTATATCATTTCCCTCCCTTCATTCCTATCTCTCTCTTTTGTTTAACCCCTCCCACTACTCACAATTTTGAGCCTTCTTGGGGGACAGGCTATTTGCACTAGCAGTCCAGTGTTGTCAAGTCAACATGAACACTGTAGCTGGGGTTGGTGAAAGAAATATTATTATGCCGGTAGTAAAAGTCAATCAGCATCATTAGACCTACTTAAATATGAAGAAGTAATAGTAGTAGTAGTCTAATGCCCATTAGCTTGGATGTGTTCCATTTGCTTTCTTGCTTCCCAATAGAGTCCTGCCAGAGTTCTTGTAGGTGACATCTTCAGAGCCTCACAGCTAGCTAGATGATCTTTGTTCATGGTAGTGTTATTGTCTTGGCACAGGATACAATTTGGAGAGTTGAAGATTCCAATTTTATGGAGGTGTGCTGCCAGGTAGTCATGGCCTGTTAACAGTCTGAATGTTGCTACTGCTTCGTGTCTTGGTTGTTCAGGTATTAAGTTTTTATTCTGCGAGATAGCTGCCCATGTTTTTCTCATTACTTTGTGATTTGAAGTGCTCCATCAGTTCTTTCTGGAAGTTTCTTTTAATTATAATTTTTGCAGAATGGTAGGGCAGGGATTGATTTGTTTTCTGTAAAATTTTGGTGCCCTTTTTTGCCAAAAGATCTGCCATTTCATTTCCATGTACCCCGCAATGAGAGGGGACCCATTGGAGCTGGATAATTTTATTTTGTTTGGTCAATAATCTTATGATCTTTTTTATTTCCAACACTTTTCTGGAGATTGGAGAGTTATATGGTGTTATAGCTTGTATAGCTGATATTGAATCACTTAGTACAACTGCTCTCTGAAATGTATTTATTCTGTAGAGAAGTTGTGTTAGTGCTAACTCTATTGCCTGAATTTTTCCATCGAAGTGTGTATAATTTTTTCCTATTGCAACATAGAAGCTAAACAGTTTTGAGTAAATTCCAGCTCCGTCTTCTATTTCCATTCTGGATCCATCTGTATAGATATGTACCCATTGTGGTTCAGGATATATGAAGAAGTAATAATTAACCTTACATTATTCAATATTCAAGATCCATGACACTGTTTGGGGGAAGTTTGGCAACATCCCTACTCAGAAAATTATCGTGGCTGCTGCCCTAAGAGTGAAAATGAGTGGAATGGTGTGAGTACAGGCAGGTACAGGCGTTAAATTTTCTAATAACGACTGCAGCGCTTGAGGGGCACAGATCTGTTGGTCCGACAATAAACTGTGTACAAACTAACTCTGATGCATTGTGGAGAACTCAAGATGTAGAAAATAAACAATTATTAAATTACCAGGTAAGTTAACCAATTAGTAACAGGAACTCATGAACCTGCTGTGTAAATCTTATCCTCATAAAATTACCATTTATTATTATTTTTATTAAAAAGTTATTTTCAGATGATCATTTTACCATACACATATATTAATTTATAGTTTTTGGACAGTCAAAATGTGAACTCTTTCAAAATAACCTAATTTTTTATGTTGTTAACCTGCCAATTACAATTTCCATGATCTAATAAACTGATCACGGTGGTCTAGAGGTTAAGTTCCTTGTCTTTATTCCAAAGGGTCGCTGGTTCAATGCCAGCCAGGGTGAATCGATGTTTTAGGATGGAAAAATCGAAGGGACTAGTCCTTCAGGAGAGACTTTAACCCAAGTCTCAAGACATTTGTGCTCTTAAAAGAACATCATGCCTAAATTAGAGCATATGACCAAAGTTTATTTGGACTTTATCTTTCATGTAATATCTTAGTTGACTTTTAGATATCTATTTGAGGCAATGAGCTAACCACTTGATACTTGCTGACATATGTAGGGAAATAAGCATATTCTAAAATTAGGTTTGTTAAGTAACTTTGTTCCACGTTTTGTTTATTGGGAAAGTGTTACATTAAAAAAAATTGAACAATAGCAAATCCAAATCAATGCCATCATAATTCAGTTATCCATGATCATAATGGATGTGAAACATGGACTCCTACTTTAAAGGAGGAGGAAAGATTACTAGTATTTGAGAATAAAATTCTTACAAAATTTTTTGGACCAAAGAGAGATGAACAGACAGGCAAATGGAGAACACTTCATAATAGTGAGTTACATGCTATTTATAGGAAATCACATGTAATAAGAACAGTTAAATCTCGTAGACTGCGATGGGCAGGTCATGTGGCACGAACGTGAAATGAAAGAGGGACATGGAAGCATCTGGTAGGGAAAGCACCCAGATGGTAGACCAAGAATGAGATGGGAGAATAATATTATTTGAGAGGAGCAGATTAAACTGGGGATGTTTGGAAAACATTAGTTCAGGATACAGATGTACGGAGACCTTATGTCAGCGCGGCCATGGCTTTCGGGTTCGGTAGTGCCAGTGATTTACTTATGATCATTTATAATTCCCTCCAGTTTGAATCAGCCAATAGAAAATAAGATACAACTTGGGCGCACTGACTCGGAGAGGGTGATTGCCAATATAATAATTATTTTACTAAACATATTTCTAAACTAACTTTCAATAAATTATATTATCATATTTTATTATATAATCTATATACTAATATTCAAATATAACTGATATGTATATTCGCTCAACTATGTTGTAAACAGTTATCCCTGATTCTAAACGATATGATAATTTGACGATTTGTTCATCTAGCTGCTGAAGAGAAAAATAATAATCTATGGTCAGATGAATATTCGTAAAATGCTCTATGATACCTGCTATGATATGCGAACGTATGCGAAGGCATGGTACAAATCGGTTCAAATAATATTTTGTAAGAGATGAGAAGGTATATCGTAATTGGTATTTATATTTATAAAGATTACAATGGATGTAATACTTGGTATTCATATAATTGGGCATTCAAAAATAAATACCGTTCATTTTAGTACACTATCAACACTTTTAAAATTCATATTAGTACACTTTGTAAACATTTTCCAATAAAGTTAACTTTCGCGGATAGATAACGTAAACACTAACATGTATATTGGCTCGACTATGTTCTAAATTATAATTTGATTATTTGTTCATCAAGCTGCTGAAGAAATTAATTAGTGATTTTTAATCTATAGTGAGACGAATGTTCGTAACGTGCTCTACGGCATGGATCAAATAATTTTTTGTACGATATAAGGTACATCGTAATTAGTATCTAATTTTGTGAAATTTACTATATATGTAATATATTGTATATTTATACAAATGCAGGGGACATGACAGAAATCATTGCCCATAATTATGAGAAAACAATAATATATATAGAATAAAATAAAATAAGTTAAAATATACCTTCTTAGGTAAGATCCGTCGGATGTGGTCGGTTTTATGTCTCTCACATTTCTACACTTACATTCTTATGCCACTGATGCACTAAACGCTTGTAAACACGTTTTGTACTGTTTTAAACATTTTGCAGTGATCTTCAAGCCTTTCTTCACAATATTTTATATTTATATATTTACGTACTAAAACATGATCGTGGATACATTACTTCCTTGCTACTTTCCCATGTTGTTCCAACGTTGCCACCATTTGAAACATAATTCGAAATTATCTTTAGTGTTTAGTGTACGTAAAATTAGTTTATAGTTCATTAAATAGTAACCCCATGTCAATTGCTTTGCTACTTTAGAAAATGGGAAGTTTGGTTTACATCCATTTTTAAGCATTGGGTAAGAAATAATATGCATGTAAAAATATTGTTTTTCTTTCTTTAGTTAGACAATGGCAACTTTAGTTCCGGTCCATTTTTTTTTTTTCATTTGAATTTATTATTCGCAACGTTGGTGACGCAGACTGCAGAGCCATCTAACGGGGTGTATATTAACCATTACAGCAGCTCGCGCATGTGCGCTACGATTATGTGGAACTTAGAAGAATTCCTGAGAGACATAAAACCGACATTTTCCGATCCGTCGTCCTCAACTTATAAAATATGTATTCTTTAAGTCTGTAGGCCTATCTGAACATCTGTTCCATCTTCAGCAGGTCCTTCTTTGCTACATTATCTGATATGATGGTTAATGCTGCTGGTCCTAATGTGGTGTTGTCGTGACTAAAGTTTCTTCCTGATGATATTGTATAGTGGGTTGTTTAGTCTGGGAGTGCTTTCATTTATTAAAAGCTTGTTGTCTATTTCTTGATAATTTCCAAGTCTTCTAATATGTTGATTTTTGTTGGATTTCCCTCTTTGTGTACTATACGATATTGTCAGGAAGAATCTTTAGTCACGACAATAGCACATTAGGACCAGCAGCATGGGTGAGGTAGGTTATGTGCCCATCACAATTCTACACATACATTCTTATGCCACTGATGCACTAAACACTTGTAAACACTTTTGTACTGTTTTAAACATTTTGCAACGATCTTCAAGCTTTCTTCACAATATTTTGTATTTATATATTTACGTAAAACATGATCGTGGATACATTACTTCCTTGCTACATTCCCATGTTGTTCCAACGTTGCCACCATTTGAAAATAATTTCAAACCATATTTAGTGTTAGTGTACGAAAAATTAGTTTATAGTTAATTAAATAGTACGCATGTAAATTGTTTTGTTACATTAAGAAATGGGAAGTTGGTTTATGTCCAATTTTTTAAGCATTTGGGAATAAATAATATGCATGTAAATTGTTTTCTTTAGTTAGGAAATGGCAAGTTAGTTAACGTTCATTTTTTTTTTTGCATTTGGAAATTTATTTCCAAAGTTGGTAACGCCGACTGCAGAGCCATCTACCGGAGGCTATATTAACCATTACAGCAACTCCTGCAACTCGTGCATGCGCACTGCGATTCTGTGGAACTTAGAAGAATTTGTATGAGACATATAACCGACTTTTTCCAGCAGCATTAACCATCATATCAGATAATGTGGCATGGAAGGACCTGCTGAAGATGGAATGGATGTTCTGAAAGGCCTACAGACATAAAGAATACATATTTTATAAGTTGAGGACCACGGATCTTACCTAAGAAGGTATATTTGAACTTGACTATCCACCTCGACAGTTTTAACAATGCATTTTATTAGTATTGATATACAATAAATTAAAACAATAGAACATCATAGCAGAACAGAAAGTTTGGCTCTTGCTTCCCAGTATCTATCCTTCAGCGTAGCAGGGTGAAGTGCCTGACACTGTAGTAGGTGGTTTCTGTCCATGTTGGTGTTCGTGGAGCACAGTGCGCAATGAGGACTTCTGTAAATTCCAATCTGATGTAGATGAGCTGCAAGACAATCATGTCCTATGTTTAGTCGAAAATATGCTACAACTTCCTTTCGAGGTGCATCTGGTGTAGTGTGGATGGTGTTTTTCCACTGTTTTTCTTTAATTCGGATCTGAAGATTGATTGAGAATGTGTTTTCTATCATTTGTTTGATACAGTTTATTGATGAGCGATAAGATGTGTTTAAATTAGGTTGCTGTAAACACATTGCTCCTCGTTTTGCCAACATATTGGCTATTTCATTTCCACTGATTCCGCAGTGAGATGGTATCCATTGTAATACTACTGTCTTACGTTTTTGATAAAGGTCAGTGAGTAGTTTATTGCAATCTATTATGGTCATTGATTTGTTGACGGCATATGATTTGTGAAAGTGCAGTATGAATTGCCTTTATTTCTCCATGAAAAGCCGTTTTATTTGGTCCAAGTGGAGTGTATAGAGAGAAGAGTGAGCAATAGATTGTATGTAGTTATTTGGATTAAACTTTAATGATTAGATCTGATATTCACATAATTGGACATGAAAAAATAAAAATTAGGTTGTCTTTAGTTCACAAATTTCAGTAAACATGTTCTAATAAGGTTAACTATCATTCGCAGTTAGTGTTTAGAAATTTAGATGTTCTGTTATTTACTGGGAAAAAAGTTGGTTATTTGTCTCACGAATTCTTCTAAGTTCCACAGAATCGCAGTGCGCATGCACGAGTTGCTGTAATGGTTAATATAGCCTCCGGTAGATGGCTCTGCAGTCAGCGTTACCAACTTTGGGAATAAATTTCCAAATGCAAAAAAAAAGAAAAGAAATAATGGACGTTAACTAACTTGCAATTTCCTAACTAAAGAAAACAATTTACATGCATACTATTTATTCCGAAATGCTTAAAAAAATGGACGTAAACCAACTTCCCATTTCCTGACATAACAAAACAATTTACATGCGTACTATTTAATGAACTATAAACTAATTTTACATACACTAACACTAAATATGGTTTGAAATTATTTTCAAATGGTGGCAACGTTGGAACAACATGGGAAAGTAGCAAGCAAGTAATGTTTCAACGATCATGTTTTACGTAAATATATAAATGTAAAATATTGTAAAGAAAGCTTGAAGATCGTTGCAAAATGTTTAAAACAGTACAAAACGTGTTTAAAAGTGTTTAGTGCATCAGTGGCATAAGAATGTATGTGTAGAATTGTGATGGGCACATAACCTATGTCAACCTTTACTGGGATTGAATAGAGTTAAATTACTTTGGTACTTTATCTGTACCAATTTCTTGCAAATGCTTATTCTTCCTGTATTCTCTAACCTAACCTCTAACCGCCTAATCTAATCCAGGGTGTAAATGAATTATACCGCACAAATTTAACTGCTTACAGAGGGGTATTATACAAGTAATTTGAAATAGGGAACCAATGGTCTACGAGGGAAAATGGGCTAGTTGTAGGGAATCAAAGTGTTCAACACTTAATACTGATAAATCAATAGGAGAGAAAATTATACTAGAATAACTTCAGATCTTGGTAATAATTCCGAGATCCTGATTGTTAATAATTCATCAACAACGTTTATGAAATATTGGGTTATCAAATTCCTTAAAATTTCGAACTTAGCAGATGATTGCATGCCACTGCAATGGTTAAGTAGCATTGGTACAATAAGAGCCTCAGCTCAGAGTGAAACACGCAGAATCTGTGTAGTTAACATGTGGCTTAATGGTTAAAGCAATGAATTTGAGTTTGAACGCTGAAGGTTCAAATCACAGCTGGCCACTTTTTTATTTCTTCCTTTTCTTTCTTTCCTGCGTGTGTACTGTGATACATTGACACTGAAATTTGTTCAGTATGGGCATGTGCAAAATACCTATTCCCATATTGGTTGTTACATTAACATCTGATTAGATTATATTTGAAAAGAAAAATATACGCCTAGACTGGGGTTTGAACCCAGGACCTTTGACTTTCTATGTCAATGTTCTTCCATGTGAGCCACCTAGGCCTCCAATCTAAACACACATTTTTCTCTTACACATAGTTAATTCCCTAGTCTAGGCATATATTTTTCTTTTCAAATATAATTTGTCCATCATTAAGATGTTTAAAAACGAATAATATTAACTTCTGATTAGATATTACTTCAGTATCAGTCGCATAACATGAAAGCATCATGGAACATCTTTTTAGTTACGCTGAACTTTCAACACTTTTAAAATTCATATTAAAGCACTGTTGAGGTTATGTAATAAGATATTAAATATAAAATTGGTACCTGGTAAGTCAGTCGTCCTCAACTAAATTATCAAACTTCATTAAATAGTACCAATATGGAGGCCCTTCAAAAACAATGTTTCATCTTCTGCATTTTAACTGTGATGTAATCCGTGAGACATCTGGTATCTTGAACGGGGTATGAGAATCCTTTAGTCGCCGATGTCATCTGTGTTGTGAGAATGCAGGTGGCCAATTTGAACAATTTCTTCTGAGTTTGCAGGTGCTTTACTTTTTTTTCTGGTTCACTCAAATGTATTGCTTTTTATTTTCCAATAACATGTATGTCATGTGTACATACACTGTACCTCTTCATGTTATTACTCTTGTGATCACTGCACTGTGATTATCCAAGTACATAAGTACTGTAGAGTACAATTACATATTTTATTTGCAAAACCTATTGTACTCTACAGTACTTGTATTATTTTTACAACCTTTCAAACAATTGTCTGTACAATACGTACATAGACAGTTTTGTATCATATTCTGTAAAATAATGAATAAACAATTAAACCAGAAGTAAATCTACGTATGTAACTAATTTATAGTACATACATAATACAGGAAGAAAGGAAAAAAAAGTGTACACATGCTGTAGGTAGTTTCGAACGTGATGCATCAATCTTAAATTTACGTCTGTAGTTAGGATGTTATAACCACTGAGCTAAAGGTGCATACTTGTTGCAAGTTACAGTCTCTGTATCATATTATTTCCATTTTAATTTGAAATTATCAGTGGCGTGCCAACCATTTTACTAATTGAAACATAACTAGGACATAGACCATTAGTTCATTATCTCAGAATGCTTATATAATTAGCCTCTATACGTAGTTAAATTTGTGCAGTATAATTGATTTACACCCTGTGTATATATATATATATATAATGGCATAGCCAATTGTTGAGCCACAGTCTCTCTCCTTTATAAGGAGTTACTAGACCAAGTTAATTTTTAGTTACCATATTTGCTCATAGATATCCATAGATATATGGGGATTGAAAGACATGCATGGAAGCTTCTTGTAGGAAAACCAGTGAAAACGCCCAATTGGTAGGCCAAGAATGAGGTGGGAGAATATAGTTAACCATGATTTGACGGAATTAGATTTTACAGGGAATGATTGGAAAACATTAGCTCAGGATAGGGATGTATGGAGAGCTTATGTCTGTGCAGCTATGTACCTACGGGTTTGACGGTGCCAGTGAGTTAGTTTGTCAGTTCATGAATTAATTAGTCATTTTTTACATCTTACCTCATAGTTTGTTTTCTTAAACAAGGGAACTGCAGTTTTCAAGAGAATATATCTCTCTTTTTTAACCGACATTATCACTACCAGATTTTCGTTGGAATCTCCATCTATAACGTTGCCATCTGGTGTTGATTTGATGAACTTCGAGATCAAGTCCCGTTCATCAGGAATTTCGAAATTAATGAATTTAAGTTTGTTCTTCTGGATATATATCTTCTCCCAAACTGTCAATTCTAAAGGTTTTTCCAAATGTTTTAAAAGTTAAATGTTTTAAAAGTGTTCTTTTGTTCAAATGGTCAAGTTCCTCATTGTTTTACTTATGTAAATCTTATCACTATCAGTACATTTTTATCTGGTATATTCCTGATTTTTTCCTTCGTCAATCCATTAATTTTTGTTAGTTTTGATAAGTTTATGTAGGCTGAAATAATTTGTTGGTGCTATTTTATATTAAAATTGCCAAAAATCTTTTGGAATTTATTATGTGCCTGTAGATGATATGTGAATTTCCTGTATTTCTTTCCAATTTGTTTTTCTATCTGAAGAGTGCTTTCATTAATCAGTTTTTGTTTTTTGTACTTCACTATTCTTTGTATATCATTTTTCTTCAAAATAATTTTATTTGCTACTTTAATTATGTGTTTTTTCTCTAATTCAAAATTATCTTGGCTCAAGGGTATGTGTTAAATTATTAAAGACAGACAATTTGTGTGTAATTTATTAATGGTTTTATTCTGTTCACTTCTCATTTTAACATGTATCTTGAAGTTGTAAAGAGCGGTCAGTGCATCTGTGATGCTATGTAAAAGTGGAGAATTTTGATCTCTGACCTTCATGGAGAAGTGCTTTTCCCTGTGATAAGGGGGGGCTCACAACTTCAGTAGGTACCATTTTGATGATTGCTTGTACTGCCCTGGCCCAATAGCGAGCTGACCACTCTGTATTTGGTTCATTGTGAGCCTGACAGCAGGTATAAAACATTATATTTGAAAAGAAAAGTATATGCCTAGACTGGGGTTTGAACCCAGGACCTTTGACTCTCTATGTCAATGCTCTTCCAAGAGAGCTGCCTAGGCCTCCAATCTAAATATGTATTTTTCTCTTATACATAGTTAATTCCCTAACACCAAATGCTACGAGCTGTTGCTACGATTTTTTCAAATGGCAGCTTCTTTATTAAGAAGACTTTTTATTGGGAATTTAAACATTACTTATAAAGCTAGTAGTGCTTCTTTCAATATTCAAATTATTCTTTTTAAACATCTTAATGATGGACAAATTATATTTGAAAAGAAAAATATACGCCTAGACTGGGGTTTGAACCCAGGACCTTTGACTCTCTATGTCAATGCTTTTCCAAGTGAGCTACCTAGGCCTCCAATCTAAATGCGTATTTTTCTCTTCAAAGGTCCTGGGTTCAAACCCCAGTCTAGGCATATATTTTTCTTTTCAAATATAATTTGTCCATCATTAAGATGTTTAAAAACGAATAATTTGAATAATAAAACATTAAAACATTATTTTTATTCATTTCAGGTTCTTGACGCTCCTGAGTTACAAGATGACTTCTACTTGAATCTTGTGGACTGGTCTTCACAGAACGTGCTGAGTGTTGGACTGGGGAGCTGTGTCTACTTATGGTCGGCTTGCACCAGTCAGGTCAAAAGGTTATGTGATCTGTCAGGAGATGGCAACTCAGTGACTTCTGTCGCATGGAATGAGCGTGTATGTGTATGTGAAATATTAGTACCTCAGGAAATGTGAAACACAGTTTGAGCAACACCCTTGCCTTAACAGCAGAGTAATGCCAGAAGTAAAAGTGTACTTACTTTTAATTGAGACAATCCACATTCAATGTAAATATTTTGTTTTGTTAATAGCGAGTGGAGAACATATTTTTAACAACGCACCTCATATAATTTCAAATTTCTTTGATACCGGCGGTTTCAGACAATATCTTGTCCCCCTTCAGTCATGGCTTCCACTGAGTGACTGAGCCATGACTGAAGAGGGATAAGATATTGTCTGAAACCGCCAGTATCAAAGAAATTTGAAATTATATGAGGTGAGTCATTAAAAATATGTTCTCCACTTACTATTAATGATATAACCTCATAATGTTTACTTTCCAATATAAATTTAAATATTTTGTTTTGTCTTTATTTTTTAGTACTCTCTTTTTTCCCTGCATTATTCTGCTGTCAAGGAAAGTGTACAGCTCCTGTCTTTTTCACATTTCCCCGTATTTTATTCTTTCATTTGCATTTTTTATTCCAACTAATTCCTTTTATTTCATTTCACTTTGGTGAAAAATGATACTGAAGGAAAAGAAGAAAAATTACAAATAAAAGAAAGAAAATACAAAATAGGGAAACAGTTTTATTTCTTTGTAGTAATTTAAAAAATGAAATTTTAAATTTAGTATTAGATGATAAATAAGGTGAGTCTGTTTCATCTTATTTCATAAAACATTGTTTTTTGGACATGTTTCAATACACCTGCCATCATCATCATCATCAGCTTGTCCAGACTTGAATTTTATGATGTTGGCCCTGGATGTTGACTCCCACTCCATCCTTTTAATTTAACAGTCTGGATCAAGCTGATGATATGCAAGTGTATTGAAATATGTCCAAAAAACATGTTTTATGAGGTAATAATGAAACATTCACCTCATTTATTAACAAACTCTTAGGGTCACATGTTTGGACGCATTAGACAGTAAAATGCCTTCTCTGCTGAGCAAGTTGTATGCTAATACGATTTTGCTTACTCAGAAATCTGTTCATGCGATAATAATTGGTTAAATTTGTAAGCTACCTGCGGAGGTAGCTTAAATGAGCAACTCAAATTAAAATCCCAAAGGGAACCGATGGTAATTGATGTACTTTGCTGCTTTATCCAACATTTATCCAAGATGTCGGACCTTGAAGACTTCGATCATGTTTTCGGTATACACGGAGAAGAGGAATTTGATAGAGTCTACCAAAGAATTCAACTGGAAGAACAGGAGAATCGGCGTAATATTGCGTGTCGCAGACGTGTTTGTATACGGTATTATTTGCGGGATGCAAGCATAAATGCATTCCTCTATAGCAGACGAAAATAACGGAAGTGGTTTTTCGCTGAGAATTCTGGGTAATTCGTTGCCAATATTAAGAAAACGTCGACTCTCTTGCATGACCGATAAGTCGGCCGTTAATTCGTTCTCAGCAATTGCTCACGGTGAATCAGCTCACTAGTGATTGGAAGTAATTTGAGTAGAGAGTAATGTTCTAACATCCGACCCTTAATGTTACTTCATATTGTAATTTATTAATAATTGGTATTATTTAACTTTCACAGGGAACGAACACTATGAGGTTTAATTTAAGAATTAAATTAATGTTTTTATTACCTCACCTCATATCCTTTTTCTTCTATACTGCAGTTTCGGAGCTTATCTCCATTTTCAGTAGTCTCTGGTCGACCGGTGTTATGTTTTTTCTTGGCGGTTTTCTTCTTACTTCTATCGGTGGACCGATGAACCTCTGGATCAGGTCAAAATTTGCAGGAGTTTTTGAAATTCATGAGTGTATTTTATTTTTTTTTTATGTGGATTTTTTCCCAGACTGTGAGTTTGATTAGGCTAGCTTCTTTATCAATTAAATGCTTTTCACTAAGCATGGGCTGCTACAGCTGACTTGTCCACATCACCTTTTTTTACATTTCTAAGGCGTTCTTTCAATCTGGTTTTTAAATTTCTTTTTTTTTTTTTTTGCTATATAGATTTTGTCGCAATCCTTACATTTGAGCTGATATATTCCTGATTTATATTCTTCTCCAATTTTTTAAATTTTTGTTGGTCTTAATTATCTTGTTTAGGCTGTATTCATTCTTTGGGGCCAATCGAATGTTAAACATATTGAAAATTTTCTGGAACTTGTGGTGTTTTAAGGGATGGTAAGTGAATTTTTTGAATCTTATGTTCTCTTCTGTTTTTTTAAGTGTGCTTTCATTGATTAGTTTTTGCCTTTTAAACTTATTTATTTTCTTGTGTACCATGTTTTCTTCATAACCATTTTCTATTGCTACTTTAATCATGTATTCTTTTTCTTCTTCATATTTTTCTCGGTTCAGGGGTACATTCACTAATCTGTGTGTTAGACTATTGATATACAGCTTCTTTGTGAGCGAAATGGTTGAATCCTGATGCCTTAATGCAGTTATCTTTGTGTTTTTTCTTTGTGTATATTCCAAATTCTATTTTTTTTTTTTCGTTTCTAGTTAGGTTTAGATCCAAAAGTGAAATTTGTCTGTCAGTTTCAGTTTCCATTGTGAATTTTACAGTTTTGCTCTGAAGGTTCAGGAGTTTTAAGGCATCTTCTATTTGTTTATGGTTTACAATAGCTATTATATCGTCAACATATCTTGTGCCAAAATTTGAAAATTAATGGCTGACCCCTTGTTATTTTCTGTTCAAAACTACCCATGAATAAATTAGCCAGAAAGGGAGGTAGGGGGTTCCCCATGGGAAGTCCAAAATTTTGTTTGTAGTATTTCCCATTATATGTGAAAAACATTTGTTCGATGCACAATTTTGTCAAAATGATGTATTCTTCTATCTTTTCTAAATTATTATTCGTTAACCATTTTTCCAGAATATCAATGGTGGTTTCTCTTGGGACACTGGGAAACAATGAAACTACATCAAAAGAAACTAACCTGTCAGTTGGTTTTAATTCTGTGTTCTTGAAATTCTCTTATCATTTCTAATGAATTGTCGATTGAAAGGTTCTCAAACCATCCCATATTTTTATATTCACTACATATCCATCTAGATATTTCGTATGTAGGAGACCCTATGCAGTTGATAATGGGTCTCATTTTGTTTCCTTCCTTATGTGTTTTCAGGAGGCCATGCATATTAGGGTTTTTCGGGTTGGGAACCTTTAGGTAAATTTTTTTTTGTTTGGTTAGGATTTTGTTTACATTCTTTAGGGTGTTGTCCACCTCTTTGATGCATTTCGGAAGTGGGTCAGATTTAATTTCTGTGTGTTCAGTTGATTCCAAAAGATTCATTCTATTTTTGTAATCAACAATGTCCATGTTAATATTATTAATTTTTAAACATCTTAATGATGGACAAATTATATTTGAAAAAATATAGTCTAGGCGTTTATTTTTCTTTTCAAATATAATAATGTCCATGATTACTACTTGATTTCCTTTTTCAGCTTTTACATTTTTCTTGTTTATTCCTTTGATGATTTTCATGTTTCCCTTTCCCGTTTTGTTTATAGGAATTTCTTTGATCTCCTCTTATTGCGCAAAAATTATATTTGTATAAAATATTCAGTTAGGCCTTTCGGAACCAGTTCCATTTTCAAAGCTGAACGAGAACACGCCCTACCAGATCAACCCACTATATAATTTATTCGTGAAAAACAACCAGTACCCAATAAACAGCTTTGAAATAGGAACTGGTTTCAAAAGGGCTAGTAGAATATTTTATACAAATATAATTTATTGAGGACGACTGTTACAACAGGTATAAATTTTATTCACAGTTAAATGTGGGAAATAACATCATGACGTTCTTAATTCAATCAATGAATGAGTCACTTCTTATCTTGCCTCGTACTGTGTTTAAAGAAACCTAAAGTATGAGGTAAGATAAGAAGTGACTCATTTATTCAACAAATATCATTCTTTTAAATGCTTATGCTTGGTCAGAAAAACATCACATTGAAAGAAAGGCAAAATTAATAAAACAATTAGAAAAACCCAAAGAGCTCATGGTTTGGGGTAAAAATCCATATACAAAAAAAAAAAAAAAAAGGAAAAATTAATGAATTTTAAAATTCCTGGGAAGTTGATTTGGTTTGGAGTTTCATCAGTCCACCAACTGATGGAGTAAGAACCAGTGCTCCTGGACAGAAATGTGGTCGTGCATTTATTGAAAATGAAACCGATCTAATTAGAAGACAGGATATGTGGTGAGGCGATAAATAATATAATAAGAATAAAATTAATCGTGAATTCTTTTTACCTCATTCTTCTATGTTTTTTAAACACAGCACTGCAGTATTAGCCACCATCATCAGCTGTTTTCACAACTGTCAATTTTTTAAATTATCCAAACTGCCATCTGGTGTTCTTTTGAAGGAATCATTTTCTAAACTGCCATCTGTTGTATTTTTGAAGAACTTTGTAATCAAGCTTGGTTCATCTGGAATCTCAAAGTTCATGGTTCTAGTATGGTTTTTTTGAATATATATCGCTTCCCAAACTGTTAAATCTAAAGGTTTAGATAGATTAAATTTGAAGAGAAAAATTTTTGCCTTGACCGAGACTCGAACCCGGGACCCTTGGCTTTCCGGGCCAAGTGCTCTACCAACTGAGCTAACGAGGCGAGTTACGATCTAGACGCAAATTTTTCTCTTATATACGTTGTAAGGGTCCCGGGTTCGAGTCTCGGTCTAGGCAAAAATTTTTCTCTTCAAATTTAATTTATCTTTCAGTGAGAAATGTTAAATCAATAATAAAAACATGTTTAGATAGATGTTTCAAAAGTTTTACTTCTTTTTCAATTCTATGATTCTCTAATAAACTATGTGCTGCTATAGCTGATTTTTCAATTTCTCCATTCTTTATGTTTCTGAAGTGTTCTTTTTTACAAGTTTCCAAGTTCCATTTAGTTTTTCCTATTTATATCCTATTGCAATCTTTGCAATCAATTTGATAAATTCCAGATTTTTTGTTATCTGGGGTGTTAACTTTATTATTAGTTAACAGAAGATTGCCCAGGCTGAATTTGTTAATTGTAGCCAATGTTATATTAAATTTTCTGAAAATGATGATGGTGACGATGGTCACTGATACTGCAGTGCTGTGTTTAAAAAATATAGAAGTATTAGGTAAGAAGAATTCACGATTCATTTGATTCTCATTAATAAAACCTCAATGTTAAAAATTCCCAAATTTACTATATTAGATAAATAATATATTTATAATTTTAAAATATAGTTCATAGTGATATTTCTATATATAGCTTAATTTAATTTAATTAATTTTAGGATTAAAATTTTCAAATGCCAGGTATCGAACCTGAGCCCACTAGTCAGGAAGCAGGTATGCTAACACCTGAGACAGCATGGTGTATTTATTGTATCATCTGAATATGATGTCAGTCTTGAACTACATACTTGATTACTAGAGAAATTGGCAGGAACGTCTTTATAGAATTTCTAGAACAAGAATCCCTAGACACTTCACATGGTATCAACCTCATGGCAAGAGATCATTGAGTTTTCCACGGAAGAACACTAGTGTTTCAATTCAGACTAATATTCCTAGAACTAACACATGGAAGATGTTGATAAAAATTATTTTATTATTTTGATGTTATATTTAATTTAACATTTTTCAGTCCTGGACAGAATTTTATTTTAGAAAGAATAATTAATGCTCGAACCCCGGATCTCTGACTGTACGCACCAGCTTGTTAATCATTACACCATTCGAGCTACAATACAAACATCAACAATTCTTTCCTCTTATAGAATTCTCTTTTGTCCGGAGGCTGATATTTAGCGCTACCAACAACACCCTCTGATGGCTTATATTCAGATGTATTTTTATTGATTATCATCATCATCCATGCAAGTATTAGGCCGTGTGGCTTGTTACGGTCTCAAAGAAGAATTTTCCATCCAGCGCTTTTTTGGGCTCCCAGTGATCTATTACCTTGGGGGCAGTAATGAAGCATGGCTTTTGGAATTCTATGAGACGGCATTCGTTGGAAGATGGGCTTTCCAGTTGTTCTGGTAGTTTTGTATGAGGTGAAGAATGGGTTCTACATCCAATTCTTCCATAATTTCCTCATTTCTTTTATGGCCCCACATTGTGTAGCCTGCTGTACGGTGCATAAATTGCATCTCATTTGCTGTTATTCGGCTTTATTTTTATTGATAATTTATGCATTACTTTTAAGCGGTAAAGCTCAATATTTTGATGTTATATTTATTTTAACATTTACTAGTCCTGGACAGAATTTTATTTCAGAAAGAAAAATTAGCACTCGAACCCAATATCTCTGGCTATGTGCACTAGCATTATTTCATTAGTCTGCAAGATTTTTTTATTGTGATTTGTTTCTGTAGGGAAACTTGGTAGCAGTTGGAACACACCATGGCTACGTACAAGTGTGGGATGTTGCTGTTAATAAACAAGTGAACAAGATGCAAGGACACTTTGCAAGAGTTGGAGCACTTGCATGGAACGGGGATGTTCTCTCATCTGGTAGCCGTGACAGGCTAATCCTGCAGCGCGATGTTAGAACACCAGGTCTTGTAGCAGAAAGAAGACTTGTAGGCCATCGTCAGTAGGTGAGTAGTATAAAATTTGTGTTTATTGTTGCTTTATTTGTCCATAATTAACATAATGCATGATTATGAGGACGGATTTTATAAATATATGCATTTATATAATCCAGTCTTCATCTTTCCTCATATGTCCCCCAGAATATGAAACATGGTACTCATTTTTGTTAAGGAGCCATGGTGCCACCAGAATGTTCAGGCCAATTTAAAATTCCGTCCACTGCTGTGGTCTCGAGGTAGCATGCTGCCTTGTCATGCAGTGGGCCCAGGTTCGATCCCCGGTTAGAACAAGTTTCCAGGGTGATGGCTTTTTTTGGGGGGAGGGGGTTTCCTAACCTGTAAGACAAATGTTAGGAAACTTTAAAGCCAAAATGGTCCCCAAACATAATTTGGCCATCATTAACATATTCACTAAGTTTAGGATTAAGGCCTCTACTGGCGCATCATTACCATCATCATCACCTATCGTACATCATCAGGGCAGCATAACTCCGTCTTCAGGTGCTCCAACCTCAGAAGTGGGTTACAATAACGCCATGCCAGGAGAGAATACCAGAATGTCCAAATGACAACGTGGTGGCATTGTGTGTGATATATATATGTTATATTGCATATTTTCGTGGATATAAGTATGAATATGAAAGTTTTCTTGGGTTTTTTGCATCTTGGTTTCAAATCAGTGGCCAGAGGCCGAACTTGAATCCAAGATGTAGAAAACCCAAGAAAACTTTCATATTCATATATATATTATATATATATATACGGTATGATAAGAAAAATAAATGCCTGGACGGGATTCGAACCCGGAACTCTGAGTCTCTAACTCAGCATGATATCCGTTACACCACCAGGCAAATCCAATTCAAACACTTATTTTTCTTATATATGTATTATATTCTCCATATAATACATATATAAGGAAAAAAAAATGTGTTTGAATTGGATTCGCCTGGTGGTTTAATGGATATCACGCTGATGTACAGACTCAGAGTTCCGGGTTTGAATCCCGTCCAGGCATTTATTTTTCTTATCATACAATATTAAGCTTGCATTACTCAATGTTAAACATTTAATTATAATATATATATATATACATAAAATTTTAAAATTCCTGACCACATCTGGATCCGAACCTATGACCCTCTGGTTTGTAGCATATTGTATTAACCAACTAAGCTCAGGTATGCCACCAAAAACACAGTTTTTACTTGTTTATTAGCCTTGATTTTTATTCTTTCAAAATATAATTGTTTTAATTGTATCTAAACTGTTTTGAAACAAGCCTATGAAGCTTGGGATTCTGACCTGGTTGGCTAGGGATGTTACGTAACAAATGATGATATAATTTTGAATGCTGAATTTATGATGGACTTGATTATATTACTAGGTATGTGGTTTGAAGTGGTCCCCGGATAATCAGTATTTGGCATCTGGTGGAAACGACAACCGCTTATATGTGTGGAATTTACATTCTCTATCGCCTGTACAGACCTACACAGAACATTTAGCAGCAGTGAAAAGTATTATGTCTTGTGTCTATTTGAAATAAAAGAAAGCAAACTAAAATCTCATTATGACATTAAAATAATCATCTGACGGTTATTTATGTCATAATGATTGAAAATAATGTTTTATGGATGAGTTGAGATGAAGCTTTGGCCAGAATTTCAAAGTGAATTCATAAAACATTTTCATTCCTTGAAATATACATAATTTTATTTTATATTATGTTGAATTTATTTTTAATAAATATTGCATTAACAGCCATGTTGTCAGCCTCACATGGTGTTGACCTTTCCTCCTAGAATGCATGTCTTGTATTAATTTCTGTTAGATCTGACAAAAAGAGGATTATGAACAAAATATGTCACTGCTGCACCTGGATTTGAATCACAACACTAATTACTTTAATGATGTCATTAAATAATAAATAAAGTGAATCTAAAGCCATCTTTCCTCGTAAATTGCTGTGTTCTATTTGTCAAATGGAGCACAGGATGTTATGAGGTAGGATGATTCTGGATTCATCTTATTTATTAAGAAGTACCTCATAATAATACTTCCAATTGTAATTTATTAATAAGTCATAAAATAAAAATAATATTTTTGTCAGAGATTGAGCCGATCCTGTGGGCATGTTTCTGCCAGAAAGTTTAGGCCAGATTAAAAATCTTTACTCGTTGAAAATCAACCACAACCTTCTGGATTATAGCATATTACTTTAACTAAATTGTCTTGTAAGCCCTTGTTTTCCTCAACAGAGATTTAGGCGCTCTCCCCTACAGGGAAGACTTTGAACCATACTAATTTAGTTACACTTGTTTTCATATAGATGTCATTGGAGTGGCTCGTGGTCAGCGATCTGCCTCATACTGACATCTAGGAAACCAAGGTCATACTAGGACGGGAAAATTTTGCTTAGAGGCCTTTTTATTTAGGCTTAAGGATCTTTTACGAGCCTGAAAATCTTCAGACTCGGGACTCACAGCTTAAATTCCCTCCCATCCTAAAAAAGTCCATCGACCCCGGCCGGGTTTGAACCTGTCACCCTTGGGACCAGAGGCAAGGAGCATAACCACTAGTCCACCATGGACTAAATACTTTATGGAATTCCTTAAGAAGGTTATGTTATATTATTAGACTGCATTTTCTAGTTACAGAATAGATTCTCTGTTAGATCACTAATCATTTGGTGGTGTTATCCAAACTGACACTAGACGACTAATGTAAACTGAAAAACTCCATGGTATGACAGGCCTAGAAGGCCCTTGACCAAACAACCAGGAGTTGGCTTCACATCCACGTGTGTTAATCACAGAAGTGAATGATCATCCAGCCACTATAGGGGTAACATCCACTCAGCATGTCAGGTTCCCCAGCTGTTATAGCTGGATTCTCAATCTCGAGCCACTACTTATTGTAGCTATCCAAAATCCTCATGTTGTTGGTTTCTGTCCCATCTTGGCCAAAATTCCGAGACAAAATTTCTTCCCCTGTTGGAACTCAAAGCACCACATATCCCACTATTTATTGTAGCTACCCAAAATCCATATGATTCAGCATCTGAGAAAATGTAAGTTGTAATTGTGGCATTAGCAACCAAAGCATTGAACATATTATGTATGATTGTCCTTTGTTCTGAAACAAAAGATTTGAATTCTCATGTCTACTATCTAACACCATCTGTTTAAGTGAACCAACCATCACAGAAGTGCTTATGGCAGAAAAGAACTACACACTTTTTATTGTTTTTATAAATAAAGTTCATAAAAACTTTAATTTTACATAAAATTATATAATGAGTCACAAGTTTGTAACAAACTATCACTCTAATTATATTATTTTTAGTCTGATCATCTTTCCTCAATATTAATGTTGATTTGTTCTTGGACATGTTTCAAAACAATTCTGTTTTATCGTCAGCTTGTCTAGACTGGTTTGAATTATGTTGCACACCCTGGATGTCGATGTCAGCTCCATCCTGTGGTTGGCCAAAGAACCACAGGATGGAGCTCACATCGATATCCAGGGTGTGCAACATAATTCAAACCAGTCTAGACAAGCTGACGATAAAACAGAATTGTTTTGAAACATGTCCAAGAACAAATCAACATTAATATTGAGGTAAGATGATCAGACTAAAAATAATATAATTAAAATAACCTCAAAATATCACTTCCTAAAATTAAATATTTATCACCCTAATGTTCCTTAGGTGAAATTGTGTTTTTAAATTGTGGATATTAAATAATAATAAAATCCATATATGATGCTGGGTTCTGTCCCATACTAGACGAAATTCCATGACAAAATTTTTTCCCTTGTGGGAATTCAAAGCACACGTATTCTGTGAGCTTTGTGCCAATGCATGATGCATTAGATCACTCAGCTATGGCACAGGACAGATAAGTAATATAATTTAATCAAATTACAGTGGGAAGTAACACTATGAGGTCATTTACAATCAATAAATTGAGTTTTGACTGAAAATGGAGGCAAAGGCCTTTGAAACTGGTATCATGAAAACACGGAACTTTATGAAGTGAGATGAAAAAATGTTTAACCAACTCAGTTTATGAAAGTAATATAATAATTTGTAATTGCAGCCATTGCCTGGTCGCCTCACCATCATGGACTCCTGGCAAGTTTCTTCCGATCAACATAACACCAATCGCCAAGAAAGTTCTGAAGATGAGACAGTTATGGTCTCGAAATCGCGATCAGCTTAGAAGATTTATATGAGGAGAGATAAGAAACATTTAATTTCACCATTAGTTGTATTTAATTACCTACTGATGTTAATGGGTGACATGTGATTAGCACATCATCTTAATGAGACATCTATTTGGCAACTTAAGGTATTATAAAATAAACGTCAAAGCATCATCCCCTTTAAATATTAATGAAAACTAAGGTATTACTTGGATGGATGAAGGTCAGTTAAATTTTGCCCAGAGGTCTTTTTATTCAGGTTTGCAGTTCTTTCATGAGCCAGAAAATCATCAAACTTGGGACCCACAGCTTAAATTTTAAATTTTTCCACCCTGACTGGTTTGAACCTGTAACCCTCGGGACTAGAGGCAAGGAACATAGCCACTAGACCACCACAGCTGACTATTACATAATAATGAAAGGAAAAAATATGATAGCAGAATATTAAATGAACTAATTTGAACATATATTTTCCTTTTGAAAACCTGCCTAACACAGACGGTGACTCTTTCAGAACATTCTCCATTAAGTATTTTATAATCTATTAAGGGAAATACTACTAAAGTTTTCATCTTGTTGATAATTCATGACCATATCTTAGTAATGGGAGTGAATTGTCCAGAGAGATGAAAATTCAATGGTATTTAAAAGACTATTTAGTGAATAGAATCTTTAGCAAAGAATATTAATAAAATGCAAATAAGTTACATATTTTATATTTAATTGAATTTATTATGTAAGAATGTTTTGATGAAATTACCTTCTGTGTTTTGTAGCTTGAAATAGAAACATTTGTGAGCCAGATTTGACAATTTCTGAACAATGAAATTGTACATCAGGTCTTGTAATTTCATTTCAACAATATTTCAGTGATAGTGTACCATGATTGTTCTAACTGACACTGGCTGTAAATTGGATAGGTCTGTATTCAATACCTAACATATGAACAAAATAGTCAGGAAACTTACTTGATATTTTTATGGTCTTTTATCAGTATAATCTTATATTCCTATTGAAAGCTGATAATCTTAAAATAAGATTCTTAGTCATTTGGAATTTTAACTATGAGGTAAAATATTTATAACAAATTGGATCAAAAATATACATATCACCTAATTTATTTTTCACCTGGGTATATTTAACAGATGTTAACGGTACAGTTGGGAGGTCAGGATGTGGTCTTGTAAGACTAACAACACTCAATAATGTATTTAACTTTCACAAGGAAAGAACACTATGCGGTTTTATTTAAGAATTAAATCATCATCATCATCGTCCTTTCAAGTATTAGGCCCAGTGGCCCATTACGGTCTCCCGCCATCTCCGAAAAGGTCGACCCACAGATCTTCTGCCTCGAGGAATGTAGTGAAGAATTTGTTTTGGTATTCTGTGACGATCCATGCGCTGAATATGGGTTAGCCAATTGTTTCTATATTCTTGGAGGTATTCAGATATAGGTACGATGTTTAACTCTCTGGCTATTGTTGAATTTCTTTGGTGGTCTAGAAGGCTATAACCTGCAGTTCGTCGCAGAAATTTCATCTCCGTGGCTGTAATATGACGATCATCCTGAGTTCTGATGGTCCAAGCTTCACTGCCATAACAGATTATGGGTCTAGCGAGAATTTTATAGATTTTCATTCTTGTGTGTGTCTGCACTTTTGATGGTTTAAAAACTTGGTTGATAATTCTTAAAGCTCTATTATAGTTTTGTATTTTAAAGGATATATCACATTCCTCATTATAAGTTAGATTATATCCTAAGTATTTAAATGAATTAACTTGCTCTAATATTGAATTCTGAATACAAATTTTACTTCTTACTGGGAATTTCCCTTGAAAGGAAAGAATTACATTAATATTTTTAATACCTTACCTCATATCCTTTTTCTTCTATATTGCAGTTTCGGAGCTTATCTCCATCGTCAGTAGCCTCTTGTCGACCGGTGTTATGTTGTTTCTTGGCGGTTTTCTTCTTACTTCTATCGGTGGACCGATGAACATCTGGATCAGGTCAAAATTTGCGGGAGTTTCGAAACTCCTTTTTCTTCTATACTGCAGTTTCGAAATTCCCGCAAATTTTGACCTGATCCAGATGTTCATCGGTCCACCGATAGAAGTAAGAAGAAAACTGCCAAGAAACAACATAACACCAGTCGACCAGAGGCTACTGACGATGGAGATAAGCTCTAAAACTGCAGTATAGAAGAAAAAGGATATAAAGGTGAGGTAATAAAAACATTAATTTAATTCTTACTCAATAATGTGCTACTAAGCAGTTTCCAGCAGGGGTTATGAAGCAGACACAGGTGCAGGCACCAGCAGATGAATGTGAATACCATTGCTAATCGCACAATACTCGTTGACAATAATGAAGTCTTAAAACTAATAAGCTAATGAAAATACTAATACTCACTCTAACTAGATTTGGTCCTAGGTAGCAGAAAATAGAAACTTAAAAGGGCTGTTCAGGCCTGGAAAATAATGATTGTGAATGTATTTTTAAAATTGTAAATTTGTAGAAGTAGTGGAACTATTTCTTACATTGTAACTGTCGAGCATTTTAAATTTTCATAGAACAACTATATTGGAGAGATTGTTATTTACACAGTTAAACATAAGTTAAATGCAGTGAATGTTTGTAGAATTTAATATAAATTATTTCAGGTCTAAAATAACCTAAAAGCTAACCTAACACAATTTAAGCACTCTAACCTGTAAAAGTATGAAATGGAATGGCATTTAATGCAGGACCCAAAAATAGAATAAAGAGTAAGTTTTGAAATTCTGAAGTGTAAGTTGGCTGTATTGGAACAAAGAAACAAAATACAAAGAAAATGGCTGGAAAAACAATATGGCTGCTACATCAAACAGATATGTACAGTTCAAATTTCTATTAAAATATAATCGAAAAATAATTAGAAAATGTTTAAAATAGGTTTTTAGTAGTAGTTAATGTTAAAAAAATAATCCGAGGAAGTAAAATGAGATAGAATCTGTGTAAGGTATTTTAAAATCTGCAACCCCTGCTGGAAACTTGTTCCCATCCATCAATAGTAATTCTGCCCGAGAGCAGGTCTTCCAGTGCAATCATAGCATTTTCATGCTATGCTTTGCAGCTTTACTAGGGAATTATAGGTGTGGTAGCTTCCCGTTACTTTCCAACCGGTGAAGGATGATGATGATAATTATAAGGATGATGAAGATGGCCAGATGATTTTTGGGGAACATTGGGCCCTAAGCTTCCTGACATTTGTCTTACAGGTGAGGAAAAACCCCGGAAAAAACTCACCCAGGAGCCTGTCCTGACCGGAAATCGAACCCGAACCCACTGCATGACAAGGCAGCACGCTACCTCAAGACCACAATGGTGGACCCTTGTTACTTTAATATTTTCACTACTTTTCTATTCTTTAAATGATTTTCATATATCATGTTTAAAAAACTGATGTGTTATACATTACTTGTATAAGAAAGATTGAGATGTGACACACAACAATTGAACCTGGATGTGCTAGAGAATTAGATCACCTAATTCAGCTTGCGATAAAGACATTTCTATGGACAGTAAACATAAGACATCAGAAATCTTAGAAACTAGGGCGGTATATGATCGCCTTCGAACCAATTAAAATTCTAATTATATTAGGGATAATAATCAAAAATATGATTGATATAACAAATAAAAGAACAAGAAAAATAAATCGATTAATATTTAAATCTCCATGTATATAATCATAACTTTTGTTCTTGATGAGAGAAAACATTCTTGGCAAATGCTTTCGCTTTAGTCCGTCTTGTGATGATCCAAGAATTTCACCTCTAACGTCGCAATACGAATGCCCCCGTCTATCCCTATTGACCATTACCTCGGGCAGCCGATAATATCTTCTGCCCTCATATGTTGTTAGCCATCTTACCTCCAAACTATAACATACCTGCTTTCTGATTAGTTGATCCAGGTTTGAAAATCTCAGGGTTAGGATAAATTAAGGTGTACAATTATTAATTGCTTACGCACCAGATGCCTGGATTCGCTTCCAAACATCTCTGTAATGCATGTGTCGAGAAGGCATGTAAAACTGTCAATAGTGATTCATGTGTCATGTGATAAAATTAAGCCTGCAGTCCATTGTGTGTTTTTCAGTGGGAGCAGGGTACAATCTGGAACCAGATATAAACTTATCCCATAACACAATGCTTACCTGCAAATGGGTTGCAATATAACCATAGAGTAATGATATGGACTTTTAACACTTCGAACATTGAACTTTTTGGTGTAGTGCACGCTATAAATACTGTACGATCATTATTGTATACATCAAGTTGAGTTCGACAAGTGAAGATGGCTGAATGTAATCCCAGATATAATTTGGATGAACATGACATGATGGAGCAGAAAATGAACTTATTTCTTCATAATTTAACGACAATGTTGCTAAGTGCAATGGTTGTGAATGAATCACCAACAGAAATTATCAACAGGTTTAAGACTACCATCATTCTATGCAGCTAACAAATATATAATAAGTAAAGTTTTACATACAGAGGTATCCACAATAGAATTTTCTCAAGATTCTTGTCACATGAATTCAGACGATTTAAAGAAAGGTCCGAACCCATGTTTGTTAACTGCAATATTCCAACATCTACCCGAATTAAAAAATCTCATAACCCTGAATTTAGGAAGACTTGATTTTACTGAGGAAGGTTTCCTCTATTTCATGGATTCAGATCACACAGGCGAAAATGTTGCAATAACATTTCAAAATCATTGCAAGAGTTTAGTGCTTCAGGATTATTTGTAAACAATTCATTAATAAAAATTCTATGTTTATGTTGCAAAGACTTGAGAAGCTTAAATATCAATAAATCAAATGTAAGTCCAAATTGTATAGTCAATATTCTGGAATTGAAGAAATTAGAAAAGCTATTAATGTCTGACTCAAAATATTACTTTTTTGATGATCACATTATGGACTTGTTAATGGGACTACAGATGAATACAGATTCTGATAATCCTTTTCTGAAAATGAGAGTATTACAATTATATAACATGTCCGAATTAAACTTGAAATTTCTTATATTTGAAAAGAAAAATATATACCTAGACTGGGGTTTGAACCCAGGACCTTCAACTCTCTATGTCAATGCTCTTCCAAGTGAGCTACCTAGGCCTCCAATCTAAATGCATATTTTTCTCTTCTCATATTTTCTCCCTAACCCCAAATGCTACGAGCCGTTGCTACAATTTTTGCAAATGGCAGCTTCTTTAATAAGAAGACATTTAATTGGGAATTTAAACATTACTTATAAAGCCAGTAGTAGTACTACTGGCTTTATAAGTAATGTTTAAATTCCCAATACATAATGTCTTATTAATAAAGAAGCTGCCATTTGCAAAAATTGTAGCAACGGCTCGTAGCATTTGGGGTTAGGGAGTTAACTTTGTAGAAGAGAAAAATACACATTTAGATTGGAGGCCTAGGTAGCTCACTTGGAAGAGCGTTGACATAGAGAGTCGAAGGTCCTGGGTTCAAACCCCAGTCTAGGCGTATATTTTTCTTTTCAAATATAATTTGTCCATCATTAAGATGTTTAAAAACGAATAATATTAACATTGAAATTTCTTGTTGAAAATTTCCCTATGATAGGGAATCAAATGTGTCTAGATTTTGAAGAATTGCATAAGCTTGAAAATTTGAAAGAGTTTAGTGTGAGAGACTTCAGTCTCAGCTCCAGATCATGCTATTATACATTTAAGGAAATAGGCAATGATTATTTTGACCCAGTGTATGAATTTCTAACAATAGTTGGATCAGCATTACGCTATATAAAACTGGAAATACGTGTACTAATAGATTTAATGAAAATTTTGAGACTTTGTCCTATGTTAAAGTGTCTCCATTTGTACACTCCTACATTAAAGGATCCGAGTGAGGAAGATATGCAAACCGCCTTGCCATGTTTTAAAGAGCTAGACGGTGTTTCTCTTGATGTAAATGAAATTTGGACCCACATTCTCCTATGTAAGAGTACACTTTTGTGTATTTAATATAAATATAACAATTCTACTAGATATTTAACTTTCACAGGGAAAGAACACTATGAGGTTTAATTTAAGAATTAAATTAATGTTTTTATTTCCTCACCTCATATCCTTTTTCTTCTAGACTGCAGTTTCGGAGCTTATCTCCATCATCAGTAGCCTCTAGTCGACCGGTGTTATGTTGTTTCTTGGCGGTTTTCTTCTTACTTCTGTCGGTGGATCGATGATCTGATTTATCTTTTGCTCGAAGTGTCCAGCATTCACTTCCGTATAGTAGAGCAGGTTTGGCTATGGCATTATGAAATCTCAATTGGATTTCTTTCCTCATTTGTTTTCCAAAATTTCTCCTAATTATACCATTTAATCTGTTATATTTTTCTAAATTTGTTTCCACATCTTTTTGATTATGAAACTGTGATATATTATTACCTAAATAATTAAAGTGTGTTACTTGTTCTATTGGTTTATTATTTATTAACCTTTTTTTTTTTATATAGGAATTATCACTGTGAGGTTCAATTCAATATTAAATTAAAAGATTCTTACCTCTCCTCACATTATTCTGTTAAGTAGATCGCGATTTCAGGCCTATAGCAGGCCCATCTTCAGTACACTGTTGTTGACCGTGTAGTTATGTCGCTCGGAAGAACCACTTCTTCTTCCCTCTGTTGGTGGACCGATGAACCTCTTGATGAGGTCAAAATTTGCGGGAACTTCGAAGTTCATAAGTTTTCCTTTGTTTTTCTGAATGTGGATCTTTTCCCAAACTGTAAGTTCCTTAGGTGTCTCTATTTGTTTAATTAGACTAGCTTTTGATTCAATTCGATGTTTTTCGTACCAAGCATGAGCAGCTACTGCTGACTTTTCCAATTCTCCATTTTTGACATTTCTAAGATGTTCCTTCACCCTTGTTTTCAAATTCTTTTCGTTTTCCTATATAAATTTTGTCACAATCTTTACATTTGATCTGATAAATTCCTGATTTATTTTCTTCTTCAATTTTTTCATTTTTGTTGGTTTTAATTATCCTATTAAGGCTGTATTCATTCTTAGGTGCTAATCTTATATTAAACTTTTTGAAAATTTTTTGAAATTTGTAGTGTTTCAATGGATGGTAAGTGAATTTCTTGAATTTTATTTTTTCTGTTTGTTTTATCAGTGTGCTTTCATTAATTAATTTTTGTCTTTTGAATTTATAATAAATAAATGGTAAGTGAATTTCTTGAATTTTATTTTTTCTGTTTGTTTTATCAGTGTGCTTTCATTAATTAATTTTTGTCTTTTGAATTTATAATAAATAAATTCAAAAGACAAAAATTAATTAATGAAAGCACACTGATAAAACAAACAGAAAAAATAAAATTCAAGAAATTCACTTACCATCCATTGAAACACTACAAATTTCAAAAAATTTTCAAAAAGTTTAATATAAGATTAGCACCTAAGAATGAATACAGCCTTAATAGGATAATTAAAACCAACAAAAATGAAAAAATTGAAGAAGAAAATAAATCAGGAATTTATCAGATCAAATGTAAAGATTGTGACAAAATTTATATAGGAAAAACGAAAAGAAATTTGAAAACAAGGGTGAAGGAACATCTTAGAAATGTCAAAAATGGAGAATTGGAAAAGTCAGCAGTAGCTGCTCATGCTTGGTACGAAAAACATCGAATTGAATCAAAAGCTAGTCTAATTAAACAAATAGAGACACCTAAGGAACTTACAGTTTGGGAAAAGATCCACATTCAGAAAAACAAAGGAAAACTTATGAACTTCGAAGTTCCCGCAAATTTTGACCTCATCAAGAGGTTCATCGGTCCACCAACAGAGGGAAGAAGAAGTGGTTCTTCCGAGCGACATAACACCGGTCAACAACAGTGTACTGAAGATGGGCCTGCTATAGGCCTGAAATCGCGATCTACTTAACAGAATAATGTGAGGAGAGGTAAGAATCTTTTAATTTAATATTATTATTTATTATTATTTTTACTCTCGAAAGTCCCTTTCCAGTGATTGCCATGGATTTGGTTTTATTTTCAGATATTTTCATGTTGTATTTTTCCAGGGTATTCTGCAATTTAAACACTGATCTCTGCAAATCATCTTCATTCTCCGCTAGAAGTACTTGATCATGTGCGAAGATTATTGTTTGTATTTGATTTACTCTACATATTTTTACTCCTGGGGGGTTTAGTTTTTTCCACTCCTGGACAATTTTATTTAGATATAGAATAAACAGTAATGGAGATAGTCCACATCCCTGTCTTAAACATTGGTTAATTTCAAATTTATCTGTTATTTTCCCATGATCTAACTTTACTTTTATAAATGTGGTTTCATATAAACTTTTTATAGCATTTATTACATTATTGGGGACTTGGTAGCTTTCCAATATTTTCCACATTATGTCCCGTTTGACTCTACCATAGGCCTTTTCAAAATCTAAAAATAATATATATAAGGGATATTAAATTCTTTCCACTTCTCAATTAGTAGTTTTATAACAAATATAGTGTTGATACACGATCAGCCTTTTTGGAATCCACATTGTTCCTCTCCAATTTTTTCTTCTGTAATTTTCTGAAGTTTTCGTTTTAAAATGGATGTATATATTTTAGATGCTGTTGTCAACAATGATATACCTCTATAATTTGAAGTTATTTTTTTCTCCTTTCTTATGGATGGGTATTACTAATTATGTTTTCCAGTCCTGAGGTATTATTCCATGTGCACATATATCATTAAAAATTTGTACCAATCTAATATAGAGTGGTTTCCCACCATATTTCCAAAGCTCCATTGGTATACCATCTACTCCAGTAGCTTTTCTATTTTTCATTTTCTTGATAGTTTCTAACACTCCATCCAATGTTATAGCATTATATTCTTCTGTGGGATAGGGAGGTGTATTTGTTTCTTCTTCCTCTGCATATAACTGTCTGAAATGCTGTGTCCATTGTTCTGCTGTCATTCCATTTATAGCCAATTTATCCGTACACTCTTCTTTTAATCGCTGGAATACTTTGAAACCATATCTTTTTGCTCCTGTGACATCTCTTTCTATATTTTTTTATAAAACTTTCCCATACTTCATTTTTTAATTTTCTAGATAATTTTCTGACTATTGCTCTTTTGTGTTTGTTATCTATTCTATCATTAATAGTCCCAAGAAATGTTTCTCTTTATATGTAATTATTTTACTTATTTGCTTTGTACTGGTGTAGGAAGCGATATGTTGTTCATTCAATGTTATTCAGGAGGTACATATAGTGATAATTATGGACACAAGCAACTTCACTACAATAAACATGTAACAATTACCAGTGCTTCAGGGAATGAAAAAAGAACTGGGATGCTTTTAGCCATTTAATTTATAGAAATCAAATTAATTTTATACATTACTTTGTTTATATCATTCTCAACTGCAATAATTCTTTGCATGTGTTAGAGTAAGTTTTATATTTTGAAATTTTCTCCTAAATTTATTTTGCTTTACAGTATTACCTAGTGTATATAATTACTTTCTTCAGTTTGGTATTAATCTATTATACAGTATAAGGTTCTGTTTGTATCGTCCTCCTTTGTGTGTCAGAATGCATTTTATATTTTGAAACTTTCTCCTAAATTTGTTTTCTCTTACATTATTCTCTAATGTCTTTAATTACATTTTTCAATCTGGTATTAATCTATTCTATATTGTCTATTTTCTTTCTCCCTGTTTTATTTTTTTATGTGCCAAAATTTGTCTTGAAACTGGCTCCTAAATTTATAAACTTTGTTATCCCTCTCCCTTTAACTAAAACTTTGTAATATATATAGTCCATTAAGTTATGTAGGTAGGAAATAACACTATGAGGTTTATTTTAATTTTGTTTAGTTGTTTCTTGACTCACCTCATACTTCTTAACTCCCTTGCATATCTAGATTTCGTCACTGTATTTGTGACATTCTCAATGCTGTTCACATTCACAACTGATGTCCAATTGTCTCTCCTACAGTCTGCAGAGGAGACCATTGGACATCAGTTGTAAACGTGAACAGCATGGAGAATGTCACAAATACAGGGACAAAATCTAGATATGCAAGGGAGTTAAGAAGTATGAGTTGAGTCAAGAAACAACTAAACAAAATATATAGTCCATACGTAATATTTCATAGTCCATATGTATTATTTCTATAATTGAACTGCACTCGAGCACGGGCAGTTGCTCATTTGGGTGTCCATACTGTGTACAACATTTGTGAATAAAATTTATTTTCATTCTTAAATAACCAACAACTCGGACATAACATCAGCAATAGAAATAAACAACTGGCATGTTGGCAGAAGCTTTAGCTTTCCATGCTAATGCTCTGTCCACTGAGCTAATTCAGGCTTCATTCCCATCCAAGCAGAAATCCTTCCTTTACCTTACTCTACTGGTCCCATCAATTGCAATTGCAATGAATCATTATTCACAAATACACAATGAATGGCTTTTACTTGAAGAAGACATGAAGGGACTCCACACAGCTATCATTATTTATTAAATTAATATTGAGAAGCTAAAGCTATTACTATGATAGAAATAAGTAAATTAATGAACACAATTAAATTATTGTAAATCAATGGTTGGATGAGAATGAAGCCTGAATTAGCTCAGTGGACAGAGCATTAGCACGGAAAGCTAAAGGTTCGGGTTCGATTTCCGGTTCAGGCAAAAATTTTTCTCTTTACCATTGATTTACAATAATTTAATTGTGTTCATTAATATACTTATTTCTATCATAGTAATAGCTTTAGCTTCTCAATATTAATTTAATAGGATACTATGTAACTTCTCTCTCTTAATTGATTTGTAAGCCTTTTTGAAGTCCACGTATAGTTGATGTACAGTACCATTATATTCCCATTTCTTTTCTAAAATCTGTCTTAAGCTAAAAAATCTGATCTGTTGTAGACCTATGTATTCTAAATCCACATTGATGATCTCCTAGAATGTCATCAATATAAGGAGTAAGCCTGCTTACTAACATATTTGTTAGAATGTTGTATGTAGTTGAAAGTAATGAGATGCCCCTATAGTTGTTGCAATCCATTTTATCTCCTTTCCTATAAATTGGTATGATAATTGATTCTTTCCATTCATGTTTTCAGTCCATAAAACAGATTATAAATAGAAAAAAAAAACATGAAACAAGAGTTTTGAAAAATAGAAGTCCCATCTACTATCAGATAAACCAAAAACTGCATAATCTTCCAAGAAAAGATTCAGTGCCAGCTATAACAGTCTTTACTGATCACAACTGTTAGGCATCTCATCTTCATCCCTATTATTCATCTTAGAATTGTTGATATGTGTGTTGTATGGCATAGAGTCTTCGATTATGGACTGAGACAAACATTCAACAATGCATGGAATCAACAAGGAAGTTTTCAATGCTGTAGAGGATTTATATCAGCATGTTAGAAGGTCATAAACTAAGTGTGTTGAGCATTTATTAAATAAATTATTAGGATTAATAAATTACAATTGGAATTAACATTATGAGGGTCTTCTTAATATATAAGGTGAATTCGGAATCATCTTACTTCATAAAATGTTGTGTCTAGAGTCTGGGAAACCTGATGATGGTATGCATGGCATACTGAAACATGTTCAAATAGAACACAATTTATGAGGATAGATGATTAAGGATTCACCTTATTTATTAAATAATTAGGATAATAAATCTGAAAGTGTCTTTAATTGAAAAGTAGAAGTGAAATGGAATTTTATCTATATTTCCGTTTAATATTGCATAAAGAACAAAATGACACCATAACTGAACAAGGGAAAGAAGAGACATCTGGCAGAGAAAAGTCTTAATTTTTTGAGATCTCACTGAAATCATTCAGCTGAATCATTTACAAATAGGAAGAGTTAATCTGTATCATTTCCTACTAATTTATAGAGTTGACAAAAATTTAACTACAATTCTCAACAACTTTTTCTTTCTTCTTATCCGTGAACAGAAAGAACAGAATCAAAATCATCTTCAAGGGATGTCACTGTATGAAACGTTGAGATCATTTTATGGTATGTTGAACACCATTTTCTTGTCCTGAAAATTAAATAAAAGATTAATTTTAAAAATATGGCACAGATTGTTGAATTAAATAAGTTAAAAAAAAAATTGTAAGGAAAATCCTGCACATTAGAACTTCTTCCTTCCAAGTATTAGGCCAAGGCCTGTTATGATCCTATAGAAAATTTTCCCTACAGTGTTTCATAGGACGGCCCAGTGATCTTCGTCCTCTTGATACATAATTATAAACAGCTTTGGGGATCCGATTTGAACTCATTCTTTCAAGATGGTGTTTCCAATTTAGTTGGTACTGTTTAACATATTCCAAAATTGGCGTAGTCTTCAATTCTTTTAAGATATCAGTGTTCCTTTTCCGATCCCATCTGGTGTAACCCGCTGTTCTGCACATGAATCTCATTTCACAAGCCGTTATTCTGCTTTCATGTTGTCTTTTTAGTGTCCATGCTTCACTACCATAGGTCAACACTGGTCTAGCCAAAGTGTTATAATAAACGTAATCTGGTGTTTTTTTGTACAAGGGATGGTTTCGTAACTTGATTAATAATTCCTAAACTTTTATTATAACTAGCAACTTTTTCAGGGATATCCTTTTCATCCCAGATAGAGAGATAATATCCAAGATATTTAAATTGATTAAAATTTTATTCTGGAGACAGATTTTACTTTGTATGGGGTCCTTCCCATGAAATACCATAATTTTAGTTTTGTTAATTGATATTTCCATATTAAATTTGGCAGCTATTTTTTGTAAATTATAAATTGATCATTGCAAATCATTTTCAGAAAGTGCCAGAAGAGCTAAATCGTCTGCAAAAAGAATAGCATCGAGTTTGAGGATCCTATTGATGGGTATATATCCTCATTGTGTTTTCCTCCATTCGTTTATTAATTTATTCATACATATAAAGAAAAGCACCGGTGAAAGTCCGCATCTTTGTCTTACTCCAGTGTTGATTTTTTCCCAAGAAGATAATTTGCCATCTTGTTTAACAGAGATTTCATTATTTTTATAGATGTTAAAGACATTAGAACAACAAAAGTAATTGTACTTTTAGTTGTTTAACCTTTATATTCCGGAGTATTTAAAAATACCGCATGAACTGCAGGATGGAATTTAAATCCCAGTCCGTGATATTAAATGGATGGTAGAGCACACATACTAACAAAAAAATTTTCTTACGATAAACTATAAGAGATATAAGTATAAAATAACTTTTATTTCATCCATAAAGGAGTGTATTGTTCAATGAAATGTTTAATTTTTTCATACAATAGAGAATCTTATTATTAAAAGTTAAAATTTATTTGCGAGGTCTATATTTTTTGGTTTGACTTTATAACGGGTTCAGTTTATGATTTGCAAGGGGGATTTGATGACGTAGTTGGAACACGTGTGCCATGAAATATCTGCTTTCAAAGCATAAACATGAATAAATGCCCTGCCTTGTTGACGACAGAGTTATCAGCACATTTTTTTTTTCTGTGGCACCCAAACCTTAGCAACATAACATACAACACTAAGATTCAGTCTTGAATTAGTAACTGTAGACTGTGGTTTGTTTTTTTAACATATAAAAAATGGCTTCACGTATATGGCATCCTGGATTATCAAAATAATGTGAGTAGCTTATCAGATATTTTATAAAAATAAATACTAACAAGATATTTACCATGTACACACATTACAATTTAAATACAAAATTAGGGTTAAAAAAGACACCACTTTTATTTTTTATGAATACTTGATCTAAAACACAACAGGTTAGAGCCACAAATAACTTCCTTGCAACATTTTCTGAATTTGTATAATTTTACAAAGAAATAATGTTATCATGGGAAAAATATGTAAAAATTAGGGGTGAAAAAGGGATCTGATGTTTTATTTTTTGTGAATACTTGATCGGAACACAATAGGTTAGAGCCACTAATAATTTCTTTACAATATTTTCTGAATTTTTGGAATTTTACAAAGAAATAATGTTATCATTGGACAAATATGTCCCTCAAGTCTTCTAAAGGTTAACATGCAGATGATGATATCCTGTAGATATTTCCCTTCCCAGAGATCCAAAGGGAGATCATAAAAAATGACTATTTAGCAAAACACTTAACAACAATAGTTATACTAAGGTCTACCCATTTTTTTAAAGTATAATTGTGCATCTGATTCTATTATAACTGCACAAGGTTCCCAATAACATGATCTAACTAAATTTAATTAAAAGGGTTAAAATCTTAATTACCACTCTAATCATCATCATCATCATCTTTTCTTCTTCTTCATCATCATCATCAGAAAGATCAAAATCATCATCATCTTCGAGGGGTGTCAGCGTATCGAACATTGTGGACAGTTCCTCTATAGTTGGTTGAGCACCGTTTTCTTGTTCTGAAATTTATATAAAATGTTGATTAAATTTATGAGCAAATAAGCAGAAAATGGACTTCCATAATTTTAGGCGTTTACCCAGATTCAGACAAGGAAATTATGGTAAAAATCAAGTTGAAAATAAATAGGACTCAACTGTACTTCTACTAGCACTTGATTTTTCAGTTATATTGTTGTAAACTATAGCTCTTCTGTATTTACTAACATTATTTAATGTTTTAAACTTTTTCAAACAATTTTTATAACATTTTTAGACAATTTTGAAGTATTTATTTAAATATGCAAATCACACTATTATGACACTGTTAGACAATATTGTGATGCTAACTGCTATTTTCTCCTCAGAGTATATTACTTAGTCTATGATTTTTTATCCCTGTTTTGGGTTATTGCTGGATGGATCAGCATTAGGGAGTGATAAGTATGTATACACCCATTTTAATAAACGTTTCGTAATTTTAATATTATTAATATATTTTTTTAAAACATAGATTTTTGGATTTATTGCAAATATTGGTCATTTACATTTCATAGCGACGGATAGTAATTGAGGATGATAATCGATGTGGTTCGATTGTGGGTTATCACTGGCTCTATAAACTCTGGCGCATGCGCACTGTTGTTCTATAGGACTTTGAAAATATTTCACGCCAGTTTAAGTGCAGTTTTTCCATAAATAGTTTAAAGACCCTAAATAGTTGAAAAGCCAAGATAGCATGCAGCTCCAATAAATCTATAATGTACACATAAAATATCTGGCTCCATTTATAGGAGAAGAAATAACCAAACTATCAAAATATCAATTAGTGCCTCCGACAAGGGAATATTCCAAGGAACTGAGAAGATCCACAGTAAAAATGCTATACAAAGGAAAATGGGATGGAGGGGATCCCGATAACCACAGGGTAATCGCACTTGAATGCACCTTATTCGGAAGTTCTGACAGGACTAGCCACATGGAGACTCACAAAACAGATAAGACACCTATCTACCAGAAGAACAATTTGGATTCCACAGAGGCAAATCCACACTACAAGCCATTCAATACTTACAAGATGACATTGAAGTAATGCTATCATGACCAACTGGAAAACTAAATTTCTTTTTGAACTATTCAAAAGCTCTCGACACACTCAATGGAAATATCCTCATGGGAAAACAAGACACATTTAACTATCTCGAATACCAAGTTACATACGAAAAAGAAAAAGATTTTAGTAAAAAAATTATAAAATTTAACAGAGTAACAGGAATTATAAATAATATTTTCAAGCCAAACACAGTACAGCAACACACACGAACTAGAATTTATAAAACACTGGCCAGACCCATATTGTGTTACGGCAGTGAGGCCTGGACAATTCGCAGTGTAGATGAACAAAGACTAACTGCGGCAGAAATGAAATTTATGAGATGTACTGTGGGCTATTCAAGGACAGACCATAAAAGGAATTCTGACATTCTCAAAGAATTACAAACAGAATCAGTCATGGAATATGTACAAAAATACAGAAACAACTGGAAATCTCACGTACGAAGAATGAGCAGAACAAGAATACCACATCAGATCTTAAATTACCAGCCACCAGGCAAGAGATCTTTGGGCAGACCCTTCAAACGTTGGATTGAGACCGTAACAGACCACTAGGTCTATCACATGAAAGGAAGAAGAAGAAGAAAACCTGAGTGAGTTATATAGAGATCGATGTTGGCCTCTCTCGCTCGAAACCTATAAGACAGAATGCAGGTGTCCTACAGAGTGATCCTATGAGTCCCTTACTCTTCACCATGGCCACAGCAGATATCAAGGATTCAGGTAAATCGGAGAACATGTAAATGTATACCTAAGCCGATGATATGGTAATGTGCTCAACATTGCAAGAAAAACACCAGGCATCCTTCAATCAGCTGGCAGAATGGACGGCAGGAAATGAGCTCACTATTAATGAAGAGAAAACTGTCACAATAACCTTCAGGAGAGGAGGAAAGCCAGCTTTCTTTTACTTCAAGACAAAACCATTTTCATAAGTAATGCCACGAGTGATTTCCAATTTATCTAGAGAATTTGGAAATCAAGTGTGGCATTTGTTAGGACGATTTAACAAGTAAAATTAAGCTGTTAACTCACAAATCGTTATTTAAATATAGTTATTTTAAAATATTTATATATTTAATGTAAACGGTAATGTTTGAAAACAAATAAGAAATGATTGGTACGTTTCATTTACTTCTTTTGTTCATCACTGCAACCAGATCATATTATTTATTGCCAAAGGAATGCAATATTGTAAGAATGCACTCTAGTGAAGAAAAAATGAAACACATCAAACTGTATATTAATTCATTTCTATTGTCCTATGATGTAAATATGACAACTATATTTTTCTGGATTGTTATTAACTGGGAAAAATACATTTAAGAAAGTGCAAACAGTGGTTTCTTTTTTTGGTGGTATAATCAATTGCTACAAATGTTTTTATATTAACTCCCGCTTGCACTATGTGTTGACATTCATGCACAATATATACAATCTGGTAGCCGTACTTTAGAGTCAGTCACTGCAAAATAATGCTTATGACCTATTCAGAATGTTAAAAAGGAGGTGCTTTCTTTATTATGATAAACTTTAGTTGGTAAATTCTAGGCAAAACATGACTGATTGGTTGTAAATAAAAAATCATTGAAATGTGATTGGTCATTGACTCCCATTTGGAGCATGAGTTAAATAGTCAGCAGTAACACATTTCAAAAATTATCTAGGCACGTTGTTCCAGACTCCTGGTAATTTATTCACCTACACATGAAAGAAGGAGCGAACACAGCAACAAAAGCAATGTACGACAATAAAGAGCTGAGCAAATCGTCTCTCCAAACAGCCATAAAATGTTCCAAGTCAAAGTGTTGCTACATACGACCTAGAAAACATGCGGGCATATCTCACAAAAGACAGTTGGCAAATCTAAAGAAAATCAAAGTGACATATGTGATGAAGGGATTATGCTTATCTAAGTTCATACTGTCCCACCTAGTATACATCATGGCCCGGGAGTCATTCTATATAGAAGTACGGCAACTCAAATTGCTTCTGCCAACCACAACTTACAAGAATTACTGTCCAAAAGAGAAGAAATGTCCACCGCTGTGGTCTCGAGGTAGCGTTCTGCCTTGTCACACAGCAGGCCCGGGTTTGATCCCCGGTCGAGGCAGTTTTTCTGGGTGAGGTTTTATCGGGGTTTATCCTCACCTGTAAGACAAATGTCACGAAAACTTTAAGGCCCAAACGGTCCCTGAAATCATACGGCCATCATCATCATCATGTCAAATGCTTCATGTAACATCCGGTAAGTGGCTCTCAAGTCAGAGTTACCAACATTTGAAAATAATTCTGGATATGCTACATTTTGGGTCGCACGAAAATTTTTCTAAGTTCTATAGAATCGCAGTGCGCATGCGCTTGTGCTCCAATTATCCCAGGTAGATAAATGTAACCTCCAGCAGTTGGCGGTATATGTATGAGAAATCAGTATGACCATCATTGACACAAAATTCCGAGAACTTGTCCAAAAATGTATAATTAACACGAAATGAACTAGTGGAAATATGATTTTACGTGGTAACCGTCCGATATTCTGAATTTTTCATAGAATAACAGATATGAAGAAGTAACCGACCACATCCCTCATTTCAGTTAGAGGCTGAGCCGACCCCAGGGCCATAGTGCCGCCAGAGGGTTTGGGTCAGTTTAAAAATCCTGACCCCAATGGGACTTGAACCCTCAACCCTCAGGCTTGTAGCTCAGTGCCTTAACCACTATGCTACGGCGTGCCCCCAGCATATGACACTTACCTTTCTTTTTTATATAACGTTGCATGGCTCTCCTCTTCCTTTCTGGAATTTGTTTCATTATTCTTTGAAATTCTGGATCTAGTTTCAATTCCTCTTCTGACTTCGTTGTATATTCTGTAACCAGGGTTTCATTTTTCCCACATTTCGGACAGACTTTCAGCGATTGAGCACATTCTGAACATATAGTATGATAAGAGTGTTTGACAGTTTTTTGTTGGCACTTTGTGCATGTTTTAAGTGACTTCGACACTTTATACTTCTTATACTTGATTTTCCAGTCCAAAATATTTTTACACTTCAAACACACATTAGAAATTTCAATTCAGTTTAATTGTTTGGTTTTGACTAGTGTCATGCAAATTATTCTTAAAAGCAGTTGTATTTTGATGTTTTTGAGGTCGGGTACGTTTAATATTTCCCTTTTGAGAACTCATGATTTGTTAAATAAATTTCTAGGTGATTGTATCGCAGTCAAAAACAGAATAAGAAACCATTATTTGAACATTAAACCACTTTATACAAAAGAAAACGTGCTACATTCAAGATTCTTTCGAAGTGTGCTTCCCATGTCTTCATAGTGATTGTCCCAGTTGTTGGTGCGGTTTTCTTTCGTAGTGCTGCGAAGGGATCTTTTTTTTGCATCTTCTGCTAGTTTGTTGGCCTCTTTTTCCAGGTGATCTGCTCTCTTCGCTTGTAACAGTTGTTTGTATGTTTTTCTTCTCTTTGCGTATGTAGCTAGATCTTCTGTTTTCCTGCTGTGTTTAGCTATATTTAGTGCTTGTAGGGTTTTCTTTCTCTCACCATAACATTCACTGTCGAACCACATTTGTGCATGCCGTTGTTTCCTTTTCAAGGTGGCCTGGTTGATCAGCGATGTATAACAGTTTCAGGCTTCTGTCAGTTTCCCGTCGTTTACGAGTTTCCTTGCCCTATCAATTTCTTCTTTGTTTTCCATTAGCAGGTTCATTTTTCTGGAGTGTGAGACTTGTTTCTTTTCTTTGGGCTCCTTTTTCGTATATATTTCTATGGTTGTTATGATAAGGATATGTTTTCTTATGGGCGTTGCCGTGGAGTTCCACAACCCTTCTTGTTTTATTACGTTTATAACCCTCCGGCTTGTAGCTCTCAGTGCCTTAACCACTACGCTACGGCGTGCCCCCAGCATATGACACTCATCTTTCTTTTTTATATAACGTTGCATGGCTCTCCTCTTCCTTTCTGGAATTTGTTTCATTATTCTTTGAAATTCTGGATCTAGTTTCAATTCCTCTTCTGACTTCGTTGTATATTCTGTAACCAGCGTTTCATTTTTCCCACATTTCGGACAGACTTTCAGCGATTGAGCACATTCTGAACATATAGTATGATAAGAGTGTTTGACAGTTTTTTGTTGGCACTTTGTGCATGTTTTAAGTGACTTCGACACTTTATACTTCTTATACTTGATTTTCCAGTCCAAAATATTTTTACACTTCAAACACACATTAGAAATTTCAATTCTGTTTAATTGTTTGGTTTTATGACTAGTGTCATGCAAATTATTCTTAAAAGCAGTCGTATTTTGATGTTTTTGAGGTTGGGTACGTTTAATATTTCCCTTTTGAGAACTCATGATTTGTTAAATAAATTTCTAGGTGATTGTATCGCAGTCAAAAACAGAATAAGAAACCATTATTTGAACATTAAACCACTTTATACAAAAGAAAACGTGCTACAAGAGTAGCGCATTTCGCCATGTTGGTAATAATCCCTGGGTAATAATAATAATAATAATAAGTAAAAGGCAGGGATTATGGTAAAAGGTTCGCCCGAGTGGGCATTGATTATATTTAATCTTTGCTATATTATAATAATATAAAGTAGCACTCAGAAGAGCATTAGTTTTGAAAGTTTTTCCACTGATCACTTGTATTCAGTCTTTGCTGTATTCATTAATTGATTTTGATCTGTTTTTACACTCTGTGATATGATAAAGTTTACACTTATCACCGCACAGTGCACATATGCAGTCTTCAGTTGGCTGGTGGAATTTTTTATTTTCGCAGACCTTGTGATGAAAGCCATGTATTGCTAGTCTGGTTACAACGTGTCTCAGTGTCTGACATTCTCTTGTCCAGTTTCTGTCTGTCATGGCACTGGAAGTGTAAAATTCCTCATTTATTTCCTTCCGTTTCTGTTCCCTCACTTTTACTGCTTTTTGATATGGTTCTGTAGATGGTAGGAGGTATGTCATCCTGATGTCTTCTATGAAATATGTTTCTCGCATAAGTTAATAAATTAATCTGGATCGTGCTGTTTTTCCAGTTCCAGTGATTCTCTTCATGAAGCTTGCTTTCACTTTTTCTATTTTGTTGAGGTCACTGACTGTTAATTTCTGCCATATGATCTCGATTCCGTATGTAACTATGGGGGCTATCGTTGTGTGGAAAAGTGTCATTGCAGTGTCTGTTGTTAGTTTTGTAAGGTTCTTGATATTTTAGATCGCTTTTATTGCTGCTGCTGTTCTGTCTTGGACGTGTATGCTGAAGGATGTCGCTGTGGTCTGCATGGTGATACCTAGATATTTGTACCTGTTGACTGTCTTTAGAGAACTTCCTGCCAGTGTGATGGTATCTTCTGCTGCTCTCCTTCCCCCTTTTCTGAACGTCATATGAAATGTCTTGTCCTCATTTACTGCAAGTTGATTTTGGTGTGCCCATTCTTCTAATTTATTCACTGTTTCCTGCAGTTCTACTTTATTTTGGGATCCAATCACCATGTCATCTGCATACATTATTATAGTTGTTTGATCACCATTTATTATATTTTGGCAGTCTGCTGTGAGGATGTTGAATAGTGTAGGGCTGATGGGGTCCCCTTGTAATACCCCATTTGTTTGCTTGATGATTTCTCCGGTTTCAACGTCATTTTTTATTCTTATGTAGTTTATATTTCATGATGTTCTCTATTGGTTTTATCAGTGGGTGTGTTTCTCCAATCATCATCTTCAGTTTCTCTATTAGAGTTTTTTCTGTTTACCAGGTCGAAGGCTTTTCCGAAAATCAACGAATATCGTTGTAGAATTTTCCTTTCGGGTGTCTTAGCGCTTCATCTATTTGTTCACACAAACAAGCTACAGCTTGTAGTGTTCCTCTTCCTTTCCGAAAACCGAACTGGCATTCGGGTATCAGGTGATAGACTTCAGCCTGTAGTCTGTTGTTGAGGATTTTTGTGAATATTTTAAAGATCGTGTTTTCTAATACGATTCCTCTATACGAATCTGGATTTTCTTTTTCCCTTTTCCTCTATACAAAATTTTCATTGAGGATTCCCTCCAATTTTCCGGTATCTGTCCGATTTCTAAGCATTTATTCATTAAATCAGTCCAGAGGTCTTGCAAGATTTCTATGGATCCTTTTACATGTTCTATATATACATATATTGTCTGGGCCCGCAGCTTTCCTATTTTTTCCCCGAAAAGATGACATTTCTTAATTCTGAGGTACTTATGCAGATTGGGCATTGTGGGACTTCATATTCGACTGTTACGTTGAATGCTTCTTCCTCTACATTCAAGATTCTTTCGAAGTGTGCTTCCCATGTCTTCATAGTGATTGTCCCAGTTGTTGGGTGCGGTTTTTCTTTCGTAGTGCTGCGAAGGGATCTTTTTTTTGCATCTTCTGCTAGTTTGTTGGCCTCTTTTCCAGGTGATCTGCTCTCTTCGCTTGTAACAGTTGTTTGTATGTTTTTCTTCTCTTTGCGTATGTAGCTAGATCTTCTGTTTTCCTGCTGTGTTTAGCTATATTTAGTGCTTGTAAGGTTTTCTTTCTCTCACCATAACATTCACTGTCGAACCACATTTGTGCATGCCGTTGATTCCTTTTCAAGGTGGCCTGGTTGATCAGCGATGTATAACAGTTTCAGGCTTCTGTCAGTTTCCCGTCGTTTACGAGTTGCCTTGCCCTATCAATTTCTTCTTTGTTTTCCATTAGCATTTGCAGGTTCATTTTTCTGGAGTGTGAGACTTGTTTCTTTTCTTTGGGCTCCTTTTTCGCATATATTTCTATGGTTGTTATGATAGGGATATGTTTTCTTATGGGCATTGCCGTGGAGTTCCACAACCCTTCTTGTTTTATTACGTTTATAACCCTCCGGCTTGTAGCTCTCAGTGCCTTAACCACTACGCTATGGCATGCCCCAGCATATGACACTTACCTTTCTTTTTTATATAACGTTGCATGGCTCTCCTCTTCCTTTCTGGAATTTGTTTCATTATTCTTTGAAATTCTGGATCTAGTTTCAATTCCTCTTCTGACTTCGTTGTATATTCTGTAACCAGCATTTCATTTTTCCGACATTTCGGACAGACTTTCAGCGACTGAGAACATTCTGAACAGATAATATGATAAGAGTGTTTGACAGTTTTTTGTTGGCACTTTGTGCATGTTTTAAGTGACTTCGACACTTTATACTTCTTATACTTGATTTTCCAGTCCAAAATATTTTTACACTTCAAACACACATTAGAAATTTCAATTCTGTTTAATTGTTTGGTTTTATGACTAGTGTCATGCAAATTATTCTTAAAAGCAGTCGTATTTTGATGTTTTTGAGGTCGGGTACGTTTAATATTTCCCTTTTGAGAACTCATGATTTGTTAAATAAATTTCTAGGTGATTGTATCGCAGTCAAAAACAGAATAAGAAACCATTATTTGAACATTAAACCACTTTATACAAAAGAAAACGTGCTACATTCAAGATTCTTTCTAAGTGTGCTTCCCATGTCTTCATAGTGATTGTCCCAGTTGTTGGTGCGGTTTTCTTTTGTAGTGCTGCGAAGGGATCTTTTTTTTGCATCTTCTGCTAGTTTGTTGGCCTCTTTTTCCAGGTGATCTGCTCTCTTCGCTTGTAACAGTTTGTATGTTTTTCTTCTCTTTGCGTATGTAGCTAGATCTTCTGTTTTCCTGCTGTGTTTAGCTATATTTAGTGCTGGTAGGGTTTTCTTTCTCTCACCATAACATTCACTGTCGAACCACATTTGTGCATGCCGTTGTTTCCTTTTCAAGGTGGCCTGGTTGATCAGCGATGTATAACAGTTTCAGGCTTCTGTCAGTTTCCCGTCGTTTACGAGTTGCCTTGCCCTATCAATTTCTTCTTTGTTTTCCATTAGCAGGTTCATTTTTCTGGAGTGTAAGACTTGTTTCTTTTCTTTGGGCTCCTTTTTCGTATATATTTCTATGGTTGTTATGATAGGGATATGTTTTCTTATGGGCGTTGCCGTGGAGTTCCACAACTCTTCTTGCTTTATTACGTTTATAACCCTCCGGCTTGTAGCTCTCAGTGCCTTAACCACTACGCTACGGCGTGCCCCCAGCATATGACACTTACCTTTCTTTTTTATATAACGTTGCATGGCTCTCCTCTTCCTTTCTGGGATTTGTTTCATTATTCTTTGAAAGTCTGGATCTAGTTTCAATTCCTCTTCTGACTTCGTTGTATATTCTGTAACCAGGGTTTCATTTTTCCCACATTTCGGGACAGACTTTCAGCGATTGAGCACATTCTGAACATATAGCATGATAAGAGTGTTTGACAGTTTTTTGTTGGCACTTTGTGCATGTTTTAAGTGACTTCGACACTTTATACTTCTTATACTTGATTTTCCAGTCCAAAATATTTTTACACTTCAAACACACATTAGAAATTTCAATTCTGTTTAATTCGTTTGGTTTTTCTGACTAGTTGTCATCCAAAATTATTCTTAAAAGCAGTCGTATTTTGATGTTTTTGAGGTCGGGTACGTTTATATTTCCCTTTTGAGAACTCATGATTTGTTAAATAAATTTCTAGGTGTTTGTTATCGCAGTCAAAAACAGAATAAGAAACCATTATTTGAACATTAAACCACTTTATACACAAGAAAACGTGCTACATTCAAGATTCTTTCGAAGTGTGCTTCCCGATGTTCTTCATAGTGATTGGCCCAGTTTGTTGCGTGGTTCTTTCGTAGTGCTGCGAAGGATCTTTTTTTTTGCATCTTCTGCTAGTTTGTTGGCCTCTTTTACAGGTGATCTGTTCTCTTCGCGCTTGTAACAGTTGTTTGTATGTTTTCTTCTCTTTGCGTATGTAGCTAGATCTTCTGTTTTCCTGCTGTGTTTAGCTATATTTAGTGCTTGTAAGTTTTCTTTTTTTTCTCACCATAACATTCATGTAGAACCACCATTGTGCATGCCTTGATTCCTTTTCAAGGTGGCCTGGTTGATCAGCGATGTATAACAGTTGAGGCTTCTGTCAGTTTTCCATCGTTTACGAGTTGCCTGCCCTATCAATTTCTTCTTGTTTTCCATAGCATTTGCAGGTTCATTTTTCTGGAGTGTGAGACTTGTTTTTTCTTTGGGTCCTTTTTCGCATATCTTTCTATTGTTGTTATGATAGGGATATGTTTTCTATGGGCGTTGCAGTGGTGGATGTTCCACACACCCTTCTTGTTTTATTACGTTTATAACCCTCCGGCTTGTAGCTCTCAGTGCCTTAACCACTACGCTACGGCGTGCCCACAGCATATGACACTCATCTTTCTTTTTTATTAACGTTGCATGGCTCTCCTCTTCCTTTCTGGAATTTGTTTTCATTATTCTTTGAAATTCTGGATCTAGTTTCCACTTCCTCTTCTTCGACTTCGTGTATATTCTATAACACAGCGTTTCGTTTATCCCACATTTCGGACAGACTTTTCAGCGATTGAGCACATTCTGACATATGTATGGATAAGAGTGTTTGAACAGTTTTTTGTTGGGCACTTTGTGCATGTTTAAGACTTGACACTTATACTTCTTATACTTGATTTCCAGTCCAAAAATATTTTTTAACTTCAAACACACATTAGAAATTTCAATTATGCTATTGTTTGGTTTATGACTGGGTCATGCAAAAAGGATTCTAAAAAGCAGTCGTATTTTGATGTTTTGAGGGGTCGGGTCCGTTTATTTAATATTTCCCTTTGAGAATCATGATTTGTTTAAATAAATTTCTAGGTGCTGTATCGCAGTGGTTGTGAAAAACAGAATAAGAAACATATTTGAATTAAACCCTTTAAAGAAGAAAACGTGCTACATTCAAGATTCTTTCGAAGTGTGCTTCTCATTGTCTGCATAGTGATTGTCCGTTGTGGTGCGGTTTTCTTTCGTAGTGCCTGTGAGGGATCTTTGTTTTGATCTTCTGTAGTTTGTTGGCCTCTTCCAGGTGATCTGCTCTCTTCGCTATGTAACAGTGTTTGTATGTTTTCTTCTCTTTGCATATGTAACCGCTGATCTTCTGTTTGCCTGATGGTTGAGCTATATTAGTGCTTGTGAGGGTTTCTTTCTCTCACCATAACATTCACTGTCGAACCACTTGTGAATGCCTTTTTCATTTTCCAAGGTGGCCTGGTGATCAGCGATGGTATAACCGTTTCAGCCTTCTGTCAGTTTTTCCCGTTCGTTTACGAGTTGCCTTGCCCATCAAGTCTTCTTGTTTTGCATTAGCATTGGCAGGTTCATTTTTATGGAGTGTGAGATTGTTTCTTTCTTTGGCTCCTTTTTCGTAATATTTCTATGGTTGGTATGATAGGGGATAGTGGTTTATTATGGGCATGCCGTGGAGAGTTACCACAACCCTTCCTGTTTTATACGTTTATAACCCTCCGGTTGTAGCTCTCAGTGCCTTGACCACACGTACGGCGTGCCCCCAGCATATGACACTATCTTTCTTTTTTATATAAAGTTGCATGGCATCTCCTCTTCCTTTCTGGAATTTGTTTCATGATTCTTTGAAATTCTGGATCTAGTTTCAATTCTCTCTGACTTCGGTTGTATATTTTGTAACAGGTTTCATTTTTCCCCATTCGGACGACTTTCAGCGATTGAGGCACCTTATGAAATTATTCGTATGATAAGGAGTGTTTGGCAGTGTTGTTGGCCACTTTGTTGTGTTTTTCATGACTTCGACCCTCTTATACTTCTATACTTGATTTTCCAGTCCAAAATATTTTACACTTCAACACAAAGTAGAATTCAATTTGTTTAATTCGTTTGGTTTTATGACTGGTTGTCATGCAAATTATTCTTAAAGCATCGTATTTTGAGTTTTTGATAGGTCGGGTACGTTTATATTCCCTTTTGAGGAACTCGGATTTGTTAGAATAAATTTCTAGGTGATTGTATCGCAGTCAAAAACAGAATAAGAAACCATTATTGGAACATTAAACCACTTTATACCAAAAGAAAGTGGTCCGTTGGCACTAAAATTCTTCGAAGTGTGTGCTTCCCATGTTCTTCATAGTGATTGTCCCAGTGTTTGGTGCGGTTTCTTCGTAGTGCTGAGAAGGGATCTTTTTTTTTGCATCTTCTGCTAGTTTGTTGCCTCTTTTACAGGTGATCTGCTCTCTTCGATTTGTAACAGTTGTGTGTAGGTTTGTCTTCTCTTTGCGGTATGTAGCTAGATTTTGTTTTCCTGTGTGTTTTAGCTATTTAGTGCTTGTAGGGTTTTTCTTTTCTCACCATAACATCACTGTCGAAACACATTTGTTTGCAGACGTTGTTTCTTTCAGGTGCATGGTTTGACAGCGATGATAACAGTTCCAGGCTTCTGTTCAGTTCCCGCGTTTACGAGTGCCTTGCCATATCATTTTTCTTTGTTTTCCATTAGCCTTTGCAGGTTCATTTTTCTGGAGTGGAGACTGTTTCTTTTTCTTTGGGCTCGTTTTCGTATATATTTATGGTTGTTTGATAGGGGATATGTTTCTTATGGGCATTGCCGGGAGTTCCACAACCCCTCTTGTTTTATTACGTTTATACCCTCCGGCTTGTAGCTCTCAGGCCCCTTGACCACTACGCACGGCGTGCCACCGCATATGACACATTATCTTTCTTTGTTATATAACGTTGATGGCTATACTCTTCCTTGGAATATTTGTTAATTTTTTGAAATTCTTGGATCTAGTTCAATTCCTCTTCTGACTTCGTTGTCATTCTGTCAACCAGGGTTATTTTTCCCACATTTCGGACCAGACTTTCAGCGATTGAGCAATTCTGACATATAGTATGATAAGAGTGTTTGACGTTTTTTGTTTGCACTTTGTGCAATTTTTAAGTGACTTCGACACTTATACATTCTATACTTGATTTTCCAGTCCAAAATATTTTTTACATTCAAACAACATTAGAAATTTCAATCGGGTTTAATTCGTTTGGTTTTATGGACTGGATGTCATTGCAAATTATTCTTAAAAGGCAGGCGTATTTTGATGTTTTGAGGTCGGGTCGTTTAATATTTCCCTTTTGAGAACTCATGATTTGTTAAATAAATTTCTAGGTGATTGTATTCGCAGTCAAAAAACAGAATAAGAAACAAATGGCACGATATTTGAACATTAAAACCAACTTTATACCAAAGAACGTGCTACATTCAAGATCTTCGAAGTGGGCTCCCATATGTCGTCATAGTGATTTGTCCCAGTGTTGGTGCGGTTTTCTTTCGTAGTGCTTCTAAGGGATCTTTTTTTGCATCTTCTGCTAGTTTGTTGGCTTTTTCCAGGTGATCTGCTCTCTTCGCTGTACAGTTGTTTGTATGTTTTCTTCTCTTTTGGGTATGTATCTAGATCTTCTGTTTTCCTGCGTGTTAGCTATATTTCGTGCTTGTAGGTTTTTTTCTCTCACCATACATTCACTGTCGACCACATTTGTGATGCGTTGTCCTTTCAAGGTGGCCTGGTTGATCAGCGATTTATAAAGTTTCAGCTTCTGTCATTTCCCGTCGTTTACGGTTGCCTTGCCCTATCATTCTTCTTTGTTTTCCATTAGCATTTGCAGTTCATTTTTGGAGTTTGAGATTGTTCTTTTTTTGGGCTCGTTTTTCGTGTATATTTCTATGGTTGTTTATAGGGATAGTTTTTTATGGCATTGCCGTGGATTCCACAACCCTTCTGGTTTTATTACGTTTATAACCCTCCGCTTGTAGCTCTCAGTGCCTTGACCACTCCGCTAGGGCGTGCCCCGCATCTACACTATCTTTCTTTTTATATCACGTTGCATGGCTCTCCTCTTCTTTTCTGAATTTTTTCATATTCTTGAAATTCTGGATCTAGTTTCAATTCCTCTTCTGATTCGTTGTATATTTCTGTAACCAGGGTTTCATTTTTCCGACATTTGGACAGACTTCAGCGATTGAGCACATTCTGAACCGATAGTATGATAAGAGGTTGACATTTTTTTGTTTGGCACTTTGTGCATGTTTAATGACTTCCACTTATACTTTTAACTTGATTGTCCGTCCAAAATATTTTTACACTTCAACACACCTTAAAATTCAATTCTGTTTAATTGTTTGGTTTATGACTGGTGTCTGCAAATTATTCTTAAACAGTCGTTTTTTGATGTTTTTGGGTCGGGTAGTTTAATATTTCCCTTTGAACTCATGATTTGTTAATAAATTCTAGGTGTGTATCGCAGTCAAAAACAGATAAGAAACCATTCTTTGAACATAACCTCTTTATACAAAGGACAACGTGCTACATTCAAGATTCTTTCTAAGTGTGCTTTCCATGTCTTATAGTGATTGTCCCAGTTGTTGGTGCGGTTTTCTTGTAGGCGCGAAGGGATCTTTTTTTTGCATCTTCTGTATTGTTGCCTCTTTTTCAGGTGATCTGCTCTCTTCTCTTTAACAGTTTTGTATGTTTTCTTCTCTTTGCGTAGTAGCTAGATCTCTGTTTCCTGCTGTGTTAGCTTATTATTGTTGGTAGGTTTTTCTTTCTCTCACCATAACATTCACTGCGAACACATTTGTGATGCCGGTTTTTCCTT